>JBBDGP010002287.1:632500-1020712 GCA_037952835.1 Lithobates septentrionalis
AAGTTTAAAATATCCAATAGATTTCGTTCCACTTCACAATTGTGTCCCACTTGTTGGTGATTCTTCACAAAAAATTAAAATTTTATATCTTTATGTTTGAAGCCTGAAATGTGGCAACAGGTTGAAAAGTTCAAGGGGGCCGAATACCTTTGCAAGCCACTGTATATATATATGTGTGTAATTTTTTTCTTAAGAGCTATATAAGATTTTTTTTAATGTTTCAAATTACACACACAGATAAAGGACAAAAAAAAAACATATGCCCTGCAGTACATCATCTATTTAAAGATCATGCAAGTACAGAGAAATATCCGTTAATCTGTCAGAAATGGGCTCAGTTTCTAAGGCCCGTTGACACCTAAGCGTACTGTAGTGACACCTGCTGCGCCACTTTTTTTTAGCTATTTTTGCATGTTTTTGTGGCGCGTTTTAGGAGCAGCACCATTCATTTGAATGGGCCTCCCTCCGCTCCAAAAACGCCCCAAAGAAGCTCAGGTTCACATTTTGGCACAGAGCCAGGCGCATTTGGTGTTGCATTTTGTGCATGTCAGTCACACCAAAATCGCACCGGGTTTGGGTGCCATTAAGAAATAATGGCATCACAAACATGTCCCGCAGCGATTTTGGAATCACGGGCATAATCACGTGATTCTCTCCACGATTCCAAAATGCTCAGGTATGAACGTGGCCTTAGTCCTGCTGTGGGCTGACAACTCGTGGTGGTGTCAGCCCTGCCCAGTTTTCTCTTTCCGAACTACCCAGACCCTCTCACTCTCCCAACTCTAAAAAATAAAGGCTAATCATTCGGTAGTCCCAAGCGAAGGACAAGCAAAAGAGAGAGGCGCCTCTGGGTGCAGACTAAAAACAAGGTTTATTTCATAAAAAGGTAATGATCATCAAACTCACATGTTGAAGGTCGTCAGTAGGCATAAAATAGTAATCAATACTGAGGAGGACATCATCCATCAAAGGTTCAAGACAGTCAAAAACAACTCCTAGCAGGGGGCTCTGCCTGTGTGTGAGGAGAGGTACCGCTGAGATGTGAGGCCGGCCGCAGCGGTGACAAGTCACAGTACTAGGTGGAGAGCATGGAAGGCTGTAAACATCCGGCGAGGAGTGATGACGTCATGAGTCGAGCGACGCGTTGCCGGGCGTACGGGCTGTGATGACGTGACAGCCGCGCCCCTTCATCAGGCTAAAGATGGATGGGATAGGGCAGCTTAAGACAACCAGAAATTGTGGTGATTGGTGTGGGTGAGGAGGGGAAGGGGCGGGACCGGGACTACAGGAAGTAACCAGAGGAACGATCAAGAAGTGTCAGCAGTGAAGTGTAAAGTGTAAGTGTCAGCAGTTAAGTGTAAAAGCATGACAATGTGCAGTGTAATCAGACTCTTTTGTGCAGTTTTGTCGAAGACGACAAAACTGTCCCTTTGGGATGTTGGTGATCCATTTAGGAAAATGGCAACTGTTGTAGTGTAAGTACGAGTTGCCTGCGGTAGGCTTGGTATAGTTTTTGGAGGTGATGACTGAACCTTCGTGACCCAATTCTAGATCCAGAAAGGCTATGGTGGCACAGTCTGTGACGGATGTAAATGAAAGTCCATAAGGATTACTGTTGCAGTGTTTCACAAAAGGAGTAATGAGCTCGGAGTCACCATCCCAGATGATAATCACATCATCGATGTACCTGCCGAAGAACACTATGTTTGCTGCAAAAGGGTTATGATTGTGGATGTATTCGTTTTCCCAAAAACCCATAGCTAAATTGGCGTAAGACGGAGCAAAATTAGCTCCCATCGCCGTACCCTGTATTTGATGAAAAAAATCTCCATTAAAAGTAAAATAATTGTGCGTCAGGCAGAACTCTGTGGCTTCTATGATAAATCTGGCCTGACGCATATTCATTAAGGGATCCGTAGATAAAAATCGCTCCAATGCCATCAATCCGAATTGGTGTGGAATAGAGGTATACAGAGAGCATACATCGAGTGAAAGCCATACATAAGAGGACTCCCATCTGTAAGAAGACAGGAGCTCTAAGAGATGCGTTCCATCACGTATGTATGACCGTAAGGATAAGACTATGGGCTGTAAAAATTGGTCTATGTACAAACTAAAACCTGTGGTGACACTCTCCATCGCTGCTACAATAGGTCTGCCAGGAGGATCCACTAGGCTTTTATGAATCTTGGGTAGGTAATAAAAATAAGGGATTTGATAGAAAGATTTCCGCAGGAATGAACTTTCTGCTTTCGTAATGATTTCTTCTTTTAGAGCATTGTTTATAAGGGTGTCAGCCTCCAGTGCAAATTCTGCAATGGGGTCTTTACTAAGCTTAGCATAAGTAGCTCTATCTGAGAGGAGTCGATATGCTTCCCTTAGGTAGTCAGACCTATTGAGCAGCACTATACCACCCCCCTTGTCAGCTGACTTGATTACCAAGTCCCCGGCAAGGGTAAGGTGGTTCAGCGCTGTAATTTCAGAAGGTGAGAGGTTATGAGTTTCATATTCATATTCATGTATATATCATTAATTAACCTATTTCAATTTTCATTATTTTTCATTCATTTTTTAATTATCATTTTATTTATTTTTTATTTTTCATTTTTTACTTTTATTTTATTTTTATTATTATTTTTATTTTTATTTTTTTTTTTTTAATTAATTATTTATTACCATTCTCATCTTATTTTTCAGTATATATCTTCTCCATTCTAATTCAACTTTCTTTTATATCATTTCCTCCCCATCATTGTCATGCTTTTACACTTAACTGCTGACACTTACACTTTACACTTCACTGCTGACACTTCTTGATCGTTCCTCTGGTTACTTCCTGTAGTCCCGGTCCCGCCCCTTCCCCTCCTCACCCACACCAATCACCACAATTTCTGGTTGTCTTAAGCTGCCCTATCCCATCCATCTTTAGCCTGATGAAGGGGCGCGGCTGTCACGTCATCACAGCCCGTACGCCCGGCAACGCGTCGCTCGACTCATGACGTCATCACTCCTCGCCGGATGTTTACAGCCTTCCATGCTCTCCACCTAGTACTGTGACTTGTCACCGCTGCGGCCGGCCTCACATCTCAGCGGTACCTCTCCTCACACACAGGCAGAGCCCCCTGCTAGGAGTTGTTTTTGACTGTCTTGAACCTTTGATGGATGATGTCCTCCTCAGTATTGATTACTATTTTATGCCTACTGACGACCTTCAACATGTGAGTTTGATGATCATTACCTTTTTATGAAATAAACCTTGTTTTTAGTCTGCACCCAGAGGCGCCTCTCTCTTTTGCTTTTCCTTAGGATTGGAATGTGGTTTCACTTCTTGATGAAGGCAGCCCTGCTCGTGGACCTATCATTATTAACTGGACCCTTGAACTCCTCATGTCCACATGACAGTGAGACCGTACCCTATATATGTTAATGAGATATTCAATTTCTCCACTTTGGACATATACATGTGGACATTATCTATCCATTTAATGTAATGTGAGACTGGAAACATTTCAGTTTGTCCCCTATCCCTTCGTTCTTATTATTGTTGTTATTGTTGTTATCGCCAGTTCTTTGCGCCTTCACTTGCATATTATACCAAGCGAAGGACAAGGAGGACTAGTTACTCTCATTGAACTAGTACAGGAAATGAGCACTGGACATGGGACAGCTCTGGATTTCTACATTATATAGTAGGTGAGGTTGAAAGAAGTCAATCAAGTACAACCTATGTGTGTGATTATAGGTCAGTATTACATTGTATATCCCGTATGTTGTGGTCGTTCAGGTGCTTATCTAATAGTTTTTGAAATTATCAATGCTCCCCGCTGATACCACCGTCTGTGGAAGGGAATTCCACATCCTTACCTCTCTTACAGTAAAGAACCCTCAACGCAGTTTAAGGTTAAACCTCTTTTCTTCTAATTTTAATGAGTGGCCACGTGCCTTATTAAACTTCCTTCCGCAAAACATGATCAATGGGTATTTTTTTGCACTTATCAAATAGCTATAATAAAACACTTTTATTGGTGTATTTCATACACCAATAGGAAATAAATTAGAGATGTTCATTATTAGGGTGTACATGCACTTTAACCTTTTCACTGCCACAGATGTATGGCATATGTCAGCAGTGGCGAAGGGGACGGCGGGTTAAACACACTCCTGGTTGTTCTATGTAAATCTGATCAGTGGTAGCATTCGGGTGGCTGTACAGAAACAATGGCGAGATTGCTTTCATGCACCCCCAGTACATTTGGTCTCCATGTGATAAAAATTAAAGTGTGGTGAAAAAAAATGGTGACATCCGATCACTTAAACCTCATCCCAAAAAAAAAAAAAAAAAAAAAGCCCTGCGTCCCAACATGCATGCACATACATAAACACACACTTCAGGGGTGCCTACTTACACAAACATTGATTGATTGCACTGCACAATAAATAGCGCTGTGCATGCCAGTGTGAGATCAATAATTCTATGGCCATTGCTCATGGTTGATTGTAGGGGCTTTTAAAGTGTTGTCTATGGAGAATTTAAGGTACTGAAGTTCACTGTTGTTTCGCAGGGGCATACAATTTAAAGGCTTGACATGCTTGGTAACTACTTACTTGGTGCAACTTCACCTTTTAGGTTTTACTAAATATTGGGAAATACAGTATATTGCATTTGTGTGCTTTAAAATTGACTTTAGTGTATCTTTTACTGAAATTTTGCGCTTGATAAACCATTGGACTAATATCATGTGACATAAAAATGTGAAACTATCACCATTTTATTCCTCAGGGTCTCTGCTTTCAGAAAATATGTAATATTTGGGGGTTTTAAATAATCTTCAGGCCTAACCTAACGGCTCTGGTGGGAAAATGATAACTACTTATGCAAAATTACCCTTTAATGACCCCCCCCCCCCCCCACCAAGGTCTCATACTCCCCTGTCCATGCTTTTGCAAGATCCTGAGGGGGAGGTGAGTAATTTAACCACTTGCCGTCCGCCATATAGCAAAATGATGGCGGCAAAGTGGTTTCGGTATCCTGACCGGACGTCATATGACATCGCCAGAAGATCAAGCCGCTGCGCGCCCCCGGGGGCGCACATCGTGGCGATCGTCGTTGCGGTGTGTCAATCTGACACACCGCAACTCCGATCCAGGTAAAGAGTCTCTAACGGAGACTCTTTACCATGTGATCAGCCATGTCCAATCATAGCTGATCACGATGTAAACAGGAAGAGCCGCTGATCGGCCTTTCCTCATTTGCGTCTGTCAGACGCGAGTAGAGGAGAGCCGATCGGCTGCTCCTCTGACAGGGGAGGTCTGTGCTGATTGATTATCAGCGCAGCCCCCCCCCCAGGATGCCCACACTGGACCACCAGGGATGCCACCAGGGATGCCACCACTAGTCACCACCAGGTATGCCACCCTAGACCACCAGGGATGCCAATCAGTGCCCAATCGATGCCAATCAGTGCTCACAATGGGCATCACTGATTGGCAGGCATTATTGTTTGGCACTGATTGACAGCCATCAGTGCCACCTATCAGTGCCCATCCGTGCCACATATCAGTGCCCATCCGTGCCGCCTTTCAGTGCCTATCAGTGCCACCTATGTGTACCCATCAGTGCTGCATATCAGTGCCACCTATCAGTGCCCATCAGTACCGCATATTAGTGCCCATCATAGTGCCCATCAGTGCCACCTCATCAGTGCCACCTCATTGGTGCCACCCATCAGTGCCCATCAGTGCAGCCCCATCAGTGCCCATCAGTGAAGGAAAAAACGTACTTATTTACAAAGTTTTGTAACAGAAACAAAAAAAAACATTTGAAAGCTGAAAGCTGGGCAGGAAGGTGTATAAGTGCCCTGTATTGGAGAGGTTGAAGGAAAAGTTCACTAAAGAGGTTTTAATTTCTACATATGAAAGTGGTTCCTGACACTATGAGGTGGGAACATGTATAATAGTTCTTAGAGCCCTTTCACACTGAAAGCGCCCGGGCGTCGCCGGTAAAGCGGCGCTATTTTTTCGCACTGCTTTACCGTCATTTTAGCGGGGTGGTTTTAACCCCTGCTAGCGGCCGAAAAAGGGTTAAAACCGCTCGCAAAATACAGCTGCAGTAACGGTTTGGCAGCGGTACGGCGGCGCTGCCCATTGATTTCAATGGGCAGGGGCGTCATAGGAGCGGTGTATTCACCGCTCCTATAGCGCTGCAACGAAGATGCTTGTAGGACTTTTTGTGACGCCCTGCCAGCGCAGCGCCCCAATGTGAATGCACTCGGGCTTTCACACTGGGTTTGCAGCTGAGGCTTTTTTCAGGCACTTTACAGACGCTATTTTTAGCGCTAAAGCGCCTGAAAAATGCCATCAGTGTGAAAGGGGTCTCAGGAATTTTTTCCAGCCAGCTCAGTGCATTGCCTTCAAAAAAAAGGCTGGATGTGTTCCTTAAAGTGCATGCGTAGCCAAAATGTTTTAGTTTCAGATAGAACAGGGAAGAGATTAAACTCCTATCAGTTTATTTTTTGCTGTCCCCTGGGGAGATTTCTCTTCGCTTCCTGTCCTAGGGAAACAAGAAGAAATTAAAGGAAATCTCCCCAGGGTATGGATTATTCCCACCTTAGACAGCTGTCACCAGAACATTTGTCCCCATTGGAAAATCTTTTCTACCTCTTGTTCTCATGTCAACTACAAAATGTTGTATTTCCCCTCACTTTCTCTCTTGCTGAAAATGGCCACCAGGCAAAAAGACGGGTGATCCTCCCCTGCGGGGACACAGGCAGCAATAAAAATTTAACAGAGGGTCTAACTTTTCCCCACTTTACCCAAAACTAAAAAAAATGTTGTCTTTAAATAAAATTCAATCCACAAAATAGAAATGTCTGCTAATATTTTAAAGCCCTCGTGTCCTTTTTGCTGGTGCAAGTCCTGTTAATTGAAATCTTCTGTCCTCTACCCCTACCACCAAACCCGCCCCCCCCCCCCCCCCAATACCCCTGCAGTGATAACCTTCCTGTGCTGTGGGGTTAATACAACCACTGGACATCTCAAAGGCACTTCCCATGATGTTGCCACCATGTTTCACAGTGGGGATGGTGTGTTCAGGGTGATGTGCAGTGTTAGTTTTCTGCCACACATAGTGTTTTGCTTTTAGACCAAAAAGTTCAATTCTGGTCTCATCTGACCAGAGCACCTTCTTCCACATGTTTGCTGTGTCCCCCACATGGCTTCTCAGAAATTGCAAACGGGACTTCTTATGGCTTTCTTTCAACAATGGCTTTCTTCTTGCCACTCTTCCATAAAGGCCAGATTTGTGGAGAGCATGACTAATAGTTGTCCTGTGGACAGATTCTCCCACCTGAGCTGTGGATCTCTGCAGCTCCTCCAGAGTTACCATGGGCCTCTTGGCTGCTTCTCTGATTAATGCTCTCCTTGCCCAGCCTGTCAGTTTAGGTGGACGGCCATGTCTTGGTAGGTTTGCAGTTGTGCCATACTTTTTCCATTTTCGGATGATGGATTGAACAGCGCTTCGTGAGATGTTCAAAGCTTGGGATATTTTTTTTGTAACCTAACCCTGTTTTAAATGTCTCCACAACTTTATCCCTGACCTGTCTGGTGTGTTCCCTGGCCTTCATGATGCTGTTTGTTCACTAACGTTCTCTAACAAACCTCTGAGGGCTTCACAGAACAGCTGTATGACTTACCCATTAATGTGAAAATGGTCACCAGGACAAATAGAGGGGAGAATCTCCCCTGCTGGGACAAAAACAGTAATAAAAAGATAACAAAGGTTCTAACCCATCCCCACTTTTTCCAAACTAAAAAAAAAATGTCTTTACATACAATTTAATGCACAAAATATAACATTTTTAGGTAGGATCTTTTTTACCCTTTTAGGGCTCATTTACACTTGCTTCGACTTTAACACACAATAAAAAGTCTAAAATTTTAACATGCTATCGTTATGTGTTTTTGATGCTTCAGTGATGCTTTTTTTTGAAGCTTTAATGAAGCTTGGCAAATGCTGTGTGTGTTTTTAATTGTTTTAAAGGGGCCCAGTAGAACCCCGGATCAGTAGTGCCCACATTTAGCAGATCCCAAGCTCATTCGTACCTTGCTGAGCAGATCCCTAGCTTATTAGTACCCTGGTTGAGCAGATCTCCAGCTTATTAGTACCCTTGTTTAGCAGATTTCCTGATAAGCAGTACCCCCCGCTCTGCTGATGCCCCACTGTCAGAAACCATGAAATCAGGCCGAGACAGAAGTACAGTTAAATCACACGTTTAATAATAAAAGTAAAAAGAACAAACATAGTCAAAACATAGCCAAAATTCAGTAACCGGAACGGATAGTCAGCCAAGCCAGAAGTCAGGGATCAATGTAGTGGAACAGCAAGCAGGATCTGGATCCAGAAGGGATGTCAGCAAAACAAGTCTTGAACAGGATCGCAGGAGATAGTTTCTGTGATGTTGACCAAGGCGAAGGCAGTGATCCTCTGGACTGGACGGCTTAAGTAGTCAGGACTGACGAGCAGGATATCATCAACAGCTGAGTAACTGTGGAGAGAGATGGGAGCTGGCAATTAGCCGACAGCTGAGCGGCCAGCTCAGAGAAGGAAGGGCTTAGCCCAGCCCTGACACCCCCATCAGTTGTACCTCCAGCTTTGCTAATCCCCCGCTCAGTAGTGACCCCCCCAATTCTGCTGATTCCTCCACCTAGTGTAATCCTCAGCTCTGCTGATCCTCTGATTTGCTGATCCTCATCTCTCACCAGTTCCCTTTCACCTCCTGCTATATTGCTCCCACGCAGCTCACCACATGTGACATCTGCTAGTTTTTCCTGTTTCGGTCCCCCAGCTTTGCTGATCCTCTGCTGCTCAGTCCTCTCTCTCTGGTCCCCGCTCACCTTCCACTATAGTGTTCCCATGTTGCACACCATGTGTGCCATCTGCTAGTTGCTCTGCTCCAGTCTGGACCCCGCTCACCTTCCTGCTGCTCCATGCTGCACATCAGATGTGACGTCTGGCCCAGACACTTCCAGAACGTACACACATGAACTGGAAGGGACTGCTGATGAAGTCTTTCTGGTTTGCATGTTAGTTATCTGGGATAACTTATATGTACAATACCTCCAAAACAAAATGCAGCTAACTCTCAATACAAGCCCCTCAAAAACTTCAGGTGCTGTAAACGAGCGTTGCCATAGACTTCTATGGAGGCTTTGGAGCAGGGGCGGACTGACAACTCATGGGGGCCCCCGGGCAATAGGAGATTATGGGGCCCCCGGGCAATAGGAGAAGATTATGGGGCCCCCGGGCAATAGGAGATTATGGGGCCCCCAGGCAATAGGAGATTATGGGGCCCCAAAGCAATAGATTATGGGGCCACACAGTATACACACACAAACAGTATACACACACAGACACACAATATACACACACATAGATTACACATACACACTGAAAAGGTACTGGAGAGGCAGGGCAGCTATAATCTTGGGATTTTTAAAAAAACACAGATTTTTACAGACTGTCCCTGGTTTTATTGAGGCTGGCAACCCTGATGGGGCTATAAAAAGAAGGGGCTTTGGCCTGGATCAACCACCAAAGAAAAAATATTCTAAATTATTTAATATGATCAGATATTCATCCAAAGAAATAGGTTGGATGCAGTTTGGGTTGCCTTGTGAAGCATACAAAACAACAAGGAAAAAGAGATTCCCCCAAAGAAGGCAATTACCCAAACACGATCTGCCAAAAAAAAAAAAAACAATATATTTATTGAGCTACAAAACACCACACAAAAGTACAACATTTAGGCAAAATAGGGAAAATGTCAAATGACCATATTAAAATTAATAACGTTATCATTAAAAACAACGGAGCCGCTGCCAAACATACCCCATACACACACCAATCACAGCAGCAAATTCCTACTAAATTGGCCAGTATTGAATGACATAAGTCCTCAGATCAATCCAAGTGTAAATAGTATGGCGGTGTGAGGGTAGGGTGGATGAATGGATGTTTGATTCTAATTATTGCAACGAATTCAACACAGCATAGACACAGCTTAGAGATTTATAACAGTCCGGGAGCTAGACCCATAGCGTGGGTGGGATGACAGCAATGACCGGCACAAACTACTGAAGGTGGTTGTAACCCAGGACATACAAGCAGAGCAGTTGTATTAATGGAAAGCAGTAGGGGGAGCAGGCACGACTAGGCTGTATTGGAAATATAAATTGGAGTGATACTTCTCTCACCAAATGGATCAGTAGCTCATGAAGTCGTCAGCTCTACCCCAGATGATTACTTGTAGATGTCAGTCCAAGCTGCATTTGCATTTGCCGTCAGGTGGAAGATGTCCCGCTGTGTCAGCGCCTTCTGTTAGGAGATGCAAGCCGGCCGTCAGCTGTTAGTTCCCGGTCAAACGTTCAAACACCCTGAGCTCGCGGCTCCGAGGTGACGTGCTGACGTCACGTGCTGACGCGTTTCACCAGCCAATCACCGCTGGTTTCCTCAGAACCCTGATGGGGCCCCTTAGTGGCATGGGGCCCTCGGGCAGTGCCCGAGTGCCCGAATGGTCAGTCCGCCCCTGCTTTGGAGACATTTGAAGCACCAAGAAAGCAACAGGGGGTATAATTTTTGAAGCAAAGCAAATACGATGTATGCTTTAAAAAAGTGTGTCCAATGCCACATTTTGAAGCAGGTGTAAATGAGCCCTTAGAGAAAATAAGACAATAACCACTCCTTATAATAAACAAAATAAGTGCAGCGCAAAAAAGAATGATCAAAGGATAATGAATGGTCCAGTCATAAATTAGAAATAAAATAGTTCATTAGTAATAGGGAATAGCTCTCTTCTGGGGACACTCGTACAAGGCACTTATCCAGGCAGTATGTATGAAATAAGATTGTGCTTACCAGATCCAGTTGACCCCTTAGTTATAGGGGGTCAAAAACAGCATGAATGGATCCGTGGCAAACTGCTGGGCTAGCTGTCATCTACAGAGATCCCCTCAGGTCTATGGTGTGAAGCTGATGTACTGCTGTATGTTCTCTCTCAAAGCGTGGCGATATCCATGGGAAAGAGGGGTCCGTATGGAAAAGCCGGGCAGAGAAGCAGTAATCCCCAGGGAGAATGAATAAAATAAGAAACATCTAAGAGCGATCCATAAATGACCAAGTTTCCAAGTTTATTTGGTAAAGGTGAACAGGGAGAGGACGCTAACAGAGCGCCACTACATGTAAAATACTATGCGGCAGTGTTGGATGATGTTCGCATCTGAACAGCTGTCAGCAAGAGAAGGCTGCGGGTGGCGGCGGTCAAGCAGTACCGCCCTCGTACGCGGCGTTACGTCAAGAAGACTTCGTCAGCGAGGGTGGAGTGCACCTGTCACCCGTAGAGCCTTAATATACCCGCTATAACACAACAGTGGGAGTGTCGAGAGCCGCAGGACCGGAAGTCCCCAATGGAAAAATCCTCTCCTGAGCTCAATGGGGACATCATCCCAATACAATAAAAAATAGTAATAAAAAGTAATAAGAACCTGGTAATTGATTTCGCACAGCTAATGGAATAAAAGGCAGTGATGCCAGGACTTATTATTGCAGTGCAAAGGAATATCAAGAGTTACAATGTAACTGCAAGAATATGTGTTAAAAATGTGTGCTAAAAAATGTATAAACGAAACTTTAAACATTAATGTGACTCATAGTGCACCCGCAGCATTCTCCAGCTAATGGTAAAAAATCTTTTTTTACACATAATGATAAGTAAAACCACACACCTGCATAGAAGTATAAACACAACAATAAATAAATGGATGTTTAAATACATAGTAACAAAAGCAGTAAAAAATCAACATAATAGATACACAATAAATAATAAATACAGGGTACATTATGTCATTTGTTAGAGATAAAACAATTTAAGTCAAACTCCACATTTAGTCCTCTCGGGACAGACACCCTGGTTTCATGTATCCAGAAAGATTCTCTCTGGCTAAGATGTCTAATAAAATTACCCCCCCTCCAATGTCTGGTGACCTTTTCTATCCCCCAGAAAAAAAGCTGTTTTGGATCCCTATTATGATGAATTCTGAAATGTTTGGACACCGAGTGAGTTTTAAGACCTCGTTTGATGTTACCACTCCTTATAGGCATTTTTGCCCATCCTCTGGATCTTAGCTGTCTTAGGGTTCTGAGGATGCGGTGTTCTTTTTCTTTATTCTTTTTTTTTTTTTTTTTTTACTCAATGAACGTGTCTTTTTTTCAACCTAACTATGTAGTTATTCAAGTATTTTTGTTAGTGAAAATAAGAAAGGGAATTTTTGATGCTGACTTACTCATTAAAGTGAAGTGTGAGTTTGAATAGGTCTTCTTTAAAGCTGTCCTGAATCTGGATGTTACAACGTCAGGAATTATAGTATGTATAGTATATCCTTCTAGAAGTATCTCCTTTGAGGTTCAAACTTAAAAAAAAAAACGCTTCCTTTATGTGTCAGAGAAAACATTGAAACATTTCCACCATGTGCCCAATAAAGCCAGTAATTGCCAAATTTTTAGACAAACCCCAGCTTATTTCAAAGGCGTTGTTTTAATCTAACGAACGTCTCCCATTTTAGCCTCCCCAGAAAACGCATGGCTTACAAACGTTTGGCGGGGAAGGAGAACACTTAGCGGCTGATCAGAGACATTCGCCGCTTCGCCTTTGATGAGAGAAATGCGTTATTTTTCACAGGACACACACACAAGTGAATCTCTCACAGTTCATTAATCCTGTTGCCAATTATCTCTGTAAACCATTGAAGAAAATCAATTTTTTTCCCCCCTTCCTTCTGTAAGTGGGACTAGCCCTTTCAACGTGGCTCGTTAATATTCCACGTCTTCCCCACCTTCTAATTATTTTTTCTTCTCCTTTTTTTTTTTTGTACTCCTTTTTTTTCCCTCCTTTTGCCTTTTCAATTCGCTAAACCTAGAAGCGTAATTAGAAGCCGAACAGTTATTAAAATGGTAGTTTAGAGAGAGCGAGAGAGATTCTTATAATTACATCCATCTCTCCAGAAAAATAGGCACAGCTTCAACCAGTGCTAATTAAAGAATCCCCAGCCGTTGGGGAGGGACGAGGGAGACACAAAATCCTATTTAATTAGTTTTTCCATGTTGTAAACGTTGAAAAGAAACAGCAGAGAGATTTTGATGTTTTTATTTATTCTGAGCTATAAACCGATCGCTCCTTTTTTTTTTCATTTCTCCGGAGGCCGGGGTGGTAGAAAGGTAATCAGAAAAAAATCTGTTTCTAGTTCAATTGCGAATTTTAGATTCGCAAAGCCCTTTGTAGGTAGATTTTTATTTTTTCCTACGAGGCTGGTACATTGCCGCCGCTGGGATTAAACTTTGGGGACTGTGTTGTGTGTCTGAGGGGGTAAAATAAAGTTTATCTGTATTCTTCAGGCATAGCAGAGAGGCAATTTGTGGGATGAGCTTGTGGAAAGTTAGCCTATCAAATTCCTAGCGCCGGTGACATCAATGGGGTGTGACGGTAGCGGTAATTTTGTAAGCAGGGCATGTGAACGCATCCAGAGTTAAGTTAATGAAGCATACTTGGAAGTGCAATCCAATTAATTGGGCACTTTATCCTGGACTACAGACACACAGCTAACTACACATTTAAAATACATACTGTATAGGAGCGCTGTCTTAAGCCCCGAACACACGGGCCAAATATTGTCCGGTTCAACAGAAACCAGCCAACATTCGGTCCGTGTGTACGGCAGCCTGCCCGCTTCTCCTCCCGTCAGCATGTACTTTGTTAGCACATGTGCATGCAGGACACCCTGGCTCCTCGTACTTCCCCTTCCGTACTAGTTGGTGTCCAGCTGGTTGGTGCAGTAGGGTATAACAGGAGGCTGATACTAATGCCGCGTACACACGAGCGGACTTTATGGCAGACTTTGCCCGGCGGACTTTTCGACTGACTTTACGGCGGAGTTTCTGAATGAACGGACTTGCCTACACACAATCAACCAAAGTCCGTTGAATTCGTACGTGATGACGTACGACCGGACTAAAATAAGGAAGTTCATAGCCAGTAGCCAATAGCTGCCCTAGCGTGGCTTTTTGTCCGTCGAACTAGCATACAGACGAGCGGACTTTTCGACCGGACTCGAGTCCGTCGGATAGATTTAAAACATGTTTCAAATCTAAGTCCGTCCAACTTTTGAGCAAACAAAGTCCGCTGGAACCCACACACGATCGAATTGTCCGACGAAATCCCGTCCGCCGGGCAAAGTCTGCCGTAAAGTCCGCTCGTGTGTACGCGGCATTAGTCATTTTTAAGTATTTAAACTACTTAAATTTACTACTACTACTTAAATTTAAAGTACATATAATAATATTTTTAATTAATACATAACTATGTAGCAAGATCCCAGGCCTCCTTTAGTCTAATGAGAACCTCCAGGGCCAAGAGTTGTTGACATTCTTCTGTGTAGAGTGGGTTGTAAGGCATAGTGGGTGTAATGCAAGGTAGATTCATGGGCACCAGACACTTGTTGAATGCAAAGAGATTTTATTTCTCTTGAACAGAACTGTGGGAGAGAGGGTTTAGGGTCAGGACACCCTTTAGTAGTTGCAATGTTAATTGGCAGACTCCAAGACTTCTAAAGGTAGACAGCCATGCAGGGAAAGGCATCCAACAAGACACCATCCATGCTGAATCCTACGGCAACAGTCTTATGCCGCGTACACACGATCAGACTTTCCGACGGTAAATGTTGGATGTGAGCTTGTTGTCGGAAAGTCCGACCGTGTGTATGCTCCAACGAACATTTGCTGTCGGACTTTCTGCCAACAAATGTTTGAGAGCAGGTTCTCAAATTTTCAGCCAACTTAACTTTGTTGTCGGAAAGTCTGATCGTGTGTACACAAGTCCGTCGCACAAAAGTTCACGCATGCTCGGAATCAAGCAGAAGGAGCCGCACCGGCTATTGAACTTCCTTTTTCTCGGCTCGTCGTACGTCACCGCGTTCTCACTTTCGGAATTTTGGGCCAACATTTGTGTGACTGTGTATATGCAAAACAAGTTTGAGCCAACATCCTTCGAACAAAAATCCATGGTTTTGTTGGCGGAAAGTCCGATCGTGTGTATGCGATATTAGAACAGTTCCTAACACAGGTTGTAACGAATTCCTTTCCTTTTTCTACAATCACTTCTTGCAGGTTCTCAACCCACTGAGGTCCCAGACTCTCTCACTAGACTTGCTGATTCACTGCCACTAAATCTCGTAAGCTCTTCCAATCTTCACTTTAGTATCTTCCTCAAGTGTCACCTCCGCTTCTCTGCTGGGTCCCTAGCTTGGCACTCCAGATACTGTACAAAATGTACAATTTTAAAGGTCATGTGCCTCCCAAATATTTAAATACAGACATAAGCAATGACCGTACTTCCTAACTACCTATAATACAATGATAAAAGGGTATAAAAGGTTTAGTGTTGTCAGGTTGAGTAACTGTCTCTCCTTGTCCAAAGAAGATGCACTGATGCAGCAACACCTGAAAGAGAAATAAACAGCAATGCAAATGCATCATATCCTATAATAACATGGTGCAATATGTACATACGTGATTAGGTGGTTTAGAATTGTCCTCAGCCAAGAACAGCATAGCAGTGTAAATACACCCTATAATGCAATTATATTCTATACATAATGAAAGCGGGCCCCATTCTCAGCCGAGAATGCCACCCCCTTTTTACTAATCAAAACTTTTCTTAATGTTTATATCAAGAGAACCGTCCTGATGCATGAATTAGTCCATTATTCACGAATGGTAAGAATTTGCCACAGCTCATCCTACCCAACTATCTACACCCCCCCCCCCCCCCCCCCCCGTGTCCATGACATGCCACAGTCCATCAGATTTTCACATGGGGTGAACAAAACTTCTTCTTTAGGGACAACTCAGGGGACAAGGAGACACAGCTGTATTCCGATAGCAAGCAGCCAGGCCATGGTGCAAGGGACCGTACTTTGGGACATAGGTCCCCTTGCAACGATATCCTGCAATCTGTCCGCATGACAGCCGGGGACTGAGAAGATTTCCTTGCTCAATTGAAGAAAAAACCACCTGCAGAAGATCACAGGTCACTTTTCAGGGTGAAGCACCCCAACAACTTTAAACACTAGCCAACGTGGCTCAGGTGGGCACTCTCTGTATCTTCCGGCAGCATTCAGTCCAGCACAATACTAGCAGTACAGCCCTCTGGAATGTTCTCCACTAGCAACAACTTGTATGTGAATGGGAAGTGGCTTCCAGCATAGTGTCCTTGACATCACACAATACATATTTGTAATCCATAGGGTAAAGAACATATGCATTTTATCAGCATTAGTACCTGGGATCTGGCAGTGTTACATCTTCTCCTTTGGCACTTACGGTGACAACATAAGGTTTAACGTCCTTCTTGTCTGGCCTACGGAGGATTATGCTGTCCAGATTAATCTTACGGCCGTAACCCCAGGTGTGTAGCACGGAAGTATATCTTTCTGCCTTCTTGGGTGACAGTTTCAGAAAGTCTATCTGGAGAGAGATCCGGAGGAAACTGCGCACAGCTTCATCCACCCACTGGGTTTCTTTATCCAAGATTTCCTCTTCCAGGTGGGCCAGTATGTAGGGATATAGGTACCCGTACTTCTCAGCCACCTTCTTTATATTGATCCACTGTACCTTGAACAGCCGAGGCAGTGTCTTAGGGTCTCCATACCTGGGTAGGACCCGTGCGTCTGGAGCATGCTAAACCGAGCACCCAGCAACATCTGGCTTATATTCAGGCATGGTTACCCATCAAGCCCAATGATCCTCCTCAAAAGATCTAGTAATGCTCATCAGCGGAGCTGCATTGGCAGACAGCTTAATTTTCACATTAGCAGCAGTAGTAGAGGGAACTTCATCCTCCTGCACATCACTCATTGGCTCCTCATCACTGTCACTCCACTTCCCGGTACAAGATAAAGTATCCGAAAACAGTTCAGATAATCTATCAGACAGAATGTCTGAATCTGTTATAGTAGAACATTCTTCAGCCGGGATAGCGACATTCTTGTCCCAATCGACCTGTAGCATGCGCAGAGGATGAGTTGGGAAGACTACTTCAAACAGATGCTCTCTGCAACATCCACAGGCGATCCAAGGCCTCAGATGCGTGGCCAGACTGGAACATTTCTCACAGAAAAGTCCCAAAGCCTCATAGCCTCCTGGGCAAACTTACTCTTTGGTGTATACCACACTCTGGTGTCCGTCAGGACAGGTTTTGCATCGATCGGACCGAAACCAACACCCGGAGCGTACTTTTTCCAATCTACCATCCCGCTTATGAACTGCGCCATCTTTCTCTCCCACCCACAACCAGGCACACATGGCAGCACTTTCTTATCTTCCTTTGCTGAGCGGGAACTCCCCTGCCAACGGATTGGTGCAGATACTTTCTGGAAAATTTCATGCCTGCCTTGTTCTCACTGCGGCGTGCCAAAACTGTAATGGAGTCCATCATGGAGTCTGTTTTAACCCTCACAGCGCTGGCGGGAAGAGTCAAAAGACCAGGCTGATCCTCTCCCATGAGCAATGAGACTTGGGTTCTTCCCCACTTTGTTAGTATGTATAATAACACAGTCTATGGGAAGTACAGATGTTACTTGCCACCTTCCCATGGAGCCAGACGAAATCCCGATGGAGCTGTAGCCGGTTGCTATGGGCGACTGCTGCGAGGATAACGCCTTTTCCCCACATTGGGCGCCACATGTAGCAAGAACCCAGGCCTCCTTTAGTCCAATGACAACCTCCAGGGCCAAGAGTTGCTGACATCTTTCTGTGTAGAGTGAGTTGTAAGGCATAGTGGGTGTAATGCAAGGTAGATTCATAGGCGCAAGACACTTGTTGTATGCAAAGGGATTTTTTTTCTCTTGAACAGAACTGTGGGAGAGAGGATTTAGGGCCAGGACACCCTTTTAGTAGTTGCAATGTTAATTGGTAGACTCTGAGACTTTTACAGGTAGGCAGCCATGCAGGGAAAGGCATCCAGCAAGATACCACATCTGCATGTGTAGAGATGCTGACTCTTATGGCAACAGTCTTAGAACAGTTCCTAACACAAGTTGTAACAAATTCCTTTATTTTTTCTACAACCACTTCTTGCTGGTTCTCAACCCACTGAGGTCCCAGTCTCTCTCACTAGACTTACTGATTCACTGCCACTGAATCCTGTGAGCTCTTCCAATCTTCACTTTAGTATCTTCCTCAAGCGTCACCCCCGCTTCTCTGCTGGGTCCCTAGCTTGGCACTCCAGATACTTCTTAAGCTTCACCCCACTGGCCTGCTCGGTCCCTGGCTTGGCACAGAAGGCTGCTCTGCAAGCATCACCTCCGCTGGCTGGGTCCCCTGGCTTAACACATGCTAATTCTTCACTGGCCCTGTTTGGTGAGAATACTGCTCCAGTACTTGCTTCAGCTACTGACTGTGGTCCCTGGCAATAAGGTGGTTGGTCCCTTAGTGGCGACAGATTCCCCTCTACCTCCAACCATGACAGGTTCTCCAGCTGGCAGAACCGTCACTTCTGGTTGGACTGCAAGCCGCAGTCCCAACCCTACGCTGCTCTCTTGCTTCTGGATAGGCCCTCAGACAGCCTAGCAGCCAGATGTAGGACAAAAACAATTCCATAGCTCAACTCACCAACCAGTCTACTGACCAACCAATTTACCTGTCTAACCTTCTGTTAAAAGCAGGGGTTTAGTTAGCACACATTTGCAAACGCATGTGAAAGCTGCAAGGCCTCGTCACGGCACCCTGTGTTGCTTGCAGTCCTAACACTACAAATTTATAAGTGTCTCCACAGTGGAAGCACATGCATGGAATGGATAGATGTGGGGCAGGTGAGCTTGGAGGCAGCCCCCGAGCCCCCTAAAATGAACAGGAGCACACTGGACACCCAGCAAGAGCACAATGGCAGCAAAGGTGCCCAGTGTGTCCCCGGACCATATATACGAACAGTAACAAAAAAACAACATGTAATATAAACCTTTACAGTATAAAAAGCAGCTATTATTAAATAATTATAATATAACTGACTGAGCCACCACCTCACTGAAAATAACCTTCTTGATCACCTTCAGTGTGGACTTTGCCGACAACACAGAAACTGCTCTCCCAAAACTCACAAATGCTCTACTAGTGGCTAAAACCCAATGGATACTATTCTGTATTCCTACTCCTGGACCTCTCTGCTGCCTTTGACACAGTTGACCAGCCCCTCCTCCTCAAAAACTTCACTCCTTTGGTCTCCATGACTGAACTCTTCACTGGTTCTCATCCTCATCCTACCTATCCCACCGCACCTTCAGTGTCACTTCCTCCTCTCCTCTTCCTTTCTCTGTCAGGGTCGTCCAAAAAAGGTTCAGAACCTTGGACCTCTCCTTTTCTTGTTCTGCACCTCCTCCCTGGGTCAGTTGATAGACTCCAATGGCTTCCAATACTATTTGTATGCTGATGACACTAAATCAATCTCTCTACCCCTCAGCTTACTCCATCAGTCTCCTCATGCATCACTAATTTACTAACAAACATATCAGTCTGCATGTCACACCATTTCCTCAGTTCAATTTATCTAAAACTGAGCTTATAATATTTCCTCCCCATGTGCTCGTTCCCCTGACTTCTGTGTCAAGATTAATGGCACAACTATCAACCCGTCCCTGCATGCCAGGGTGCTAGGTGTTATTGTGAAGTCTGAATTATCCTTTCAGCCCCACATCCAATCACTGTCCAAAGCTTGCCGCATCAACCAACGCAACATCTCCAAAATTCACCCCTTTCTAACCAATGACACTACAAAGCTTCTAACTCACTCCCTGGTCATCTCTCTCCTGCAACTTCCTCTTCATTGGATTACCTTTACATAGGCTATCCCTCCTTCAGTCCATCATGAATTCTGCTACCAGACTCATCCACCTTAACAACAGTTCAGTGTCTGCTACTGCTCTCTGTTAATCCCTCCACTGGCTTCACTCAACAAATTAAATTCAAAATTCTAACAACAACTTACAAAGCCATCCACAACTCGGCCCCCAGCTACATCACTAACCTAGTCTCAAAATACCAACCAAATCATTCTCTTGGTTCTTCCCAAGACTTCCTGCTCTCAGAGAAGCCTGTTCTGCCCCTGCCTAGCAACTGTATTTTTATTTTATTTTTTGCATCACTTGGCCCCTCTTCTTTTTAGATTGTAAGTTCTAATGAGCAGGGCCATCTGATTCCTCCTCTATTGACTTTTATTGTAACTGTACTGTCTGCCCTCATGTTGCAAAGCTCTGTGCAAACTGTTGGCACTATATAAATCCTGTATAATAAAAAAAAAAAAATATCCTCATAACCAGCACTAAGGTTCAAATATGTGCTACAAATAATGTACAATGTTGCAAAATCAACAGTCTTTCTTGTAACTGGGTTTAATTCACCTCCCAAACAATGGAAATTAACCCACCGCTTTTAACCAAGTAAATTATCCCCAGCACAGCATGTGTTCTGAACTCAGATGTGCTCCACCTGTGTTCTCCGTCTGAGTTCAGAATACATGCAATGTTTGGGATAACTTACCTGGTTAAAGGTGGTGGATCCACCACCACCAAGGCTCACTCGCTCAATGGGATGCTTAACCTCGTTCTTTGCATTTTATCAATTAACTTCACCCTGATGCCAGATAGTCACAGAGTTCAGTAGTTCAAGCTAACATTTACATTACATTCACAACTGAATAAATCAGTTAAGTGACTCCTTCCTACTTCCTATTCCTATTCCTAAAGCAGACCTAGTCGCAGAGTCATTCAAAGAGCATATGAAGACCCATTAGTAAATTGTATAATACTTATTGTGCATTTTGCAGCTGCTTGTTTGCCTAGGTCCATTTTTCAGGCCATATATATTCAGGCCTTTTCATATATCAGCATTACAGCTAAAAAGCCTTTTTCCTACCCATGGACACCTGATGTTACATACACCTGAGAGGTTCCTGGCTTTAGCCGCTGCTGTTTCCGATTCAAACCAGACATTTTTACCTTTGATCGAATTGCGATTATTTGCATACAATTTTTCATTGGTAGGATAAATTTTCACCATACCTAATTGGTAAGTGAATTATTCTTGGCACATACCTTTTGTACATTGGTGCATGAACCCTAAATTCGATTCAGATCCCCCCCCCTTTTTCTCCCTTCCTTTTCCTCTTTCCTTTCCTGCTGTTCCCCCCCCCTCTCCCCCCTCACCTTTTTTCCCCTTTTCCTCCCCATTTGTCCCTTTTTCTTTTTTCTCCTCCCCTTCTTTTTCTTTCCCCCCCCCCCCTTCTCCTGCCGCCTTTTCCCTCTCTTTCTTTGTTCTTGGTCCAATCATCTAATGTTTATATTTTATCATACAACTTCATATATATATTTTTTACTCAAATTTACCCTTCCCCATTTACCCCCTTTATTGCACATGATTGGTGCTTTCTGTGTCCCTTGAATTGGCTGACCCTGACCACTGGGCTGTGCTTTACTTCTTTTGGAGACCATAATCTTTCATAGGGCCTGTCCCATAAATCATTATACTTGGGGGTGGTCATATTTCCAATATTGAGATTTCTATATATGTACACCCTCTACCTGTAGCAATCTATTTTTTGATATTTTGTCATTGTGATAGTTTTGTCGTCTTTTTTATGTATCTTGAATAGAATCTCTAGCTCCTGAAGAAGCGTTCGTTGTCAACGTGAAACATGTAGAGCAACTAGAGAGCATCTCACCTTGGATCATCAGACCTGCAGCATCTTGTCCATTATAGCTCTATGATTGTTCACTGCCCTATGTTTGGGGAAGTATATTCTCCTTCATTTGGATTAAGTGCTCTGATTATATATTTATAATTTCTTTAAATTTTACACAAACTTGCAGGATAGGATCCTTATGGTGTACCAATACCAGGTTTTATGTCTAGCCTGATTTGTTTTTAAATGTCCATGTTTGTTTATTGTCTTTTTATACTTTATTAATAAAAATCCCAAACAAATCTACTTTTTCGTAGTATAATACTGTTGTGCCTCCAAAGTCCCATTCTTAGATTTTATGCGTTTACAATTACAATGTTGGGGACGCTGGCACAAATTGTTACTGAGTACCTACAGAGTCACCCTGGTTTTTGAGGTACTTTAGCACTAGGTCTTCTTGTCTGACCCCCATTTTTCAGGCCAGTCCACAGTGCTGAGTGGCTTTGAGACAGTAACTTAGTGGAGGTGCAGATTGTAGACCCTAATGACTATCTCAGAGGAACCCATGCTGATGAGCACTGTCACATGTGCTACTTCTAATCATACACTAAATGCATATTTTTCTATTCTTTTAACTAATTACTTTAGATTTTAAGTATGGATCCACTTTAAGGCTTGGTTCACATCTACAGGGGCAACCAAGCGCGGGCAAGTTCCCACATGGTTTTCGTACGTCTCTGTGCTTCGCATGTAGGGCGGCCCATTTATTTAAATAGGCTTCCCTACTCACAAGAAATATGGAAAATAGGTTCCTGACCCTTTTCCAAAAATGTGGTGCACCACTACAGATGTATGGTGTTGCCAATAACAATCAATGACATTGCCGTATGTCTGCTAAAGGGGAGCGCATTTCTCTGCGTGTCATGAAAGCGCACAATTTCAAAAGCGTTCCCAACATGCAAAGATCTGAGCCTAATCTAGAGTTAAACTCTGGGCACATATGAAGGATACAAACTATTGCAACTCTGTATTGCCAATCAGTTGTGCTGCAGTCAGTGTTGGACAAAATCATCTAGAGCCCAGGGCAAACATACCAAACTGTCCCCCCCCCCTCCCTTCCTGAGATGTAAAACATTTTTTTTTTTTTAGCACTGATCCACATGCTTTTACCCTCTAAGCATAAATTCCCACATCTTCCAGGACAAATCTGCCCTCTGCCCAGCTCAAATTTTTGCCCCCATACCCCCTACCAGCTCAAATCCTCTCTCTCCTTAAATCCCTAAAAATACATAAAAAGATTTGCGCTGCGCTTGATTATATATCATAAGGGGTAATGTCCAAAATCACTTGTGAAATTAAAATTATTTACATCACTACTCACGTGCAATGTGCATACAGTATATATATATACATGTGAACAGTTAAAGTGTAATGTGCACACATGCACCTTTAATGGTGTCAAAATATATATTTGTGCATATAATGAATACCAAATGCAGTGACAAACCTAAAACATGCAAAGCTCATATAAAGTGCAACATGCAGATATCTATTAGAATATTAAACATAAACGCACAATGCGTCTTTAGAAATGCAATCAATAATTCTTAATTGGTGAAATCCTCATAATAGTGTCCAAAATTAAAAGTGCTTCATCCCCCTGATGAAGACACGTGACTCCCTGTGTCGAACACGCGTAGGGGAGGGGCCAGGACGGAGTGAGCAGCGAACAGCTGAGCCGGGAGAAGCGCATACCCCGCGGCAGACCATTCGATATATCTTTTGCGGCTTTCGATTGTTTGGTGCACATTAGCACCAAGGGAATGTGAGTACCCCTTTGTGGGAAGTTGTCTTTTGAATAAATATCTTTTAAATTGGATTACACTATATAGTCTCTCTTCATTTTCATGAATGATGTCTATGGAGCCATACTGACCCAGAGTGGAGATCGATCTAGCTTACCATACATAGCCCAGGGGGTGGCTACACAGCGTGTTTTGACACAAGTTAAACACTGTGTCACACGCTCTAAGGTGAGCGCAATCACTGTGGGGGGGGGGGGGGGCACTGAGGCACATCACGGTTATCTATGACACTGGAATTCAGCACATTGGAGGATTTGGATGTTTATTGATTTTTATGGATACAGAAGCACTTTTAATTTTGGACACTATTATGAGGATTTCACCAATTAAGAATTATTGATTGCATTTCTAAAGACGCATTGTGCGTTTATGTTTAATATTCTAATAGATATCTGCATGTTGCACTTTATATGAGCTTTGCATGTTTTAGGTTTGTCACTGCATTTGGTATTCATTATATGCACAAATATATATTTTGACACCATTAAAGGTGCATGTGTGCACATTACACTTTAACTGTTCACATGTATATATATATATACTGTATGCACATTGCACGTGAGTAGTGATGTAAATAATTTTAATTTCACAAGTGATTTTGGACATTACCCCTTATGATATATAATCAAGCGCAGCGCAAATATTTTTATGTATATTCTCTGCACGGTTATGAGTACGTGAACTGCGTCTGCTGCTAGATATTCATCTCTGACACATTTTTCTATATAAAACAACTCTTTACTGCTTGTATATTGAGCATAGGATTATTGTGGCTCGCAAGACTTCTATCTTTTGTCTCCTTAAATCCCCACAGCACAACCCCCCCCCCCCCCCCAAAAAAAAAACACTTCTCCTATAGCACAAATCTTCCCCCCAAATTTCCCCTCCAAGTACACATCCTCTCCCCCGCATTCCAAAGACCCCCTCTCAGCACAAAATTCCCCTGCTATCACAACCCCCCCAATCATCCCTACTAGCACAAACACCTCCCCCCTCTACCATATCACCTTTTCTAGCACAAACCCAAACTCTCTCCCCCCAGCACAAATCCTCTCCCCCCATTCCCCCTTCAAACACAAATCCCCCAAAATTAATTCTTACTCCCTGCTGCATCCCAACTTCCCCCTCCCAAACCCCCCCCCCCCAATCTCCTTGAGGCCCCTCTCACCTCACATATTACCACAGTTCCCAGGGCAGCCGCCTCTCCTGCCCACCCCTTGTCCCAGCCCTGGCTGCAGTGCAAGGAGCGTGCTGATAAGAAGAGACAGCAAGGTGACAAGCCCATCAGCATGTTGCTTCTTCTTTCACTGTCCAGTCACAGGCTGAGGAGGGGACATGTAAGTAAAGGTGGAACTGCATAAGAAAAAGATCAGGTCCCCTCCCCTGCCAGACAGGGTGTCTGAAAGGCAGCAGCTTCTGCTATGCACTCTGTGCAATCTACTCTTTGTAGATCATGCGTCATGGGGGCAGCCTGTATCAAACGTTCATTTAAAACGTATCAACATAACAAATAACTAAATAAAACATAATAACCCTTGGACCAATACAATTGCCCTTTAAAATGCTCTGGACGCCCAAAACGAAGTACATAGTCACCTTACAAACTTCTGGAGACAAATTCTTATCATGGACTTGCGTGGATTCCAATTAGGAAACAAAACCCACTGCACTGCCAGGCAGCATTTCGCATTCCAGATAAGGAGTACAGAATGTCTATATATTAGAATTGATGCGGCAGCCTTACTTCTAGATTCCTGGCTGTTAAAAACCTATAACTTTTTTCTGCAGATACCACAAAAATCTGTAAAAGGATTGACATTTCAAAGCGAGAAAACAAGATGATTGATGATTCTGGAAATGCTACAGGAAAAGTGGTGAGGCTGTGTGAACTGCAGTTCAATGCCAGATCCAAATAATAAAATAGGAGGAAAATGCAGAATTAAAGGCAAATGATCGTTTCTAAAGCTTCCATCACAATTTAAAGAGGGAACCCTTGGAAGCAATCAGTCAATGAACATTATTCAGCAATTACTAAGGCTGTCCTAAAAAATCAATGTCTGATTTTAATATGTGTTGGGTTAGGGTGATCGTCCACCACCCAGCACACACCTCACCTTCTGCAATGTGGGGGGCCCTTAACGTCCCGCGTACAGTGCAGAACTACTGGTCCTGTATTGTACATCATGGCATTGGTGGAGGGTGAGTGTACAACTGGCAAAGAGGAGTTCCTTGTTGTTCAGTGGACAATTAGCCTGCAGGAGCGAGAATTATGCCGCGTACACACGACCGGACTTTCCGGCAGAAAAGGTCCAACGGAATCATTTCGTTGGACATTCCGATCGTGTGTGGGCTTCATCAGACTTTTTCTAAAATTCTGACGGACATAGAAATAGAACATGTTTCAAATCTTTCCGACGGAATCAGTTCCTATCGGGAAAACCGCTCGTCTGTATGCTATTCCGACCAAAAACGACTCAAGGGCAGCTATTGGCTACTGGCTATTGAACTTCCTTTTTTCAGTCCAGTCGTAAGTCATCGCGTTCTAAACGATCGGACTTTGGTGTGATCGTGTGTAGGCAAGTCCATTTCAGCGGAACTCTGTCGGAAAGACCGTCGGAGTCTATTCTGACGGAAAGTCCGGTCGTGTGTACGCGGCATTAGAGTAAATCATTTGCTCTGCTATAGCCCTGTAGACTAAAGCTGGTCATGCACAGAATTTTGTTTGAAAATTTTCATCAAATGTTCATTTGATTTTCTAATGGTTAGTGGGGTCAAATTGGCAATCTTTTTTGGCAATAGTGGTGGGAAAACACAAAAGAGCAAGAATGGAAAATGTTTTTTTGAACAAAATAAATTCTAACTGTGAATGTGGTTTTCATTCAGCAAACTTTTAAGGCCTTTTGAACCAAATTTTTACAAGATCAAATGCTCCGATTAACGATTTTTCATAATTCCAATACGAACATTCATACAAAATTCTGCTGGTGTATGGCCTTTAACAAGCTTATAACAGAGTTACTAAGGAGGGGACTTTTTTTACAGATTGACCAGAGTTCTTTTTTTGGAAAAAGAAAAAATCATCTGGGACACAGATGGTAAAAAAGTAACAGAGATTTTATTCATTCCCTACTTTATCTAAAACAAAAGCTTGGTCTTTAGATACACGTTAAGTGATACAGATGGTTCTCTGACCTACCCCCAGCTTGCTGATTGGACATTGGAGGAGTATAAGCGCACTGATAAAGCCATCACTCTGCTTTCACCTCCTATCAGCAAGCACCCAGCATGGGTGGGGCATTGAGCAATGAAAATTAACCCTATTTTCTCCCACTCCATATGAACTCCAAACAGCATGGCTAAAGGAATGTCTCACTGTGGGCTATTGTGGACAGCGATGACTGTCAGACTTCCCAAACACTACTTGTATGAGAAGCAGGCACTGTTTGTTGGACAATTTTCCGTTTGGTTCCTTTGACAAAAGCCAATTAAAAATGAGCTTTTGTTCATCAGGGTATTGCAGGCAGTGCCACCCATGGAGAGAATTTTGGCAGATTTAGCAGAAATTGGCTGACATTTTAATGCTGTGTAGTAAAGCACAGAAAGCTAATATAAATCTAGTACATTCCTAGTTAGGCTGCTAGGTCAATTTAGTTTTTGTCTCCTGTTGTAGCCAGAGGACCAGTGGTCATTTAGTCTGGTCTGCTCAGGGCTACACAGGCTGGGAGTTTGATTGCTTCCTCCTGCTTTTAGAATACGTTTCTGGAGTTCAGGGAGGGAGAATTTAAATGACCAGCCTGAATATTAAGCAGGGCCCAACCAATCCCTGGGTAGGTGTGCCCAGTTGGTGGCTGGGAGAGCTGTTAAATAGTTTGGAGCCCTGAGGGGACTGTCTTTCTCCCTCCTGAGGGGATGGATCACTAAACTGAAAGGAGGAGGCGACCCTGAAAACCAAATACTGAGCTACCTACAAGAGGCTGCACCTGTGGACCAATTCTGTTCCAGGATTCTGTGTTTAGAGCCTCAAATCTGTCTGCAAGCTACTTCATGGTCCACAGCTGTGAACCTATAGACTGTTCCAGTCTAGCCTATCTTATCTGCAAGCTACTTTATGGCCCCCAGCCGTGACCCTCAAGACTGTTCCAGTCTAGCCTATCTATTCTGCAAGCTACTTCATGGCCCCCAGCCGTCACTCTGAAGACTGTTCCAGTCTAGCCTATCTATTCTGCAAGCTACTTCATGGCCCCCAGCCATGACCCTGAAGACTGTTCCAGTCTTGCTGTCTCTTATTTACAAAATATCCCATAGACGCCAGCTTTAAGTGAAAAGAAACTGTACTGCTGCTGTTTAGAAAATTGACCTCTGACAATTCTGTGGAAGGTGAAATAGATTAGGACCCAGAGAACAGGTCTGGAAGGAAGGAATGCCAAGACCATGTACAGGTAAGCAGAAGAGATGTAGTTTTGAAGTTGAGCTGGTGTCATGCACAGGTAAGTAACTGGAATGTAGTCAAAAGCCAAGTGGAGGCCATCCACAGGTAGCAACTGGAGTATAAGACGTGCTCAGGATCCATACCGAGTAAACAGCCAGGAGAGACGTAGTCTGGAGCCAAGCTGAGGTCATACACAAGAGATCAGATGGAATAGTAGTCAATCAACAAGCCCCGGTCATCACGATCAGGAATCAAGCAGACAAAAGCCAGGAACAAGCCAAGTCAGCAAGGGGTAACCAAGTAGCATGGAACCAGGAGAACAGGAACAAGGATGACGGACAGCTGAAAATCATCCAGCAATTACCAGACACAACTGCTTCCTTAAATAGGAAGTTTGTGCATGGACATGTGCCAGCGTGTCTATGCATTCGCACAACGCACTTACGCATGTTGAACCCATGCAGGTTACTGGGGCTCTCAACCTGCAGATTGCAGCATGCGCACCTTTGTTCTGGCTAATGTCCTGACAATGGGCATGTTGGAGCTGATTGCTAGCCATTGATCTGGAGCTGCGCCCTGAGCGGCTGTCCCTCCTGCTCCCCCCTTGTCCCACCCCATGACTGGAATATTTATAATGGTTATATTTAAAATCATATTCAGTGATATTTTTAATGCATACATACTGCATGATTCATTAGCAATCTTTAATATCTGCTTGGATCTAAGAATAAACTCTTTGTAAGAAAGCCAATTTTTTTTCATTGAAAATGAAATGTAAATCTATATCTTCCTCTTACTATTAATATATGTAGCTACATCCAATTTGTTTGTTCAGACACCTTGGTAAACATGGATGGAAATGAATGTATAGGCTTAGAACTTCAGTCAGCTTGGAACTCTTGACATCTTCATTCTGTGAAACAGCGCAACGCATGCAAATGAGCTGCTCCGAATCCCTGACCTCAATAAAACTAATAAAACATTGTTAATGTCATATTACTAGAAATTCAATGCATGATTAATACCTACTTGACCAGTATATTGCAATTTTTCTCTTTCATTAGCATTACTTATTCATGGGACTTTTACAGGAACTATAACCGCGAATATAAGTTTGCTTTAATAAACTTTAAAATATGCATAATTTCTCCTGTGTGCTGAAGTTTCATTGTGTTCAGTGGGAAAAGTCAGCAAACTTTGGTCTGCGATAAGCAGCCGCGTCATGTGACTATAGAAGTCCACTGGGGGGGGGGGGGGGGGGGGCCGTCATGGTCATAATTTTCTGTGCGCTTGCTTTGTGGGTTTCTCCATTAAAGCTTGTTTACCCGAACCTCCCCTCCCACTTCCCATTCTTAGGTCATGGCTTTATGCTATCCCATTGCCAAGTCATCCATTAGAGCAATGTTCTATATCCTTTTAGTGCTGCACTACCCTACATGGATCAACATTGCAGCCCCTTTTCCCCAACCTGCGCAGTGCATGAGCAACCTGAGTAGAGAACAAGTCGCCAAAGGGTATTTGTAATAATCTAGATCTAGTGCACCCTTATCTATCGAAGATCGCTTATCAGACATGTGCGGTTCGTTTTGTTCCGAATTGAAATTTTTCGTTAATCAAAAATTCGGATGTATCTGAATTACAATAGTAAAGAATTTAAACGTATCCGAAATAATGAATCAAAATTTTGGACAAAATTACAGTTTTTAAAATAGTTTTCAAATTGAATTTGAATAGTTTTCAAATAGATTTGAATCTAATTCGAATTTTCTAAAGAGAATAAAATAGAATAGAAAATAAAGGAAAATAATAGAATAGGAAAGAATACAATAGAATAGAAAATGAAAGAATACAATATAATAGAGTAAACAGAACAGAATACAAAATAAAAGAATAAAAAAAAATAAATAAAAAAAGGAGATAGAATAGAAAATAAAATGATAGAGTAAAACAGAACAAAATAGAATATAAAATAAAAGAACAAAATAAAATAGAATATAAAATAAAAGAATACAATACAATAGAATATAACATGTTCTGAAATTCAAATTTCAAATAGAATAAATTTAAATTTAAATGGCATAGAAAAGAATAGAAAATAAAAGAATATAACCATTTATCAAAATTTGAATAAAATACATCAGAGTAGAATAGAATAGAAAAGAATAGAATAGAAAGAATAGAATAGAAAGAATATAACCTTCTTCCTAAATTCTAGAATAAATCAGAATTTGAATAGAATAAAATAGAAAAGAATAGAATAGAAAATAAAATAATGGAACAGAATAGAATAAACAATAGAAAAGAATAGAATAATAAGAATTTAACCGTTTTCCGAAAATTTTAATTTCAAATAGAATAAATTTGAATAGCATAGAAAATAATAGAATATAATAACAAAGAAAGGATTAGAATAGAAAATAAAATAAAAGAATAGAAAAAACAATAGACTAGAATGGAAAAGAAAAAATATAACCATCTTCTAAAATAAAAATTTTGAATAGAATAAATTTGACTCAGAATGGAATTTGATTCGAATTTGAATGCAATTCAAAAAAATTTAATTGATTAGAATTCGAATAAACAAAACAAATTCCGAAAATGAATTAAACAAATTTAACTAAACAAATGTATGAAAATAACAAATCGGAACGAAGCATTCTGTCTACTTGTTATTATTTCATTGTATTCTCTCCCTGTCAGGCCGTATGGCCATTCTTTCTTCTATCTGAAGTTAGTACTGTTAAGAGACACCTTAAAAAAAACTTTAAAAAAAAAAGTGCTATCTGCTGCACAGGGATAAGACACATCAGCCCCCTCAAGATCCGCACAGTGTGACATTGAGCTCACATTAAAATTCTGCCAGGGAGAGAAGTAAATAACAGCACATATAGTTATCCCTGACAAGCAAGGCTGGTAAAGGGAGCATTGGTCACTTGGTAGATGATGAATGGATAAAGCCGTTGCTTTGTCAGTAGACATGTGCAGTCTGTTTAGTTCCGAATCGAAATTCAGGCAAATTGTTTGTTATTCGGAAATTCGGATGTGTCCGAATGACAAAAGTAACGAATTTAAACTAATCCAAAATAAGGAAATGCAATTTCGTCCAAAATTCTAATTCAAAACATTTTCGAATTCAATTCAAATTCGAATCCTTTTTGAATTCGAATTTCCGAATAGAATAGAAAAAAATGTTTTTGAAATATTTGAATATATATAAAAAAAAGAAAATAGAATAATAAAATAGAAAAGAATAGAATAGAAAAAACAATGGACTAGAATGGAATAGATTAAAAAGGAATAGGTTAAATAGAAAGAATATAACCATCTTCCAAAATATAAATTTAGAATAGAATATGTTCCATAATGCCATTCGAATTTTCCGAAATCGGTCGAATTGAGTTCAATTCCAATTCCAAAAACAAATTAAATGAATTTAACGAATTTTACTAAACAAATTTATGTAAATAAGGAATCAAAATAAAACGAAACCCCCTCAGGCATAGACCTTTTGATCAACTGCCATAGCCCAGGTTCCACTAACAGTGTCTAAGCAAGGACCTTCATGGTAGCATTGCTACGTATTACTATAAAGCCCATCTCTGGGTTAAGCCCCATACCCTCGAGTAGCCAACTCTAGCAAACTCCCCCATTCCCGCTGAAGGCCCCACATCAATGTTTGGCTTTATCTTTCAATACATATAGTGCTGCCCCCACAGGGTCCGCTTAGATGTGACAGGTTATTTTCCACTACAGTGCAGAGGCAGCCAGGCACACAGCAACAGTCCATTCATTCTGGCTTATTATTCAGTCTAGGGATTTGTCCTTTTTCTGTATTCTACTGCTTAAAGGACATGGAGAAAGGATTTGAGGTGATGTGGAATACTCCAAAACAGCACATTTTTATTTCATTTGCAGCTGGGGACCATGAGATATTTTGTAAATCAGAAGCAGCAAGACTGGAACAGCCTCCAAAAACATGGCCATGGAGGACCATGAAATAATTTGCAGAACAGATAGGCTAGACTGGAACAGTCTATAAGTTCATGGCCGGGGACCATGAAGTAGCTTTTAGAACAGATATGCTAGACTGGAACAGTCTATAGGCAGTCAAATTGGATAAAGTGAGGCTTGTAAAACCATGTAAAAAGTGTCTAGTGTGTACCCTATATCTATGATTGCCCTACAGCCCCTAAACATATGCAAAATAAACAGTTGTCCCCAACAGAGGGAGGACCAAGAAAAAGTAGGGCTCCAAAAAAGGCAATCTGATAAAATGTAAATTGAACAAGTGTTTATTGTGGTTCACAAATAGATACATGTAGACATAAGAGCATAACCCGATAATTACATTGCCCTAATAAAAATGATCGGTGACTAAAAACCCGATCGAAAAGATAACACAGACAGGGGGGACAAAAACCATGTAATCAAGACTGACAGTCCATAGGGTAATAGCTGGGGACCATGAAGTAGCTTGATGAACAGATATGCTAGACTGGAATAGGTTAATGGCGGGGGATGAAGTAGCTTGTAGAACAGATATGCTGGACTGGAACAGTCTATAGGTTAATGGTTGAGGACCATGAAGCAGCTTGTAGAACAGATATGCTAGACTGGAACAGTTTATAGGTTAATGGCTGGGGACCATAAAGTAGCTTGTAGAGCAGACATGCTAGACTGGAACAGTTTATAGGTTAATGGCTGGGGACCATGAATTAGCTTGTAGAAAAGATATGCTAGACTGGAACAGTCTATATGTTAATGGCTGGGACCATGAAGTAGCTTGTAGAAAAGATATGCTAGACTGGAACAGTCTATATGTTAATGGCTGGGGACCATGAAGTAGCTTGTAGAACAGATATGCTAGACTAAAACAGTCTATAGGGTCATGGCTGTGGACCATAAAGTAGCTTGTAGAACAGATATTCTAGACTGGAACAGTCTATAGGTTCATGGCTGGGGACCATAAAGTAGTTTGTAAAACAGATATGCTAGACTGGAACAGTCTATAGGTTCATGACTGGGGACCTTGAAGCAGCTTGTAGAACAGATATGCTAGACTGGAATAGGCTAAAGGTTAATGGCTGGGGACCATGAAGTAGCTTGATAAACAGATATGCTAGACTGGAACAGTCTATATGTTAATGGCTGGGGACCATGAATTAGCTTGTAGAAAAGATATGCTAGACTGGAACAGTCTATATGTTAATGGCTGGGGACCATGAAGTAGCTTGTAGAACAGATATGCTAGACTGGAACAGTCTACAGGTTAATGGCCGGGGACCATTAAGTAACTTGCAGAACAGATATGAAATATACAGATACTCACAGATTACAGGAACAGGGCCTGTTTAAAGCAGGTCAGCATCCAGTCCCAGGGGCAAGCAGCTCCCCCTCCTTCTTTCAGCTCTCTGATCCATTCCCTCAGGAGGGAAAAAGACAATCTTCTCAGGGCTATAAAATATTTAGCAGCTCTCACAGCCACCAACTAGGCATACCGACCAAGGAATTAACTGTGCCCTGCTCAATATTCAGGCTAGACATTTAAATTCTCTCTCACAGAAACGTCTTCTAGGGGCAGGGGAAAGCAATCAAGCTCCCAGCCAGTGCAGCCCTGAGCAGACCAGGATAAACAATCACTGCTCCTCTAGCTACTGCAGGAACCAAAAACGAAATGTACCTAGCAGCCTAACTAGGAGGGTGCTAAATATACAGTGGATATAAAAAGTCTACACACCCCTTTTAAAATGTCTGTGATGTAAAAAAATGAGACAAAGATAAATCATTTCAGAACTTTTTCCACCTTTAATGTGACCTATAAACTGTACAACAAACAAAATAACAAACTCAAATCTTTTAGGTGGAGGGAAATAAAAATAAAAAAATAAAATAATATGGTTGCATAAATGTGCACACCCTTAAACTAATACTTTGTTGAAGCACCTTTTGATTTTATTACAGCACTCAGTCTTTTTGGATATGAGTCTATCAGCATGGCACATCTTGACTTGGCAATATTTGCCCACTCTTCTTTGCAAAAACACTCCAAATCTGTCGGATTGCAAGGGCATCTCCTGTGCACAGCCCTCTTCAGAACACCCCACAGATTTTCAATCGGATTCAGGCCTGGGCTCTGGCTGGGCCATTCCAAAACTTTAATCTTCTTCTGGCGAAGCCATTCCTTTGTTGATTTGGAAGTATGCTTTGGATTCTTGTCATGCTGAAAGATGAAGTTCCTCTTCATGTTCAGCTTTCTAGCAGAAGCCTAAAGGTTTTGTGCCAAAATTGACTGGTTGTTAGAACTGTTCATAATTCCCTCTACCTTGACTAAGGCCCCTGTTCCAACTGAAGAAAAACAGCCCCAAAGCATGACGCTGCCACCGCCATGCTTCACAGTGGGTATGGTGTTCTTTTGGTGATGTGCAGTGTTGTTTTTGCGCCAAACATATCTTTTGGAATTTTGGCCATAAAGTTCAACTTTGGTTTCATCAGACCATAACACATTTTCCCACATGCTTTTGGGAGACTTCAGATGTGTTTTTGAAAAATTTAGCCGGGCTTGGATGTTTTTCTTCTTAAGAAAAGACTTCTGTTTTGCCACTCTATCCCATAGCCCAGACATATGAAGAATACGGGAGATTGTTGTCACATGTACCACACAACCAGTACTTGCCAGATATTCCTGCAACTTTATTGTTGCTGTAGGCCTCTTGGCAGCCTCCCTGACCAGTTTTCTTCTCATTTTTTTTATCAATTTTTGAGGAACGTCAAGTCTTGGTAATGTCACTGTTGTGCCATATTTTCTCCACTTGATGATGACTGTCTTCACTGCGTGCCATGGTATATCTAATGCCTTGGAAATTTCTTTGTACCCTTCTCCTGACTGATACCTTTTAACAATGAGATCCTTCTGATGCTTTGGAATCTCTCTGTGGACCATGGCTTTTGCTGTAGGATGCAACTAAGAAAATGTCAGGAAAGACCTACTAGAACAGCTGAATTTTATTTGGAGTTAATCAGAGGCACTTTAAATTATGGCAGGTGTGTACTGATTCCTATTTAACATGAGTTTAAATGTGATTGCTTTTTTTTGTTTAAATCTTTTTATTAATAGCAATATAAAAAGTTACATACTTTTCGTGGCATATTGAATTTAAAGTGCGATTAGCAAAGGCAATAAAACATAATACAAAGGCAAAAATAGAACTAAGTACCTCGCATATCTGCTGTGCACTGTGGTAATTACAAACATTAATAAATATGTAAGTGACAACAACTTACAATGTGCTATTTTTCCCCCTTTTTTCTTTTCCCTTACCCTCCCTACTCTTCCCACCCACCCTTTGTCTTCTTCCCGCCTTACCACCCCCCTCCCTTCCCTTATAACCAGCGCAAAAGTTAAGTTCATTAACACTAGAACTCACGGCATGCTATAATTGTCTAAGCCCCAGTGAAGCCTGTTCCTACACCCAGGTTTATCTGGTTTGGGCCAATATTCGCCCCCGCACTCATGAGAGGTTCAAAGGTAATGGATTCAGAATAGATGTCGAGTGTTCAGCTCCTGGAGCCAGGGCTTCCATATGCCAAGAAATTTACTGTAGTTCCCTTTTTTAGTGTATACTGTCCTTTCTGTCCAGACCAAGGAGTCCATTGTTTTAAGCCATTCCCCTATAGTTGGAGGGTTTGTTGAGAGCCAGGATTGTGCTATCAGCTTTCTCGCTTGGTATAGACATCTTACTATGGCAGTGGTTGTGCTGGTATTACCCATGTTAGTTCCCACTAACCCCAGCACACATACCTTAGCGACTAATTCCAAGTTTACCTTGAATCTACGATTTATTGTCCCGACCACTTCCGTTCAATATCTTGCCAAATTTGGACATCTCCAAACCATGTGTATGAGATCTTCTGTCCTATAGCACCTGGGGCATCTGTCGTCTGGTCTACTCCCAAACCTGTACAATCTTCTAGGAGTGTAGTATGCTCTATGTAGAAGGAGGAGGTGTGAGGCCTTCTGTGACGGAGAGACGGACACCGTCTGCCCGAGTTCCAGTATTTTTTTCCACTGGGCGTCCGTCAACTCCCCCACATCCGCCTCCCATCCTTCTCTAGACCCGAGGGGCACGCCTTGAACCAGGATCTTGTCCAATAACTGCGTATACACCTCTCCAATCAGCCCCTTAGTGTTTATTGCTTTAACTATTTTATTAAGAAGCGGTGTTTTACATCGCTTCATAGGGGAAGACCTAAATTGGGTATTCAGTGCGTGCCTGATCTGTAAATAATTATAGAATGTATTATATGGAACTCCGAATTCCATTCTCAGTTCCATAAAGGATTTCAAGTTAGTATCGCTGTACAGCTGAGCCAATCTATGGATTCCGTGGCTTTCCCAAACAGGATTCTTTTCTATAGCCCTTAATTCCCCCAGGGATTCGTTAGACCATATGGGTGAAAACTCAGTAATGCCCCTATACCCCATGATCTTCTTAACTGTCTGCCAGGTCTTATTTACTAATTTAAGTGTTGGCAACCTTCTCTGGAGTGAACCGGCCTCTAGTGCATCCACCAAGCGTCTGTGTGAGCTACCTTCTAGCATTATTTTATTGCTGGCACTTGCTTCGCCCAGGGATTCGCAGCCCCCTAGATGCTGCATTTGAGCAGCTAGATAATAACCATACGGATGGGGAATTGCCAGTTCTCCCTCCCAGGTAGGACGCTGCAAAGTCTGCAATTTAATCCTAGCCTGGCCCTTCTTCCAAATAAGTTCCCTAAATAAGGAGTTTATTTTCATGAACCATTTTCTCCCGATCCATACCGGGGAATTATGGAAAATGTAAAGTAGTTGTGGCAGCCAGATCATTCTAATCAGATTTGAACGTCCTGCCAGCGACAGGGGAAGCCAGCACCAGATGTCGCATTTTCTTCTAAACTTCTCAAGCAAGGGGGCCAAGTTATCTCAGATGTAGTTATTGGGATCGCTAGTCATTACTATTCCCAGGTACTTTATCTTATCAGGTACTTTTAACCCTGGGAGACCATCAGGAAGAGGGTTATTGATTGAGTCAATCTGTAGCAATGAAGATTTATCCCAGTTAACTACTAGGCCCGATACCTTCCCAAATCTACCAGTTGCATCGTTTTTTCCAGAGATGGGCCCATATCCCCCAGGAATACCAAGACGTCATCTGCGTAAAGTGCGACTCTTTCTTCGCTACCCTTCCTCCTAAAACCCCGTAGGCCCGGTGCCCTTCTTATAGCCTCTGCCAGCGGCTCCATTGCCAGAGCGAACAGGAGGGGCGATAACGGGCACCCCTGTCTTGTGCCCCTCTCTAATGTCAAACTATCTGTATACTCGTTGATCTTTAGCTTAGCTGATGGATGGCTATACAAGATTTTGACCCAGTTGATAAAAATCGGGCCGAACCCAAATTTGTCCATTATTCCCCAGAGGTATCCCCACTCCAAGCTATCAAATGCTTTAGCAATGTCCAGGGACATAATGGCTCTGGGGTCCCTGTCTGCAACTGGGGTCTGCAGGTTCAAATATGCTCTCCTAATATTGACACTGGTAGACCTATGGGGGATAAATCCTGCTTGGTCTGGATGTACCAATTTATTAATACATTTACTTAGCCTAGTTGCTAGTACCTTTGCTAGGATTTTAATGTCCGAGCAAAGCAAAGAAATTGGTCTATATGACGCTACCTCTAGTTGGTCCTTCCCTTCCTTTTGAATAAGTATAAATGTAAATGTGATTGCTTAATTCTGAACACAGCTACATCCCCAGTTATAAGAGGGTGTGCACACTTATGCACCCACATTATTTATTTTTACTTCCCCCCTTAAAAGATTTCAGTTTGTTTTTAAATTGAGTTGTACAGTTTATAGGTCACATTAAAGGTGGAAAATGTTTTGAAATTATTTATCTTTGTCTCATTTTTTTACATCACAGAAACCTGACATTTAACAGGGGTGTGTAGACTTTTTATATCCACTGTATTTTAGAATTGTACAGGCTTATCACATGATGTGTTGGGTCCTCTTCTTCTTCACATTCCAATGGTGGCTGCGCCTCTAATAATGCAGAGAGAGTGGTGCTGATACCAGCATCATTCTCTATATCAACTTACTGTGACAGAAGGGCACTAAGGGGGTGATTTCAAGACTACCTTCATTCATAATATCAGTCTTCAGTCCTCTGGGTTGAATTACACTGACCTGGAAGACTGAGGACATCTTGTGGCAAAACGTTAGTACTGCAGGGGGCAGCATGGACAGAAGGTGAGTATTGCATCCAAGGTGTTTTTATTATTTTAGTAGCGAGTTGGGAGACCATTTTATTTAAAAAAAAAAACAAATTTAACCCAGATTAGGGCTTATATAAAAGTTGAAGATTTAAAAAGATTGAAAATTACTTTTGTAATTACACATTCATATGAGAGTTTAGTGATTGGGTTAAAGCGATATTAAACCGTAAGTTTTTTAAGCACTTTCAGCAACTAATTTAATCAGTTACTGAATATGCAGCTTATTCACCCTCTAATCCTTGTTTAAAGGGTTCAGAAAAAAAAGAAAAGGTGGCTGAACAACTTAAAGCCTTCCTACCCTTCTGTATTTTATGGGCGATGAGCTGCCAGTGCCCACGCAGTCAGTTTAGTGGTCATGGATTTGAAATCACCCTTCCTGATGCTGACCAAATCATAATTGTTCTGATCCATCCCAGAAGCCCTGCAGAAAGAAGAGGGAGAAGATCAAGGATTTCAAATCCCTGGACTGCTGCACCAGCTGCGTGGGCACTGACAGCTTATCACTCATGGAGGTAAGCACAGCAAGGATGGGAGAGGTCAGGGATGGACTGGCCATCGGGACTACCAGGAGATTCCCAGTGGGCAGATGGCTCAGAATGAGCCGATTTCAGCCGCATCTGCGGTGCTCGGCGATCTACCCATCAACCGCCGACAGCTGGCGCCTGACGGGTAGATCGAGATTTAGCCAGTATGCAGAGTAGCGCAGTAGCGCAGGAAGTGTCTGCCTGTAGTAAGTTCTCTCTCATGTCATGCAGCGCTGCTCGCTCCCCGGTGGCCCCTCCTCTCTTCCCGTCTATCCCCATTGGCTTGTGACATCATCTGGGATAGACGAGAAGAGAGGAGGGGCCGCTGTGGAGCGAGCAGCGCTGTGTGACATGAGAGAGAACTTACTACAGACAGACACTTCCTGCGCTACTCTGCATACTGGCTAGTAAGATCCCATGATGTGCTCTATAATGTGCCCCATCATGTGCCCTGATGTGCTATGTGCCCCAATGTGCCCCAAAATGTGCCCTGATGTGCTATGTGCCCCAATTTGCCCATAATATGCCCTGATGTGCTATGTGCCCCAATGTGCCCCATAATGTGCCCTGATGTGCTATGTGCCCCATAATGTGCTCTGATGTGCCCCATAATGTGCTATGTGCCCTGATGTGCCATGTGCCATAATGTGCCCTGATGTGCCCCGAGCCCTGATGTGCCCCAATGTGCCATGCGCCTCATGCCCTGGTGTGCCCCGTGCCCTGATGTGCCCTGTGCCCTGATGTGCCATGTGGCCTGATGTGCCTCATGCCCTGATGTGCCCCGTGCCCTGATGTGCCATGTGCCCTGATGTGCTATGTGCCCCAATGTGCCCCATAATGTGCCCTGATGTGCCCCATAATGTGCCATGTGCCCTGATGTGCTATAATGTGCCCTGATGTGCCTTGAGCCCAGATGTGCCCCGATTTGCCATGTGCCCCATGCCGTGATGTGCCCTGTGCCCTGATGTGCTATGTGCCATGTGCCCCGTGTCCTGATGTGCTATGTGCCCTGATGTGCCATGTGCCCTGATGTGCCCCGTGCCCTGATGTGCCCCGATGTCCTATGCCCTGATGTGCCCCGTGACCTGATGTGCCCCGTGCCCTGATGTGCTGTGCCCCGATGTCCTATGCCCTGATGTTCCCCGTGACCTGATGTGCCTTGTGCCCTGATGTGCCTCGTGCCCTGATGTGCCCCGATGTGCTATGCCCTGATGTGCCCCGTGACCTGATATGCCCCATGCCCTGATGTGCTGTGCCCCGATGTCCTATGCCCTGATGTTTCCCGTGACCTGATGTGCCTTGTGCCCTGATGTCCTGTGCCATGATGTCCTGTACCCTGATGTACTGTGCCCTGACGTGCCCTGATGTGATGTGCTCTGTACCCTGATGTGTTGTGCCCTGATGTACTGTGACCTGTATCCTGATGTCCTGCACCCTGATGTCCTGGGCTCTGTACCCTGATGTCCTGTACCCTGATTTGCCCTGTACGCTAATGTGCTGGGCTCTGTACCCTGATGTGCTGTGCCCTGTACCCTGATGTGGCCTGGTGTGTTGTACCCTGATGTGTTGTACCCTGATGTGCTGGGCTCTGTACCCTGATGTGCCTTGTGCCCTGATGTGCTGGGCTCTGTACCCTGATGTGCTGTGCCCTGATGTACCGTACCCTAATGTGTTGTGCCCTGGGCCGGTCTGGATGAAGTCAAGGGCCACATTTTTGTCCCAGTCCAGCCCTGGGAGACGCTGTAGATGAACTTGCACTTTAAGTTGGTGCCATGACCGCTGCCCCAGATTTCCTGATGCAGGGTGGCCCCTTTCCATTTCAGCTTCCTATGCAGCCACCCTTGCATACAGGGACTGGACTTGTGTCTCAGTGCATCAATAGAAACACACAGCCCCATAGTCTAGGACAGCCATTCTCAATCTTTACACCCCCAAGGAACGGTTCAAAACATTTTTTAGGTCTAGGGAAGAATGCCCCTTACTTAGATAGTCAGCGGGAGGAATGTCCCCTTACAGAGGTGGTCAATGAGAAGACTGTCCGCAAGTGGAAAGAATGCCACCCTTCAGACAGCTAAAGATGTCATTGGTGTCTTGCGATTTGCTCTTTCAAACGGCATTGCCCCAGAACTATGTAGGCACAATCAAATAGGAGGTGAATCAACCACAGCTCAAGGAACCAATAGCAACCTCTGGAGGAAGCCTAGTTGAGAATGACTGATCTGAGAAGTCAATGCATTCCCCTCCTTCTCCCTTCTCCAAGCTAACAGACTAATTAAAGACTGCACTGTTCACTGTTAACTCGTTCCCACAAAGACTGGAAATTTAGGGAAGCAGCACTGAGAGAGCAGGAGCCTGCAGCATTAAAAGTTGTAAACCACAAATGTTGGGATAAGAATTAAAACAGATAGTTTACTGGGGAATATTTATTTTATTGTGGTCAATGTAGTTCAAATGTATGAACTTTATGCAGTTATCAGATTACATTATTTCTTATACAACAGAGCACTACTTTAATACACAGACTAATCTTTTCTAATCCAGGTGTTTTTTGTTTTTTTTTTAAGATCGGATTAAAAACTGTCCAGTCTGAGTCTAGCTATCGGTCACTTTAAGATTGTTGGGAAATTAGCGGATTCATTTTGGAAAAAAATGATGCTGTTGACAGGAGATCAGAAAAAAAAAATTAATCCAGAATTAATCTAGAAATACTTGTATCGTAAAAAAAAGGTTTTAATATGTGCACAAGGTCAAACATCTTCTGAATGTACTAATAGAGTAGACTGCGGTTACCGGCTACTATTATGATGATCAGATCTTCCTGAAATGAGGATGGGAAGTAAGCAAAATATGATTTAATTTGCCAGTTGGCATCACAGGAGACCACACATTATAGGATTAGAGGAAGAGATGGAGGGATTTCCAAAAGGAAAGTATTATCTGAGAGGAGCGAGGGATTGAAAGGTACTCTGCTGAGAGGCGCTGCTGTTTTATTGAAAGTAAATTGGTCTATTCCCACAAGTGTTTTAATTATAAAGAGCTGACGTCAGCAAGAGACACCCACACTGGGAGACCGAGAGGCCTGCATAGTTTGTGTGTTGTATGGAGAGCTGGATTACTGAGTGCCGGGACTGAAAACCTCAGCTGTATCCGTGGAAGAGATGGATAACTCATTCGCTGCTGAATGGCCCTTAACCGGCTAAAGCATTTAAAGCCCAACACCGGGCAAAAAAAAAAATCATGGTTGGAACCCAACACACCTAATGGTCAATGGTCAATGATTGTTCTCTTTTCTGGTCAATCTCTCTTTCTGATCAATAATCAGTCTCTCTTTCCGATCAATAATTGATCTATTCTCTACAACCAACTTGATCGATGTCAGTTGATAGTTAAGATCAGGTCATAACCCCAGAAGGACAGAATTATTCGCTTCCCCCATAAGGCCTCCTTGGCAAGCAGATACCAGGAGGAAGGTTACAAGCTTCTCACACGGTGGTAGAGAACTGCTGCTAAATTGCATTGAATCTTTCCCCAAGTCTCAGATACTTGCTGGCGCTGTGGGGAGTCTGTGGGAACCCTTTTCCACATCTTCTGGGGATTCCCAAGATTAAACAGCTTCTGGGATGAAGTTGAAATTACAATTAGGACCCTAAAGGGAGTTTCCCTAGATAAGAATCCAGCTACGTATCTGTTAAATGATACTCCGTTATCTAACAAGAAATTTAAAGTGGAGTTCCACCCACTTTTACAACTCTTCAGCATCCCTCACTAAACTGTGCACTGTAAACGAATTGGATTTTTTTTTTATTTTTTCTCAGCACTTACTGTATATCTGCTGTATTCATTTTTCACTTCCTCCTCCCTGGCCACGGCCCATCGCATCATTTCCTGTTTGCAATGCCTTCCGGGAAGGGGCGGCAACTTTCTCTGACACTGCCGTTGCTATGGAAACCTGACCTGAAACCTATTACACTGCTTGTGCTGCACTGAGCATGTGCGAGATCCAGGAAGAAATACAGTCTGGCTTCAGATGCCCAGACTTAAGATGGCCATGGCCTGCTGTAAGTTTATAAAATAACAAACTACTGCTATAAACTAACAAAACAGACCTTAGTTTACAGACTAACTTTACTAGAATATATTAAGCTTGTCTATTATAGGGGTATTTTTATTTAAAAAGTATAATTTCAGCCGGAACACCACTTCAAGATTGCTTTACTCAGACGTTTGCTCACAGCGGCTAAGGCCTGCATTCCGGCATTATGGAAAAGTACTAGCCCTCCTCCGCCAGCTCATTGACGGGCGAGAATTGCAGAAATTCAGGTAATGGAAAACCTTACAATGATCTTAAAGGAACAGGAAACCCAGTATTGGAAGATCTGGACTCACTACTTTTATAGGGACCAGACCACGTTTGACTCCCCGTCTTAATTCTTCTTCAGGGTGAATGACGGTGTGCCATGTCCTTTAGGGGGAGTTCTTCAAGAGGGAGGAAACCTCATTTATCAGCTCCCCCGTTTTTTTTTTTTATTCCTCTTTCTCATCCGGCTTCCCTCCCGATCCCTCCTTCCCTTTGATTCATATTCCTCTCCCATCCACTATGCTAGTTTCCATCTTCTCTTACTACCACTTATGTGCACTATGCACCTCTGTTTGATCTACTATACCCACTTAAGGACCGAGCCTCTTTTTGAGATTTGTTGTTTACAAGTTAAAAACAGTTTTTTTTGCTAGAAAACTACTTAGAACCCCCAAACATTATACATTTTTTTTTACTAACACCCTTGAGAATAAAATGGCGGTCGTTGCAATACTTTCTGTCACACCGTATTTGCGCAGCGGTCTTACAAGCGCACTTTTTTTGGAAAAAATACACTTTTTTGAATTAAAAAATAACAGTAAATTTAGCCCAATTTTTTTTTATATTGTGAAAGATAATGTTATGCCGAGTAAATACCCAACATGTCACGCCTCAAAATTGCCCCCGCTCGTGGAATGGTGACAAACTTTTACCTTTAAAAATATCCATAGGTATCCTGTTGGTCACATTTAGGACACTTATTAGTGTTTTATGTCTGCTGACCTAGTTAATGTTGTGAACTTGAAGTGGCTTGATGTGATCTTCTCTTGTTCTGCATTGTTTTGCAGAATTCCTTGACAAATAAATAAAGAATTTAAGAAAAAAAAAGATATGATCATAACTTATAATTAAAGTTATTGAGTTTATGTCTGTTTCCATCGTGTAATCTAATAATCTGGTTGATTGAAATATGTGGGCAAAAGTATCTCAGTGCTACCTCAGTGCTACTGATCAATACAAAACGATCAGCTCAGTTTAATCAAATCAGATCAAAATTAAAGTGAATCTTTACCCTCAATTTGATGTTGCTCCGCTGTGCAAATAAATGTTATTTTAATAAGAACACTCTGGCCTGCCCCCCATGCACATGTATTTTGCCTGCTGTTCCTCCTGGGATATGTACGTCACATATTCCAAGAGGCTTAGTCCTTCATTGAGAAAGGAGGTAGGCAGGCCTAGCACTCATCAACCGAAAAGCCACCGGATGAATCCGGAAGAGCCAGCATGCAAGAAAATGGCAGAGCAGGACCAAGTGGGGGGGGCAGAAAAGAAGAGAATCTCAATAGGACAACACTAGATCTGCTGGGTGGGTGATTAACTGTGCAGGACCCACAGCCAGGTCTGCTTTGAGTCTAATGGTGGCCATATGCGTCTCAATTTTTTTTAGTTGATCAAAACTACAAACAACGGGGGGCGTGTCCGGATGTGAGCGGTGGCGGACGTGTTGGAGAAGAGCTCTGGGAATCCTATGATCAATCCTAAGCCATCTGTGCATCTCCCTGTTTGGTGAACAGCAGTATCCACCCGGAGTGTCCCTCCCCATCTCCTGTCTCACCCTGGGCTAGAAATTGAGAAGAGATTCTGCCGCTCCGCAGGGTTTTCCTAGGCGCCATAGCATGTCCAGGATTGTGGCCGCCACCATCTTGCCGGTGTAGGCCCCGCAGGACAGCGATAGGCCTCATTCATCCTGGACACTGGCATACGGACTTGCTATCCCTGTGCAACCCCTCACCTCCCTACCTGTCTGCCGCGCACAGGACCATCCTTAAGCCGCTGCGATTGTCAGGTAAACCCGCGGCCTCCCGGCCCTGTGACTGCTGCCATCTTCCCGGCCTTTGTCCCGCGGTTTGAAGCTGCATCCTATGTCCTCCGGGGCCCCGGTTCGCTGCCTCTCTTATCCAGCATCCCATCCATCACTGTACGGGGGCATAGAGGACTGCTGAGCCACTACTGATCTGGTCTCCTGGGGCCTAGTGAACACCACCATCTTGCTGCCATCTGCCCTGCGGAGTGCTCAGGGACTCCTCCATACTAGACAGCAGTACACAGCATCGACGCCTTACTCCTCCTATCTGTCACCCTGCTGGGGAGTGCGGACTGCTGGACTGACACAGACTGCCTGACTTGGCCAAGATCCATTGGGCCTGGGTACTGTTGCCACCAGGGCTACCCCAGCCTCCTATCTGATCACCAGCTTGTGCACTGCCTGCTTTCCTCTCTAGAGCCCCCCCCCTTGTGGCTTAATCTGGGCAGATGTCCTTAAAAAATAAAAATACAAAATCTGCTAAAACTACCGGATCGCAGGAGCAATCGCCACCTCCTTCCCCACGGCCGGACGCCATCTGGACCGAGATACTCCAGTCACTACTGGCTGCACTGGAGATGGAGCCCAGAGTCTCCGACTGCGGTGGCATCAATCCCATCACTGCAGGAAAGCACAGCCACGATCCTTGTTGCTATAGAACAGAGCAGGACCTCACTGCTGGTCTGCATAGACCATCTTGCTGAAGAATGCGACCTTATCCGTAACGACCTTGACAAAAAGAGGGGGAGGATAACCGAATCCGAATCCAGAATATCTGCCACTGAAGATCTTACTGCCACCCACGCTACCTCCATTGCTGAATTACACCGCACGGTTCAGACCCTGGTTGCAAAATTGGATGACGCTGAAAACCGACTAAGATGGAATAATGTTAGAGTCCTCGGACTGCCTGAGGGAGAGGAGGGGGATTGCCCAGCAGAATTTGCGGAGGAAGTCTTCAAAAGCTTGTTGGGGCATTGGATGTTCCCCCCACCTATGTGGTTGAGAGAGCCCACTGGCTCTCCACAGGCTGGGTGGTTCCTGGGAACTTCCCCCAACCTTTTCTGGTCTGCTTTCTTAACTATCGGGACAGGGACAAGATCCTTTCTGAAGCCCGTAAACACCCCACACTCAAATATGGCAACACCACTGTCCTCCTTTTCCTGGACTTCTCGGCTGAGTTGCAGAGGAAGAGGAAAACCTTTAATGATGTCTGTACGGCTCAGGGATAAAAATGTTAAGTATAGCATGCTTTATCCTAGCCGCCTCCGGGTACAACATGATGGTGTGGTTCGTTTCTTCGAAACCCCCGTGGATGCTGACGACTGGATACGCACTTTAAGATAAAAGAAATGTATTCTTCCAATTCACTTGCCTTATCCTACTAATTCTACTACAAGCACCGGAGTTACCTCTAGGGTACATCTACATCAGCTACACCCTACCCAACGCGGTTGACTTTGTAGATTTCAACCAGAGGTATCTCAACTGCTGTTCTCCATTAATCTGAAGTGACTTTACAATTGCTATATATTGATTTCAGTTTAGGGAATAAAACTGACTGGAACTATTGATGGGGTTTACGGCTGGTAGAGATTCAGTTCGCTACTGATTGTTGAGTGGTAAGCCTTTGCAGTTCCACCTGTGGTCAGGAGTGAACCTATAGATTAATAAGGTAGACTATGGTATTACGTGTTTATACGTTTTTCTTTCAGGTTCGGTATGCTCTGCATCCACTAAATGATTGGGTATCTCACGATAAGTCAACAATTCCTTTCCTTAGAGTTGTTTTACTTTGCCTTCTCTCCCAACTCCTCCATAACCTGAGGCACCACGCAACTGGGCTACTCGGGTGCTTCCTTATCTATTCCCAATGGGTATGGAATTGAAACTCATATCTTGGAATATACAGGGTTTAAATGATAAGGTCAAGAGAGCTTTGATGTTCAAGTATTTGACTCGTCATAAACCCCATATTCTATTCTTACAGGAAACTCACCTCATGGGAAATAAGATTCTTGCACTCCGGAGATCAAGGGTGCAACAGTCTTTCCATGCGACTTACTCTAGTTACGCAAGAGGAGTGGCCATACTTTTAAACAAATCCCTTGCATACAAGGTTAGTCATCTGGTACTTGATCCGGAGGGTTGATATATTATCCGTCTGCTAGAGATTGAAGGGATTGTGTATGCTCTGACTTATATATATGTCCCCCCGCCCTTCAACCAGCGTGCCTTGTACACCGTGTATGAAAAACTGGCCACCTTACAATTTTCTAGACTTTATATAGCTGGGGATTTAAACTCCACTCTAGATCCATCCCTAGACTCATCTAATCCTAACAGGGTCTACACGCCTGATTTACTCCACTGGGCACAAACCTTTAATTACACCGAAATCTGGAGATGGAAGCACCATAATACTAGGGCCTACTCCTTTCACTCTACTACTCATAGATCGGGTTCCAGGATCGACCTGGTTTTCGCCAACCCCTGTGCTCTGACGTCGGTGCAGGGGGGCCTCGTACTTACCTGCGGGCCTCTCCGATCATGCCACGCTGGAGGTTACCTTGGTGTTGTTGGGGAACAGGGGCGCAAAGTCCTGGCGTTTGGCAACCAAATGGCTGCAGGACCCTATGGTTGAGGAAATAGTTTCCCCCAAGTTAAAACAATACTGGGACCTAAATGAGAACTCTGCCTCCACACAAATGGTCTGGGAGGCCTTTAAGGCCAATACCACGGGGGAGTACATTTCAGCTATCAAAGAGGTTTGCTCTGAGATACCCTCCCAGGTTCAGCAGCTTGAGGGGGATGAATCTAAGGCTGCCAAAACCTTTTCTGTCTCCCCAACTCTTAATCATTTCAGCCAATTAACAGATGCGAGAAGAGCGATGTGTCTACATCTCGCCACAGCGACGCACCTAGCTCTAAATGCATTGGCCGGATGGATTTTCGAGTCTGGGGACAAGAATAGCAAACTCTTGGAAAATCTTGTTGCGGAAACCAAAATGCAAACAGTAATAGCTGAGATTTGCAGCCCTGACGGGTGGGTAGTTTCAGACTCAGGCTCTCAGCGGCTCGCTGAGACAGGCGTCAGTCCAGGTACCTGGCGGATCCAGACTTTATTGTCGGGAGGACGCAGTGCCTGGACTGATTCCAGTGACGTCAGCAGAGAGCAGACTTCAGACTGCTCTCTGCTGAAAACGGGTCACAGGAGTGCAAACCGAATTGTATTCCTGTGATCCATAGGAGAAGCCCAGCCAAACAAGCTCAGGCTGGACTTCTCCTTTAACTATCGATTGAAATCCAGTTCCCCGTGTCTGGAACATCAGTTGACTGGGTTGTTGGCTATTAAACGGTATTATCGAAAGGGATTGATTGTAAAAATAATTGATCATTTATTGAAGCAGGCACGTTTCCTAATAATCAATTGGAAGGGACGTTACAGCACTTAAAGTATTTTCTGATTCGATTGTTTTGATCCAATCGCCCATTGATCAATTAAAAAAAAAACTTGAAGTGTAGCACCCTCTAGTGTGTGCTACTAGTAGTGAGAGTAGGCAAACTATACTCTGACTCATGGTACATGGTGAGCCTGTAATTGGGTCAGGGTTACAAGAGTTCAGGGCTGGATGACTCATCCCGGCAGCTCTCTGGTGCCTTCCCCCCATTTCTAGAATGTTGGAGAATATTCTAGAATATAGTGGGAGGTGGCTAGGAGGGGCTGCCTTGAATATTTATGAGCCCCCAGCCAATCCCCAGGAGTGGGCCTGGCAGGGGACTGGGAAACCTATAAATATATATGGGCCATGCCTGGAAGGGAATCGGGTGGAAGATGGAGAAGTAGTGCTGAGGAGAGGCTGTCGGTGGCCCTTGAAGGTTTACCTCAGGCTGGTGCTCGGGAGGCTGCCCTGGAATAATCCCAGCACAGGAGACAGATGGAGGGATTCAAGCCGGAGAGGCAGCAGAGAGAGCAAGGAAAGACAGTGAGTAGATCAGCACTGTGGAGGGACAGACAAGGGGAGAGACTGCCAGCTGTAGTAGTGCTCTGTTGAAGACAGCAGTGTGCCAAGTCTTCATCCAGCCTCGCCCTGGGGAATCTCCATGTGTGTGTCAGTCGAGCAGGACTGGTAGAGAGAGTTGGTCAGGAGGACTGGGAAGAGAAACAGCCAGGTGTGGATGGGCTAGCATTCTGCAAGGAAGTGAAACTGGGATCAGTGACCACAGGAATCAGAGGGAGATGTGTTATGCTGTTCACTCAAATGTTGTACTTTGTCAAGGGACTGAGAGTTCCTGCTAACGGGCCTTTGTTGAACTAGCAATATACTGTTAGTTCCCTTGGTAATAAGCCAGCAGGATCTGTACATAGAGGAACCAAGTGTGTGCAGGAGGAAGTAAGACGAGGACTCTATATGGGGAGGACGTTTTCCCTGAAGCTCTGTATATGTTGTGACCTTGGGCATCCCATAATCCCTCACCCTATCCAAGTTATCATCCCCTAATAAAATAACAAAACAAGTCAAAGACTGATTTTCTAAGTCCGGATGAAAGAAGAAAATGTGGTGTGACTGGCTGTGCAGCAGTGGGGAACCTTAACTTCAGAAACTCATATGGGCATAGGCGTGCGCAGCTTATTGCATTAGGGTGTGCACCCGAAAGCTCAAGCACACATACATATATATATATATTGTCAAAAGTATTGGGACGCCTGCCTTTACACGCACATGAACTTTAATGCCGTCTTAGTCCATAGGGTTCAATATTGAGTTGGCCCACCCTTTGCAGCTATAAAAGCTTCAACTCTTCTAGGAAGGCTGTCCACAAGGTTTAGGAGTGTGTCTATGGGAATGTTTGACCATTCTTCCAGAAAGGCATTTGTGAGGTCAGGCGCTGATGTTGGACAAGAAGGTCTGGCTCGCAGTCTCCACTCGAATTTATCCCAAAGGTGTTCTATCGGGTTGAGGTCAGGACTCTTTGCAGGTCAGTCAAGTTCCTCCACCCCAAACTCGCTCATCCATGTCTTTATGGACCTTGCTTTGTGCACTGGTCCAAATCATTTGGTGGAGGGGGTATTATGGTGTGGGGTTGTTTTTCAGGGGTTGGGCTTGTCCCCTTACTTCCAGTGAAGGGAACTCTTAAGGCGTCAGCATACCAAGACATTTTGGACAATTTCATGCTCTCAACTTTGAGGGAACAGTTTGGGGATGACCCCTTCCAACATGACTGCTCCCCAGTGCACAAAGCAAGGTCCATAAAGACATGGACTTAGCAGGGGTGGTAACACTCTAAAAAATCAAAAATCCAAAGTGCTATAATGGTGTGAACCTCCCAACTAAAAAGTTGTTGCACTCGAAGGTAATTTGTATTGCAATTATCTGTAGAGGGGTTTCCACCATCCCTGCTAAGGCAGCACTGATGGGCACTGATAGGCAGCACTGATGGGCACTAATAGGCTGCACTGATTGGCAGCGTTGATGGGCACTAATTGGTAGCACTGATGTGCACTGATAGGTGGCACTGATAGGCAGCACTGATTGGCACTAATGGGCACTGATAGGTGGCACTGATATGCATCACTGATGGGCTCTTATTGGTAGCACTTATGGGCACTGATAGGCTCTGATTCGCAGCACTGATTGGCAGCACTGATAGGCAGCACTGATTGGAAGCACTGATGGGCACTGATAGGCTGCACTGATAGGCAGCACTGATGGGCACTGACTGGCAGCACTGATGGGCACTGGTAGGTGGCACTGATAGGCAGCACTGATGGGCACTAATTGTCAGCACTGATTGGCACTGATAGGCTGCACTGATGGGCAGCACTGATGTGCACTGATTGGCAGCACTGATGGGCAGCACTTATGGGCACTGATTGGCACTGATAGGCAGCACCGATGGGCACTGATATGCAGCACTGATAGGCAGCATTGGTTGGCACTGATTTACAGCATTGGTTGGCACTGATAGGCAGCATTGGTTGGCACTGATAGGCAGCACTGTTTTGCACTGATAGGCAGCACTGGTTGGCACTGATAGGCAGAATTGGTTGGCACTGATAAGCAGCACTGGCACAGATAGGCAGTACTGGTTGGCACTGATAGGCAGCATTGGTTGGCACTGATAAGCAGCACTGGCACGGATAGGCAGTACTGGTTGGCACTGATAGGCAGCATTGGTTGGCACTGATTGGCAGCATTGGTTGGCACTGATTGGCAGCATTCGTTGGCACTGATAGGCAGCATTGGTTGGCACTGATTGGCAGCACTGATGGGCACTAATTGTCAGCACTGATTGGCACTGATAGGCAGCACTGATGGGCACTGATATGCAGCACTGATGGGCAGCACTTATGGGCACTGATAGGCAGCACTGATAGGCAGCATTGGTTGGCACTGATTGACAGCATTGGTTGGCACTGATTTACAGCATTGGTTGGCACTGATAGGCAGCATTGGTTGGCACTGATAGGCAGCACTGGTTTGCACTGATAGGCAGCACTGGTTGGCACTGATAGGCAGAATTGGTTGGCACTGATAAGCAGCACTGGCACAGATAGGCAGTACAGGTTGGCATTGATAGGCAACATTGGTTGGCACTGATAAGCAGCACTGGCACTGATAGGCAGCATTTATTGGCACTGATAAGCAGCACTGGCACTGATAGGCAGCATTGGTTGGCACTGATAGGCGGCACTGGTTTGCACTGATAGGCAGCACTGGTTTACAATGGTTGGCACTGATAGGCAGAATTGGTTGGCACTGATAAGCAGCACTGGCACAGATAGGCAGTACTGGTTGGCACTGATAGGCAGTACTGGTTGGCACTGATAGGCAGCATTGGTTGGCACTGATTGGCAGCATTGGTTGGCACTGATAGACAGCATTGGTTGGCACTGATTGGCAGCATTGGTTTGCACTGATTGGCAGCATTGGTTGGCACTGATTGGCATCATTGGTTGGCACTGATAGGCAGCATTGGGTGGCACAGATAGGAGAGAGGGGGAGTTTCACATTCAGGAGATGGTGAAAATTGCCAGAGCTGTTCAGTGTATGAAACTGTCAGATAATGACACTGCATGCAGGGAGAGACACAGCTGTTAAAAGTCAGCGGTGATGCTGGTGGTGGGCGGGACTGAACAGTTACCAAACACCAGCCAATAGGATGGGTCTGGGCGGGCCGCTACATTTCTCTGGCTCCGCCTTCCTCTGAAGCAGCCCAATCATTGGCTGGTGTTGGCGCTTGATCCCGCCCACCCCCGACATCGCGGCTGAGTTGTGATGACTTACAACTCAGCCGCGATGTCGAGAGTGGGCGGGACCAATCGCTATAAACACCAGCCAATGTTTGAGCTGCTTCAGAGAGGGGGCGGGGCCACATAAATGTGCCGGTGTCTTGTCAAATACAGTCCCCTATCATATAGTGTCCTCTCTGTACTGCGCAGGCACAGTACGGAGGACAAACGAGACGCCGAAAGTCTCCGAAGTTTAACAGCTGATCATCAGCTGTACACGGCGCCTGCGCTGTTATTCTCACCCTATGTCCAGGTTCATTCCCTACTATCCAAGTGGACATAGAGTGAGAATAAATAGTTGCCGAGCGCAGCGAGGATGTGCCCGAAGCGTGGCGAGCGAAGCGAGCCCGCGAGGGGCCCTCTTACACAGCCATCGCTAAGAACTGCCAAAGCGCCGTGTACAGCTGATGGTCAGCTGATCAACTTCGGACATTTTCGGCATCCCCTTCTGCTCCGTACTGCGCAAGCGCTGCGCCTGCGCAGTACGGAGCGGACACTATCCGATAGGAGGACAGTATATGGCAGAACACCGGCCCGCCCAGACCCCATCCCATTGGCTGGTGTTTGATGGCCGTTCTGTCCCGCCCACCCCCGACATCACCCCGACATTTTGACAGCTGGTGTCTCTCCCTGCATGCAGTGTCATTATCTGACAGTTTCATACACTGAACAGCTCTGGCAATTCTCACGATCTGCTGCCTGTGAAACTGTTTCACAGGCAGCGCGGACCACACACTCTCTTGGATGCAGCATTTTGGGGCAAATCTCTGGACACAGCACGGGGTGATTAGGGTGTGCCCAGGCACACCCGTGCGCACGCCTATGCCTATGGGGGTAGTGCTACAGAAGCATATGTGGCCACCATAAATTTTCTGTTCTTTTTACTTCATACCTTGAAAACCCAATATAACCTTCCCAATGGCTGGCAGTTTGATCTGCCTTTAATTCTCATTCTCTTGTCCAGTCACACAGGCAGTGCTACCGGCCGGAGGTGGCCATCTCTACCGCAGGGAGCTAGGGGTAGTAAAATGGCCAACTCAAGCCATATCCACCCCGTCATGGCCCTGAGAACAGGTATAGAGAATAGGAATGCTGATATTTTTCTGACACCCATTTAGCAACTGAAAAGTCCTTAAAAGATAAATGCAGTGTTTTGTAGCGCAAAGCTTGAAGCCCTGAAACGCTATGCATCCAAAATTTGATTTTAATTGTGGCCATTCACATATGAGAGCTCAGGCACCTGTAGCTCGACCAATTCAAAAGCTACATGACCTTTGAGGCAGATTTGAACATTTTGGGCCTCTAAACACTTCAACGGGAATGCCTGTATATGCTCAAATCATGTGTTTTTGAGCATATTTGTAGGCATTTTTAAGAACTCTCTCCTCCTCCTCCAAGTGCTTTAACTGGATTAAACAAAAAATGCCTTAAGCATGAATACACATGTAAAATGCTGTAAATACAGTTCAAAACCCTCTTATACGAACACAGAAAAGCTCTTATGAAAACACCTGAAAATCAGTCTGCACGTATGTGTATGCAGCTTAAAACAAAGGGCATTAATCCTTTTTTGCCCTTTTCCCCTGACGTAACCTAACCCACAGATGTATACTTACCTCAATCTAATGGCCGTGGTTCTGCTGTTTGTTTACACCGAGATGGTTTAGTCATCACTGTCCTGGCCACACCTGCACATTACAGCCCTATAGCATCCTATGGAACCGTCTCTGATCATCCCTGGCCATAGACTTTAAAAGAGCATCTCTGACCTTCTCTGGCTTTGTGGTAAAGCCTCATAGACTTCTAAGAGAATATCTCTGATCTTTTATAGCTTTTGGACACAGCATCATAGACTTCTAGGGGTTGTCTCTGATCTCTTATGGGCTAGGGACACAGCCCCATAGAATTCTAAGGGTGCATCTGTGATATTCTCTGGCCTTGGGATACAGACCCATAGATTTCTAAAGGAGCATCTCTGATCTCTTATGGCCTTGAGATACAGCCCAATAGACTTCTAAGGGAGTGTCTCTGATCTTCTTCGGCTTTGGGACACGGCCCCATAGACTTCTAGGGAAATGTCTCCGATGGTCTCTGGCCTTGGGACACAGCCCAATAGACTTCTAAGGGAGCATCTCTGGTCTTCTTCGGCCTTGGGACACAGCCCCATAGACTTCTAGGGGAATGTGTTTCCAATCTTCTCTGGCCTTGGGACACAGCCCTAATGACTTCTAAGGCGGCATCTCTGATCTCTGGCCTTGAGACATAGCCACATAGACTGCTAAGGAAGTGTCTCTGCTCTCTGGCCTTGGGACACAGCCCCACAGACTTCTAAGGGAGTGTCTCTGATCTTTTTCAGGCCTTGGAACACAGCCCCATAGTCTTCTAAGAGAGAGCCACAGAAGTCTATAAAATACTAATGTGCAGGTGTGACCAGGACAGGAAAATCTTCTATTGCTGAATATAAGCAAACAGTGGATCCACGGCTGTAGGATCAAGGTAAGGATGCATCTTAGAAGGGGTAGGGTGGGTTGAGTAAGGCAAAGTGATGGGGGCAAAAAGAATACATGCATTTTGTTTTACAGTGTAACTTAAGCTAAAACTGTTCTATTTACTTTTGGATAAGGTAAAGAACCCTTAGTAGTTAGAACCCTTGCCATTTTTTTATGGCTGTCTGGGATGATTAAAGAGATTGTTCCTCACTTTCTTTTCTAGCTGACAACGGGTTCACCAGAATACCAATGGGATGAGAAAACCTGCAATAGTCACACAAATACCAGTAAAGATCTGACAGGATTCTACCCTTCCACTATATTACTAAATAAAAGAATTTTTGGTTAGTGTTGCTGTTGGAGATTTGCCCTAAAACAAAGTGCATTAATCTTTTTTGGCTCTCTTCCCCTTAGACTTTTAGAGGGAGCATCTCTGATCTTCTCCAACCTTAGGACACAGCCCCATAGACTTCCAAAGGAGTGTCTCTGATCTTCTCCAGCCTTTGCACACAGCCCCGTAGACTTCTAAGGGAGAATTTCTGATTTTCTCCAACCTCTGGACACAGCCACCCAGATTTCTAAGGGAGTGTCTCTTATCTTCTCTGGCCTTGGGACACAGCCACATAGACTACTAAGAGAGCATCTCTGATCTTTTCCGGCTTTGGGACAATCCCAGACAGCAGTGTATGAAGTCTATGGAGATTTGCCCTCACTTCCTGTATGATGAAACCAGGATTGAGGGGAAATCCCTCTAACAAAGCCTTGAAGAGCATGAAAACCCAACAGGAGGTTCTAACCCTCCTGCATGCTATCCAAGACTTAAAAAACAGTTTTGGCTGGATACACACTTTATCCCCCTAATGGAGCCTCCCAATGTCCCTTTAGGTTGGCTTTAATGCTAAGGAAGTGGAGCAGCTTTTGGATCATGTGATTGCTGTCATTGGCTCTCACAGTGGTCACATGATCGGGAGCCCAATCTCAGTCCCAATCAGAAGCCTTGACTGAGAGCTGTCAGTGACAGCTTGACCAGCACAATGAGCATGCTCTCTGGAAACAACCTCATTTATTAGTCATCACACATATTTACAACACCTCATGCCACCATGGGTGCATATATATGCATTATGCGGTTGGCAAGAGGTTAAGTTCAACTCCAATACCCAAGTTTTCATCAGTAGGCCAGCAATGGCAGCCCTGTATTTCCCTCATTGCATTGTCCCTTTAAGAATCCAATGAGCTGTAGTTTTGTGGTGGCATATCTCCATGAATCACATGGCCTACAATAACATATCATTATGAAACACCATATCCTATTTCGCCAAGCCAGATTTTTCTTCTGACTACAATGGCACTATTACATATTTGTGAGTATATTTTGGCGTGACTGCGACGCAGCTGCATAGATCTCCTCTCTTTCCAAAATATGACAGTAATTTCATATATTCACCTCTACCACGGAACAGGCGCCAGCACAGAAGCAGACAAAAGACATATGTGTTGTGACAGCCAAGTGAGGTTACAATCAACAGAGTGGGCTTCGGTTTAGCGCTTGTCAGTTTCCTGCTAGCCATTTCCGGATGGTACATCTGTCACATGTGAAAGAAAAAGAGGATACCATTTATCACACTTGAGTGCATTATGGAAGAAAGTCAGCGGCTGTGTATAACATGTATCCCAGAATTCCTTATGGACTAGTGCTTGTGACTTGGGTTTCCAGCTGTCCCGTATTAGCAAGAATGCCATTTACTTCTGGTAAAATTGTGTTTTGCCAGTCACCAAATAATAAATATGAGACTTGTATATATATTTATAAAACAAAAGAATTAAATAGCTACATGTAAACTTATTACGTACGAATTAGGCAAAATTGAATGTTCTCAGGCTATAGTCTCTGCAGCTTGAGTGTTATTAATTGCAAAAAGTGTAAATGGGGAAATATTACATTATTACCATTAGATGAAGCTGAAGAGCACACTTATTTCCTATGATACTCAGTGCCATCCAGTGGCAATTTTCCACATTCACATTTTTTTTTTCCCCAAAGAATGACATTCGATCTACGGAAGAAATAGCCAAAAAACATTGGATTTTGCCCAATTCGCACAGAACAAATTTACATTCAGTTTTGAAGGATGAACAGCTATGTCAATTTTAATACTCCCCATAGTGTCTATGCTATACATTACCTTTAAACATGTTAAACCTATTTTTGTTAAATTAGAAAGTCCACTTGGATTATTGCAATATGTGTGCTTCCATTGTGTTCTGGTTCTGTAAACTCCATCATGTGAGGAGAACTTCATCCTCTTGTCACGTTATTCTATAATGTTCCTGAGAGGGAGCTAGCCAGGTGGCAGAAGCACTTCAAGAAAGTAGAGCTTACATATTGAAGGATGCTCCAGGCATGCTCTCTTAAAGAGGACCTTCAGTCATTTTTTCATCTTTCCATCTATTAAATCTCCTGCCCTTGTTGTTTTAACTTTGGATAGTAAAACATTTTTTTTCTGCCAGTAAATACGTTCTACAGCCCACTTCTTGTTTCTTGTCAGGTCATTAGCCTAGGCTTATGAAATCTTGCACAGCTCTCTCTCTTGCTCTCGACGACGACATGGGGAGATGACAGCTCGGGGAGAAAACGGCAGCGGAAGAAGGCAAGGGCACCGGGAGAGACGACACGGCGAGAGAAGACAACGGGAGAGACGACACCAGGAGAGAAGACACTGGGAGAGAAGACACTGGGAGAGAAGACACCGGGAGAGAGGACACCGGAAGAGACGACACCAGGAGAGACGACACCGGGAGAGACGACACCGGGAGAGAAGACACCGGGAGAGAAGACATCGGGAGAGAAGACATCGGGAGAGACGGCAGCTCTGAGCTATTTTACTAATAAAGGAATTGTCAAAAACTGACTTTTTTTTTTTACTTTTTACTGCTTTTTTGGTGAATGGGTAGGGTGCGATGTACCCGATACTCATTCTCATAGGGTGGGGGGCAGGGAACTGGAGGTCCCCTTGCAAAAGGGGGCTTCCAGATTCCGATAAGCCTCTCGCCCGCAGACCCCGGCAAGGGTTGTCTGGAAGAGGTCCTTGTCCTCATCAACATGGGGGCAAAGTGCTTTGGGATGGGGGGGCTCAAAGCCCCCCTGCCCCAAAGCACCCGTACCCCCCCATGTTGAGGTATGGTTCAGGAGAGGGCGGCGATTGCTCGTCCCCTCCCTTTCCTGCCCTTTTGGGGCCGGCATGCTCGGATAAGGGTCTGGTATGGAATTTGGGGGGACCCTAAGCCGTTTCTTTTTTATTTTGGCGTGAGGGTTCCCTTCGAATCCATACTAGACCCAAAGGGCCTGGTATGGACCTGGGGAGGAGAAACCCGCGTCATTTTTTTCGCTAATTTTTTTGCCGGTAATTTTTTTTTGTTTACATTAAGCTTTTAGTGGGGAATCTCGCTGACAGCTGATGACTCATCGGTTGTGAAGGACGCGGCGGCCTGCTTCCCGACCCCCTGCTTAGCACCCAGCTATATACACTGGTAAAATAAGAACCACAAAACACATCAAAAATCGCATCACAAACGCAACACTTGTGTTTCTGGTGCAGCTCCATTGAAATCTATTAGCCGCAAATTGCGGGAAAAAAAGTCCCGACCCTTTCCAAAAGCGCACCAGCCACAAAACGCATAGTTGTGAACTAGTACCATAGGAAACCATGTTAAATAGACTGTAGTGCATTTCTGCAAACTGCAAAACGCACAAAAAAAACCTCATAGGTGTGAATGTAGAGTAAACATGTGCAAATAAAGCAAAAACGGCTCTGGCAGCAGAAGGGTTAAACACAGGTTGACAGTCTCCTAATTTGCGGCACATGGAAATCAATGCGTTGCAAATACGTGATTACCAACAAGAGTCTATAATCCCCCCACCTAGTTCAGGCCTCCAGTTTCCACGTATATTTATACTCCTAATGAGGTGAATCAGTGCCAACTTCATTTGCAGAAAATGTAACAATTATACATTTCCAAACAATGGATGGATTGATGTAACATTATCTTACCAGATCAGCTATTCATTCAAGAGCTTTGCACTGTAACAAATAGAATCCTAATTAATGACAAATATATGCAGGAGATGCTTTTGCTTTCTACTCATCTACGTGTTTACGTCTGCTGAGGTCATCATAACAAAACCAACGCACAAGGACTTTCTGTACTATGCCATCTACTCTCTTTTAATTTGTCCCAGTTTTGCGAATACAGCTTTGACGCAAATTCCCTCTGATTGGTGAAATTTAAAGTGGAACTTAAATCATGATGCCTATCGAAAAAAAACACAGACATGATCCTTTCCCGAAGACTGATCGCCCAAGACTGACAAGTCTGGGGGCGTAGCCAAGATGGTGAGCCGAGTGGACGTCTGTAAGAGAGCTCCACTACGATCCTCGGCTTCACTGTCTCCTCCTTCCACTCATCCTGGTGCATCAAAAGGAGGGGGTGCTTTATTTTGTGTGTACTCAAATATTTTTGGCATAGGGTGTTATGTCATGCTAGACCATTTACAGTCAGGGCTGGGGTGCTGCCCCTGCAAGCGTTTTCCTCCTGAACAAATTCCTTTGTCTTACCCCAGATGTCTCAGTTTACAGTAATATCATGGCATTACAATAATGCAATGGATCTCGTCTTCCCCTCCGTCCCTCTCCTCTTGAGAGGCACAGATTGATGCGCCCCTGCCTAGATCACTTACATAAATTGGGGTTGACAATGGAAATACGATAAGGTGTGGGCCCCTTGGACCTCTTCCTAGGTGTCCAATGGTGTTTTGTTCATTGTGGTCATTGCGACATATGGGACTGAAATGCGACTGTTGGTTGACCCTGCTCTCTGCATTGTATTATTATGGATATTGACTAGTTACTGTATATTTTGGTCACCCCACATCTACTTTTTGCATGTGTTTATGTCTATTTGTCTATTTAGCATGAAGTGTTCTGTACTATGTCAACTGGTATGCTGTATTCACCCTATATGACAACAATAAAGCACCATTGTTTGTAAAAAAAAAAAAAGATGGACAAGTCTGTGGGATGACAGCTAGGCATAAATCATGGGGTCTCTAGGGTGGCATCATCGAGCAAGTATGACATTGTTCATATTTGGTCAAGTTTATCACTTAGTAGACACCATCTGTTTGTTTTCCCCAGCTGCCAGTCATGGGCCAGCAGAAGATTTTGTTGGTAACATGGATGACCTGGATCTGCATCTCTAGATGACATGCTTGATGGTGGATGTAGGACATTCAATTTTAAGTAAAGATCTTGTCAAAACTGTGTGAGTTTTTTTGACTTTTTACATTTTTTATATGAATAGATAGGGGTACTATGTACCCATTACTCAATAACATTGGGAGGGCTGTTTGTGGGTGCCCCCTTATTGTTAAAGGAGGCTCCCAGATTTCGTTGAGCCCCCAACAACCACTGGGCCAGGGTTGTGGAAAAGAGGCCCTTGTTTTTATTAACATAAGGGCAAGGTGCTTTGCCAGGGGAGTCCCCCCTAGCAAGGTACTTCCTACAAGTTGAGAGCATGTGGCCTTGTATGGTTCAGGGGGGAGGCCGAATGTTTGATTTCCCCCATTTTCTTGGCCAGCCAAGCTGCATGCTAGGATAAGAGTGTGTTATGGATTTTGGGGGGTTACCCAGTGTAGCACCCTATAGCTAGTGTGCTACATGTAAATAGGTTTGTTAGTGTAGGAAAATTTGGTTTGACTGAGAGCCAGGCCTGGGTTGAATCTGGGTCAGGGTTGAGTGACTCAGGGAGGCTGGGTGACTCAGCAAACTGACTTAGCAAACTGCACCTCTGGTGCCTCCCCCTGTTTTTCTGTAACATTGGAGAAGCTTCTAGATGTAGTGGGATAGGAAGAGCTGCTTGGCATATCTATGAGGGCCCAGCCAATCCCCAGAAAATGGGCTAGCAGGGGGCAGGCCACCTCCTAAATTAGCATGAGTCATGCCAGCAGGGGCAATCGGGGTGGAAGATGGAGATGGAGTGCTGAGGAGGCTGTCGGTGGCCCTTGAGGGTGCCCTCTAATCTGGGGGGTGAGCTTGGACCTGGGGCTCAAGTGCTGGAACACACGGAGGAACCCCTTTCTGGAGGCACAGGGGCAAGGAGAGGACAGCGGGAGCAGGTCAGCACATCTGGGAGATCTCCTGAGAAGTCAGCCGGATGGACTAGTGAGTGTTCAGTCTGGGAGGACTGTGGAGAGAGTGTCAGTCTGGGAGAACTATGGAGAAGTTAGCCAGGAGGGCTAGTGAAAGAGGCAGCTGTTGCTGTAGCAAGGCAGGCTGGCAGTGCCTGAAGAGCTGGTGCTGGGATCAGTAGACACAGGGATGTATGCTGGACACTGACTATTTGCTACACAACCGAGAGGCCTCAGGTTCCTGCCTATAAAAGGCTTTTGCTCAAAAATCTAAGTGCTGTGTCAGATTAACCATCAGTGTGCCAGTGGAGTTCTGCAAGTGAGTGCTGGAGGAAGCAAAGGAGTGTATATAGACTGTAAACAGGAGACGTGTCCATGAAGTTTGTTCTGAAGTCGAGTGTGCATCCCATAATACCCTTATCCCCATCCAAGTTTATTATCCTCAATAAAACAAAAAAAAACAAAGTCACAAACTGTTCTCTGACTCTGAGTGACTGAAAATTCGGCGTGCCTGGCTGTGCAGGGTGGTGGATCCAAGTTCACCTGCAGCCCTTTAGGGGGTGCGCTACACTATGTCTTTTCATGAGCTGTGTGCGGGGTTGTTCTCCCTTTAATCTATACCATACTTGAAAGATGAGCAGAAGAGGCGAGGGAAGAGGGAAGGGAGGGGGGAGAAGGGGAAGAGGAAGGAGGCATGCAAAGATGAGTAGGGGAGGGGAGGAAAGAGGGAAGTAGAAGGGAAGGGAGGGGGGAGAAGGGGAAGAGGAAGGAGGGGTGCAAAGGTGACCAGAGGAGGGGAGGGAAGTAGGAGGGAAGGGAGCGGGAGAAGGGGAAGAGGAAGGAGGGGTGCGAAGGTGAGCAGGGGAGGGAAGGGAAGAGAGAAGTAGGAGCAAAGGGAGGGGGGAGAAGGGGAAGAGCAAAGAGAGATGCAAAGGTGAGCAGGGGAGGGGTAGTAAAAGGGAAGTAGAAAGGAAGGGAGGGGGGAGTAAGGAGTGGTACAAAGGTGAGCAGAGGAGGGGAGGGAAGAGAAAAGTAGAAAGGAAGGAAGGGGGAGAAGGGGATATGCAATGGTGAGCAGGGGAGGGGAGGAAAGAGGGAAGTAGGAGGGAAGGGAGGGGGAGAAGGGGAAGAGGAAGGAGAGATGCAAAGGTGAGCAGGGGAGGGAAGAGGGAAGTAGGAGGGAAGGGAGGGGGAGAAGGGGAAGAGGAAGGAGGGATGCGAAGGTGAGCAGGGGAGGGACGGGAAGAGAGATGTAGGAGGGAAGGGAGGGGGAGAAGGGGAAGAGGAAGGAGAGATGCAAAGGTGAGCAGAGGAGGGGTGGGAAGAGGGAAGTAGGAAGGAAGGGAGGAGGGAGAAGGGGAAGAGGAAGGAGGGGTGCAAAGGTGAGTAGAGGAGGGGAAAGAAGAGGGGGGTGGAGAAAAAGAAAAAGGGGGGGTTTCTTTAGATATGACCAGCACATTTCTCACAGGAAGTCATGTCCATGTTTAGTGAGATGTAATTGAGGGTGCAGGGGTGCAGAATGTGGAAGCAAGGTGTAATGGGGGTACAGAAAAAAATTGTGGAGGAAAGGGGGTGCAGTATATAGAGGATGCAGAAGGGTTGAGAGAGGGAAGAAGGCAGGGGGTGAAGGTGATGGAGGAAGAAAGGAAAAAGTGGTTGGAGGGGAGAAGACAAAAAGAGGCAGAAGGGAGGGAGAATGGGGAAGAAGAGGAGGAAAGGAGGGAGGGGAGAATAAGGGGGATAGGTGGGGGAGGAGGGAAGAAGGGGTGAGGAAAGAAGCATGGGAAACGGGAGGTCGGAGAATGAGAGAGTAGAGGGCGAGATGGGAGAAGAAGGGGGAGGGGAGAGAGGGGAAGTAATGAAGAAGAGGGGAGAAGGATGGGTTAAAAAAGGGGGAGTGAGGAAAGAGGGGTGGGGCGGAGGGAGAGGGAGAGGAAGCAGGAGAGGGGAGAAGGAGGGAAGAAAGAAGGAGAGGGCAAAGGAAGGGGAAGAAGGGGGAGGATAAGGAGGAAGGGGGAATAGGACAGAGGGAAGGAGGGGGAGGGAGAAAGGGTTGAAGGGGAAGTGGGGAGGGAATAATGAGAGTAGGTGGTGAGGAAAAGGTGGATAGAAGGAGGGAGACGAAAGGGGAGGAAAGGGGAAGAAGGGGCAGGAAGGTGGAAGAAAGGGGGAGGGAAGAAGTAGGAAGAGCTCAAAAGGAGGAAAAGAGGGTAAGGAGATAGGTGGATAGAGGATGCAGAGAGGTAAAGTAGGGGAGGGGAAGAAAGGAAGAAGTGGGGAAGGAGGGGACAGTGGCAAGAAAAGGGGAAGAGAAGGGAGGAAGGGAGGGGATAAGGGGGAGAAGGGGAGAGGAAGAAAGAGGGGAGAATTGGAAAAGGTTAAAGGGAGGAGGGAAGATACAAGAAAAAGGGGGGCAGGAAGAAAGAGGGGGTTAAAAAAGGGGGAGTAGGGGTTTAGAAAAGAAGTGAAAGAAGGGGCAGAAGTAGGAGGGTGTAGGAGAGAAAAAGGAGAGGGGGGTAAGGGGAGGGTGATAAAGAAGGAGAGAAAGAAGGGGGTGGGGAAAGTAAGAGAGATAGGAGAAGGAAGGGGGAAAAGTGAGAGGGGTTAAAGATGGGTGGAAAGAAGGGGGGTAGGGAGGGGGGGAGAGAGGGGGGAGGAGGTTGTAGAAGGGGTGAAGGGACAAGCTACTTACACTTGAAAAGACTGGAAAAACATCCTCTGTACAGTGCTCAGACAAATAAAACATATTGTTTGTACAGACTGGGTCTGTGGCGATATGTCAATGCATAAAGCAGCATTTGAAACAAAATCCATTCCATGGATTAGAGTTTAACACCCAGAGATTCAGAATCAACTCACCAATATGCTATTAAAGTGGATCCCAGAACAGAAAAAAAGTAATAGTTTGCTAGTCCTTGGTATGGTGTCTGCAGTCATTTTATTTTTTTTTGCTTTATTTTCACCTGGTAATCCTGCTAAGAACACACTTCTTGTCCCTGGATGGCTATGTCACTCATCTACTGTGTCTATGGAGGAAGCCATGGTTGTAACCCAAGACTGCTCTCCTGATATGGACAACAAATATGTCCGAATCTCTTCATCTCCAATACATGGAGGGCAGGGCAATCATAAGTTACCAGAAGATAGCTAGGAAGGAAGATATTTTGTGGGTCGGCTCACAGGAAGAGACAAGGACACTGCATTTCTGGTAAGATCAACAGGTGTTTTCTGTATTTGCTGAAAATGTTCTTAGCTTGAAAAAAAAAAAAGAAAACTAATGCTGCCACCACATCTAAGGAATGTAACCTGCAATAGATTACATTTTTGTTCTTGTGTTTACTTACCCCCTAAAGTGGAACTAAACTCTCCTATCCTCTACAGCCAAGGAAGCTGCCATTTAGCCTATCTTCGATCCAACAGTGCCATGGTGACGCACTTGGGGTCCGTTATGACACCAGCCATTTGATGGCTTGACAGTTCTGTTGAGAGCACCAGCAACTGACAGTACATGGCTTCTATGGAATGTGACTGTTTTGGGAAATGGTTAAAGAGTAACTAAACCCTTCTCTCCTTTACAGCCAAGAAAGCTGCCATCTTAGCCTCGGTTTGATCTGAATTTTCCATGGTGGTGCATATGTAATTTGGTATAAAACGTTTAAATCGATGAGTTTAGTTCCGCTTAGACATGTGCAATTCGTTTTGTTCTGAATTCGTTTAACGAATTTCGACTAATTCGTTCATTCGGAAATATCCAAATTAACGAAAACCCATTTTCAGAATATTCGAAAATTCAGAAATTGGAAAATCGGGAAACTCGTAAATTCGAAAATTTGAAAACCTGGAAATTCAGAAATTCGAAAATCCGAAAATAAGAACGAAAATCCAAAAACTCAAGCACCCAAAAATCTGAAATAATAACTATTACTACACTATTAAATTATAGGTATTGGAATTTCCTTTCAAATTTGGCTGTTAGCGAACATAACGAATACAAATTTATCCACAGTTGAGAATTATCCGAAATAACGAAAAGATCTAAACAAATTAATGGGGTGGGCAACTACATGGCAGATGAGGTTCAATGTAGAAAAATGTAAAATAATGCATTTGGGTGGCAAAAATATGAATGCAATCTATACACTTGGGGGGAGAACCTCTGAGGGAATCTAGGATGGAAAAGGACCTGGGGGTCCTAGTGGATGATAGGCTCAGCAATGGCATGCAATGCCAAGCTGCTGCTAACAAAGCAAACAGAATATTGGCATGCATTAAAAAGGGGATCAACTCCAGAGATAAAACGATAATTCTCCCACTCTGCAAGACTCTGATCCGGCCGCACCTGGAGTATGCTGTCCAGTTCTGGGCACCAGTCCTCAGGAAGGATGTACTGGAAATGGAGCGAGTACAAAGAAGGGCAACAAAGCTAATAAAGGGTCTGGGGGATATTAGTTATGAGGAAAGGTTGCGAGCACTGAACTTATTCTCTCTGGAGAAGAGACGCTTGAGAGGGGATATGATTTCAATATACAAATACCGCACTGGTGACCTCACAATAGAAATAAAACTTTTTCACAGAAGAGAGTTTAACAAGACTCGTGGCCACTCATTAAAATTAGAAGAAAAGAGGTTTAACCTTAAAGCGGGATTCCGGCCAGCTAAAAAAATTTTTTAAAGTCAGCAGCTACAAACACTGTAGCTGCTGACTTTAAATAAGTAGACTTACCTGTCCTGGGTGCCCGCGATGTCGGCCGCCCGAGGCCGAACCGTCCCTCGGCTCTCGGGTCCCGGCATCGCCATCCTAGGTAAGGGAAACAGGCAGTGGAGCCTTACGGCTTCACTGCCAGTTTCCTACTGCGCACGCGCGAGCGGTGCAGCGATCTGTGAATGGCCCCGTGGTGTTCTGGGAACACACACAGTTCCCAGAAGACAACGGGGCCGCTCACCGAGGAGAAGAACACGCCGCGGAATAGGAAGAGGCAGATTAGGAAGACTGCCTAGCAACAAGGGTTTAGGTAAGTATAAATTTGTTTTTTTTTTCCCAAATGTTTTTTTTTTTACTTTTTTAGGAATTTTGGTGGCATTTTTTTTCCAGGGTGGCCCTCCACTTTAAACTACGTAGAGGGTTCTTTTCTGTAAGAGCGGCAAGGATGTGGAATTCCCTTCCACAGGCGGTGGTCTCAGCGGGGAGCATCGATAGCTTCAAGAAACTATTAGATAATCACCTGAATGACCGCAACATACAGGGATATACATTGTAATACTGACACATAATCACACATAGTTGGACTTGATGGGCTTGTGTCTTTTTTCAACCTCGCCTATGTAACTATGTAACGAATGGAATGAATTACGTTTTATTATTAATATTGAATATTAATTAGATCCGTTCCATCCGTTTAGAAGCAGCTTTTGTCATTTTGGATAATTCGTAACTTCAGATAAATTCGTATTCGTTACCTTCACTAACAGCCAAATTTGAAAGGAAATTCCAATACCTATAATTTGATAGTTAGTTATTATTAGTTAGTTAATTATTATTTAGAATTTTTGGATTTTCTTTCTTATTTTCAGATTTTCGAATTTCCAAATTTTCAAATTTATGAATTTTTGAATTTACGAAAAAAAATTTACGAAAAAAAAATTACGAATTTACGGAAAAAAAAAAAACGGACACATTTTTCGGCAGTGCACATGTCTAGTTCCGCTTTATTTAGGGTTGCCACTTTTTCTTAAAGCAAAACCCGAACACTTTAGTGTCACGCAACAATTGTTTATGTAGTATGCAAAACAAATGAAAAACAATGGTACCAATCCTAAGTGTCCCCATCAGAGTCCCCTTTACATTTGATGTCTCCATCAGTATCCCTCTTACATCAGAGTCCCTCTTACATCAGGTGCCCCATCAGAGTCCCTCTTACATCAGGTGCCCCATCAGAGTCCCTCTTACATCAGGTGCCCCATCAGAATCCCTCCTACATCAGGTGCTCCATCAGAATCCCTCTTACATCAGGTGCTTCCATCAGAGTCCCTCTTACATCAGGTGCTCCATCAGAATCCCTCTTAGATCAGGTGCTCCATCAGAATCCCTCTTACATCAGGTGCTTTCATCAGCGTCCCTCTTACATCAGGTGCTTCCATTAGAGTCCCTCTTTTATCAGGTGCTGCATCAGAATCCCTCTGACATCAGATGCTTCCATCAGCGTCCCTCTTACATCAGATGCCCCATCAGAGTCCCTCTTACATCAGGTGCCCCATCAGAGTCCCCCTTACATCAGGTGCTCCATCAGAATCCCTCTTACATCAGGTGCCCCATCAGAGTCCCTCTTACATCAGGTGCCCCATCAGAGTCCCTCTTACATCAGGTGCCCCATCAGAATCCCTCCTACATCAGGTGCTCCATCAGAATCCCTCTTACATCAGGTGCTTCCATCAGAGTCCCTCTTACATCAGGTGCTCCATCAGAATCCCTCTTACATCAGGTGCTCCATCAGAATCCCTCTTACATCAGGTGCTTCCATCAGCGTCCCTCTTACATCAGGTGCTTCCATTAGAGTCCCTCTTTTATCAGGTGCTGCATCAGAATCCCTCTGACATCAGATGCTTCCATCAGCGTCCCTCTTACATCAGATGCCCCATCAGAGTCCCTCTTACATCAGGTGCCCCATCAGAGTCCCCCTTACATCAGGTGCTCCATCAGAATCCCTCTTACATCAGGTGCTCCATCAGAGTCCCTCTTTTATCAGGTGTCCCATCAGAATCCCTCTTACATCAGGTGCTCCATCAGAGTCCCTCTTACATCAGGTGCTCCATCAGAGTCCCTCTTACATCAGGTGCCCCATTAGAGTCCCCCTTATGTAGCGCTGGTAGATTTACAATCTACCGCATGTTAGGTCAATTTAGTAATTTGGGCGTTAGGAAGGTAAAAGTTCGCCTCTGTTCCAGCTTGGCTGACATTGTGTGTGTTTCCGTGCTGACCGGTGGGTGTCGCTGTTACCATTAGTCAGTGTTGGAAAAACAACATGTCGAAGTGTATAGATGCTCCTCTGTCTCAGAGACAAGCTCGGTGGAGGTGGTCCTCCGAGTTGCATTCTGGGAAGGGGGTATTTATGGGACAGACGCCATGTTCTAGTGTTCGTTTTACAGCCACCTGCTGGCCCTCCTGGCCGACAGGTATGCGTTAAGGAGCTACCTCGTGGTCCTCCGATCGGGAGGCCCACGATGCTGCAGCGCAGGGCTGGGTCCAGAAGCTTGTCTGGAGCCTACCACCGCGGCCGAGGAATGGTCCTGAGCTGTCGGTCCTGTGTGACGAAGCTGGACAACCGAGGAGATCCCAGGGGAGGACCCGTCTTGCAGAGATCACGCAGCGTGCTGGTCTGGAGAGGGGCCTGGTGACTCGGTTGGAGGACGTATCCTAAAGAAGTAACCATACAGCATAGTGTTGCCGGTTCGGCTTAAAGGTTCAAGCACTGTGACTGACTTTCATTCCAGAAAAATCTGATACATCCTGTGGCAGAGGATCGTACGGATTTACCCCTCAAACAAGTCTGTGGCAGAGACTTTTGATTCGTGCTGCGTACTGGCTGCTAGACCGGTGAGAGAGGCCTATCCAGACGAGCGGGGAGTGTGTCCCACAAGGGGAGCGCATTCCACATAACTATCTGAATTCTACCGGGACATTTGTCGCTAAGATTCTATAAGAAGATATTTGAGTTTCTCCTGAAAGTTTCCTTTTCCGCCTCTTTCCTGCTACTTCCTAAAGTTTGACTGTTTAATAAAGCATTGAAAACGTACTCCAGTGTTGGTGCGTGTGTCGTCCAGAAGTAAACTCAACGGAACCCCTAGACCCGGTGCCGGTGAAACAGAGGGAAGCAAAGTGAAGGTAACAGACCCGCTTAAACCAGCAGCTCCACCGAGAGTTAGTGCTACACTTACATCAGTTGCACCATCAGAGTACTCATTAGATCAGAGTCCCCTTCAGAGTCCCTCTTACATCAGGTGCCCTACCAGAGACCCTCCACACATCCCAGTCCCCTGTTACATCAGGTACCCTCTGGTGTCCCTCCACACATAAAAGTTGCCCCCCCCCCCCCACTGTACTCACAGATCACACACTAAAAACAACACAGCTCCTCCTTCCTCTCTGATGTCTTCTCTCCCCCTGCAGTGCCGTGCTGACATGAGCTGTGCCGGCTCTCTATCACCCCCTGCAGGCTGAAGGGAGGAGAACAGCCAATCCTCTCTCCAGCTATCTTAGGGAGCCACAGTCCAGTCTGAATAATGTGTCTGGTTTTCAGGCAGACTGAAAACTGAACACATGATTCAAAATCTGGACTGTCCAGGTAAATCCCGGACAGGTGGCAGCCCTAGCTTTAATGCTTGTTTGCTACTCTAATGGAAGGCATTTACGTTGCCCATAGCCACCACCAAGTGTCTGTCATTTTTGAAAGGAAAGGCAGCGCCTGGTTGCTATGGGCAACTCATTAATGTTTTCTACCAGGGCTGGCTTTGCCTACATTGCTTGAGTTTGAAGGCTCTGGAAAGTTCTCATTTAGGGGTTTTCATTATTCATATGCAATTTTCTTTTATCGCACCATCTCCCGGGCAGATCCTCTTTACCGCCAAGGTTAAATCGCAATATGAATATATTTTCTCACATAGTATTGGCTGTCCACTCTGCCCGGCCATATGTGGAACAGTTGTGACTAATCCCTCAATACAACGGGTTCTATTAATCTTTTAAGCACCTCCAGCCAGGGAAAACTCAAATTTCATCTACTGCGGGACGGCGAAGCTGGTATGTTTGCGTACAGACAACATATTAACATGTCATTATCCTTATATCTTTTAGAAGACCCGGTTGCATGGCGTTCGCCTGTAGATGTGGGTCAGGGACAAGCGCTGTGATTTCACAAATCGACAGTCTCACTCTCATCAGATGCCGCAGAGGGGCTAACACCGCAGGAGAATTTACCAAATGACAAATGGAAATATTTCTCAAGGATTTATCACCTCATTTTTTTATTTAATAAAATATAGGAAAATTGAAAAATGAACAGTTGTCAGACACAGAATAGTCGGCTAGTCCTTAGGGCTGCTTTTAGAGACAAGTATGATTTGTAATAAAATCTGGGAGTCTGTCTGGGTAGTATGGAGCTGGGTGGTTTGCACCGTTACCTTATAGCAGGGGCCAAACTGTGGCCAATAGAAGTAGAAATGTCCTGATGTTGTTAACAATGCAGGAGTAAGAGGAATAGTGCCCCACCATTTGTGTCAGTGGGGAAAGAGTGCCCCATCATTGATGTCAGTGGAAGGAAAAGTGACCCATCGTTGGTGTCAGTGGGAGGAAGAGTGACCATCGTTGGTGTCAATGGCAGGAAGAGTGACCCATCGTTGGTGTCAGTGGGAGGAAGAGTGACCCATCGTTGTGTCAGTGGGAGGAAGAGTGTCCCATCGTTGGTGTCAGTGGGAGGAAGAGTGTCCCATCGTTGGTGTCAGTGGGAGGAAGAATGTCCCATTGTTGGTGTCAGTGGGAGGAAGAGTGTCCCATTGTTGGTATCAGTGGAAGGAAGAGTGTCCCATCGTTGGTGTCAGTGGCAGGAAGAGTGTCCCATCGTTGGTGTCAGTGGCAGGAAGAGTGTCCCATCGTTCGTGTCAGTGGGAGGAAGAGTGACCCATTGTTGGTGTCAGTGGGAGGAAGAGTGACCATCGTTGGTGTCAGTGGCAGGAAGAGTGACCCATCGGTGTCAGTGGGAGGAAGAGTGTCCCATCGTTGGTGTCAGTGGGAGGAAGAGTGACCCATCGTTGGTGTCAGTGGGAGGAAGAGTGTCCCATCGTTGGTGTCAGTGGGAGGAAGAGTGACCCATCGTTGGTGTCAGTGGGAGGAAGAGTGACCCATTGTTGGTATCAGTGGAAGGAAGAGTGGCCCATTGTTGGTGTCAGTGGGAAGAAGAGTGACCCATCGTTGGTGTCAGTGGAAGGAAGAGTGACCCATCCTTGGTGTCAGTGGGAGGAAGAGTGACCCATTGTTGGTGTCAGTGGGAGGAAGAGTGACCCATTGTTGGTGTCAGTGGAAGGAAGAGTGACCCATCCTTGGTGTCAGTGGGAGGAAGAGTGACCCATTGTTGGTATCAGTGGAAGGAAGAGTGACTTATCGTTGGTGTCAGTGGAAGGAAGAGTGACCCATCATTGGTGTCAGTGGGAGGAAGAGTGACCCATCGTTGGTGTCAGTGGGAGGAAGAGTGACGCATCACTGGTATCAGTGGAAGGAAGTGCGGCCCATCATTGGCGTCAGTGGGATGAAGAGTGCCCCAAGGGCCAGATAAAGACAAGCAAAAGGCCACATCCAGCCCCCAGGCCACAGTTTAGAGACCACTACCTTAAAGCTTTGGGTTCTGGGTTTGATTACCAGCATCTGCATGGAGTTTGTACTCTGGTGGGTTGAGTTTTTTCTGTCTTGGGTACTCCAACAATGAGATCTCTTTCAATTCAGTTTCTGTCCTACCTGGGAGCTTTGGGTGTCCTCGTCCACTTTTATGGGTCTAATGCCGCGTACACACGGGCAGACTTTTCGACGAACTAGGTCCGGCGGACTTTTCAACGGACTTTCAAATGAACGGACTTGCCTACACACAATCAACCAAAGTCCGACGGATTCGTACGTGATGACGTATGACCGGATTAAAATAAGGAAGTTGATAGCCAGTAGCCAATAGCTGCGCTAGCGTTGGTTTTAGTCCGTTGGACTAGCATACAGACGAGCGGACTTTTCGACCGGACTCGAGTCCGTCGCAAAGATTTGAAACATGTTTCATTTCTAGGTCCGTCTGACTTTTGGGGGAAAAAAGTCCGCTGGAGCCCACACACGGTCGAATTGTCCGACGGCGTCCGGTCCATCGAAAAGTCCGCTTTTGTGTACGCGGCATTAGTCCTCTTGTTATGTTGCTAATAACAGGTATGGTGGGAACCTTTCATAATGGGCACATCAGGTGTGCAAATCCAGGTGATTAGCACAAGGATCTTATCAACAGAGTCCTGCAGAGATAAAAGGAACTGTCGGGTGGTTTAAGGCTACATTCACACGGCTGCACAGAGGCAACCAGTAGATTCTTACCGCCGGTTCTCCGCACTTGCTGCACACAACGCATGCGGCCAGCGAAGGCTGTCAGGTTTGTACTCTGTACAACTCAATGTCCGGCACCGCTACTGTTTGCATGTAACTCATCTGATGAGGTTACCCGAAAAGAAAAACTCTAAATGATGCTGGATGTAGAACGAGTTTCTGACGAGTTTTGTCTGCAGCTAATCGGCCAGCTTGTATGTTCCCATAGCACAGAATGTTGCCGTGTCCAGAGGCGGCATTTAGCTGTCTCTGAATGCAGCAAACTATGCGCCCCTGGCCCCCGTCTGACTGTAGGTAAAATCTCTAGCACCTACCAAACCCTGATGTATGAATTTGAGGTGCAATGGCCCTTTAAGATTCAGATAGGGACTCATGCACATGTGCAATTAGGGTTGTGCAGCTCCCAGATCAGTGTATTTCTATGGCGGGTACAAGCACAAATTCCGACCCTCCCCCTCCCAAAAAAAACAACCCAACCAACCCAAGTCATTTACCTCTCAAATTCCCTCTCCGAGTACAAATCCCCCCCCCCCTTACCAGAACAAATCCCCCTCCTAATACAAATCCTCCCCACAGAAATTTCCCCTCCCAGCACAAATCATGTACCCCTCAAATTTCCCCTCCTAGCACAAGTTCTTGACCCCGCAAATTTTACCTCCAAGCACAAATCCCCCCCGTCCCAGCACAAGTTCCCCCAGATCCTCACTCCTTGCACAACCTCTCTCCCCTCCTGCCCCCCAATTCCCCCTCCTAGCATATCCCCCTCCAAATCATCCCTACTCGCACAAATCTGCTTCCCCCCATCCCTCTCCTAGCAGAAATTCTCCCCTCCGACCCCAAAGTGAGAAGTGCTGACTACTGCAGGAGTAAGGAGTCACAGTGTCAGGAACACCACTGGTTGTCAGATCTGGGCTTGGTATGGTTTGCTTACCCGTCCCCCACCCCACCCTCTACCCACAATCTTTGCTGCCAGGACAGATGCAGTCTAGAGAGGAGATAGGGGGGGCGTGCAAGCAAACCATGCACAGTCCCCAGCCATCAGTCCTGATCCAAGAGCATTGCATTGGCAGGAGGGAGAGAGATCACAGCCAGCACCTCCTCCTGACTCTCTCCTCATCTCCAGATTCTGGCCAAACCAGCCATAGAAATATGCTAAGTTGGGCCAAGTACGGATCTAATTGGTCACGTTCATGAGTCCTGAATGATTCTGAGTTTTTTTTTTTAAGTGTTCTGGAAGTATCAATGCTACATAAATAAAAGTATAACAAATCAGGGGAACGCTTAAAGTATAATATAACTGAAGGCAAAGATTTTTCGTTTAAGCTTTAGATATAGTGGACAGGGATTAGAAAACTTGCTGGTTTTTATTGCTGTCTGTACCCGTGATTCACCCTCTCTTCTTGTCCCATTATTATTGAGAGTGAAAGAAAATCCTAAATTTTGGGTTGTCACCATAATAGATCCCCGGAGATTTTCCAATTTAATAGAAATAAATGTAGGAATAATAATAATAATAATAATTAAAAGCAATAAATAAATGTGAAAATAAATAAATGTGAAAATAATAAAAAAAAATAATAAATAAAATAATAATAATAAATACATTTAATAAAAAATATAGGGGAAATCCTCCAATGTGGATTTCCTCTTGCTTCCTTTTAAAGCTATTCCAAAATCAAAAAAGAGTTTGCCTTTAGTTCTGCTTTAAGTGCTCGTTCATACTGTGTGGTAGCCCTTTCTCTCCCCCTGAAAAGTGATCCATGCTGGATCACTTTTCCGAGATGGTTGACAGGTAGTGACGAGGCATTGCACTCAGTTGCGGGGCAGCCTTCAGATTTGCATTGCAGGGCAGCCTTCAGATTTGCATTGCAGGGCAGCCTTCAGAGTTGCTTGGGTCATGTTCGTGGAAGGTAATGCTTGCCAAATGCGACATGCTGTTTAATGTTTGTTAGGGCTGTGAACAGTCCTGAGCGGCTGCAGTGTTCAGGTGGACAGTTGAGGGGCAGTAAAACCATGGCTCAACTGCCTGATTTTACCAGCCCTGGCTGCTCCTGTGAACAAGCTGTATATCAAAGGTAGGATGTCTCTAATGCTCCAGCATGGTAGCACAAAAAAAAGAATGATTAGGTCATACTGTGAGGGTCTCTGGGTTGCATAGTTAAAATGAATCTAAAGCCAAAACATTTTTTTTTTTAATTTTGTATAGCATGAGGAAGGGTGAGAACCTCTGTAAGGGTTTTTATTGCTGATTACGTCCCCACTGGGGAGATTCGCCTTCTTGATTACCAAATCTTTGGACTCTTTATACATGATATTGTCAAATGTATTGGGACGCCTGCCTTTACACACACATTAACTTTAATGGCACCCCAGTCTTATTCCGTAGGGTTCAATATTGAGTTGGCCCACCCTTTGCAGCCATAACAGATTCAACTCTTCTGGGAAGGCTGTCCACAAGGTTTAGGAGGGTGTCTATGGGAATGTTTGACCATTCTTCCAGAAGCACACTTGTGAGGTCAGGCACTGATGTTGGATGAGAAGGCCTGGCTCGCAGTCTCCTCTCTAATTCATCCCAAAGGTGTTCTATAGGGTTGAGGTCAGGACTTTATGTAGGCCAGTCAAGTTCCTCCACCCCAAACTCGCTCATCCATGTCTTTATGGACCTTGCTTTGTGCACTGGTCCAAATCATATGGTGGAGGGGGGATTATGGTTTGGGGTTGTTTTTCAGGGATTGGGGTTGGGCTTGGCCCCTTATGCCCCCTACACACGGTCGGATTTTCCGACGGAAAATGTGTGATAGGACCTTGTTGTCGGAAATTCCGACTGTGTGTGGGCTCCATCACACATTTTCCATCGGATTTTCCGACACACAAAGTTTGAGAGCTTGCTATAACATTTTCCAACAACAAAATCCGTTGTCGGAAATTCCGATCGTGTGTACACAAATCCGATGGACAAAGTGCCACGCATGCTCAGAATAAATAAAGAGATGAAAACTATTGGCTACTGCCCCGTTTATAGTCCCGACGTACGTGTTTTACGTCACCGCGTTCAGAACGATCGGATTTTCCGAAAACTTTGTGTGACCGTGTGTATGCAAGACAAGTTTGAGCCAACATCCGTCTGAAAAAATCCTAGGATTTTGTTGTCGGAATGTCCGAACAATGTCCAATCGTGTGTACAGGGCATTAGTTCCAGTGAAAGGAACTCTAAAGCCGTCAGCATACCAAGACATTTTGGACAATTTCATGCTTCCAACTTTGTGGGAACAGTTTGGGGATGGCCCCTTCGTGTTCCAACATGACTGCGCACCAGCGTGCAAAGCAAGGTCCATAGAGACATGGATGAGCGAACTTGACTGGCCTGACCTCAACCCGATAGAACACCTTTGGGATAAATTAGAGCAGAGACTGTGAGCCAGGCCTTCTCGTCCACATCAGTGCCTGACCTCACAAATGCTCTTCTGGAAGAATGGTCAAACATTCCCATAGACACACTCCTAAACCTTGTGGACAGCCTTCCCAGAAGAGTTGAAGTTGTTATAGCTGCAAAGGGGGGGCAACTCAATATTGAACCCTACAGACTAAGACTGGGATGCCATTAAAGTTGATGTGTGTGTAAAGGCAGGTGTCCCAATACTTTTGGCAATATAGTGTATCTCTATATGTAGGCAGATGCAGTCATCAAATAATCAGATTTTTCAAGGGTGCCCAATGTGCTGACTGTTTGTAACTTTTTTTTAAACTCAGAATAGTCGTGTGACTTATCAATGATGACATGAGACCTCTGGTGATATGTGAATTTTAATGGCATGTTTACTTGAAAGATCTCACCTTTCCTGTAGAATTCTTATTTTGTCTCTCGCTCCCGCCGGGGTCCAGACACCAGCACTCCGCGGTGATCGATCGCAGGACGAGGCTCCGGATGCACCATGAGCGCTCCCATAGATTTTATTGTATTTTGTGGGCTCATTAAACACCTCAAAAGGGCAGCCAGCCAAAACAGAACTAAGTGCTTTGAACGCATGTCTGAACTCATGTGTGTATTAGTCCACTGACATTTATGCTTGGGCTTCGACTTTTCCAGTGCAAAGAAATCTTTTGAAAATATGTATTTGGCTGCAGATTGCAAACTATTTGTATGGGCGAGGTCCCAAATATGAGAAACAGATCAAACCAGAAAAGAGGATCCCAAAACTGAGAATAAAAAGTGGGACTAACTCCCACAGGCTCCCTCCACACTATAGGACGGGCCGCAGCAATCTTTTCATTAAGGTGCTCCGGTGGTTGTGTGCACTATGATGTCATCACGTAGTCATGCTAGACCAGTGATTCCCAACCTTTACTCAGTCATGGCACCCTTTGAAAGAATGGCGTGCCTTCATTGAAAAAATCTCGGGCCCCTGTTACATTAGAATTGTTCATTTCACATTGGAGAACTCAGGACCCCCCCCCACCCCCCACCCCACCCTTTCACATCAGACTCCTTGATACCTCCCTCCCCCCTTTCGCTTCATTAGTCCCCCCCATCTTTTCACATCAGAGGCCTCAGTTCCCCATTTCACATTAGAATCCTCAGTCCCTCTTTTTACTTTAGAGTCCTCAATCCCCCCCACAAACACACTTTTCAGATCAGAGTCCTCAGCCCCCCCCCCCAACACTTTCACTTTAGAGTCCTCCCTCACCCTTTTTACATTGGAGTAATCTGCCTCCCACATCAGAGTCCTCAGCCCCCCTTTCATTTTAGAGTCCTCAATTATGCAACCCCCACAAACACACTTTTCACATCAGAGTCCTCAGCCCCCCCCCCCCCTTAAAGGGGTTGTAAAGGTTCGTGTTTTTTCACCTTACTGCATCCTATGCAGTAAGGTGAAAAAACACCTTACAGTCACCGGCCCCCCCCCAACCCCACCCATTTTACTTACCTGAGCCCCGAATTTCCATCGTTGCATCCCCGCCGTCCCTCTCTCCACGGGTTCCCAGCTCTTGATTGGATAGATTGATAATCAAATCAAATCCAATGATGCGGGCACCAGGGGGCGGGGGCGAGTCCTGCATTCAGCCTCTATGGACACATCAGATTCCTTCGTCACCCTTTTCACATTGGAGTCATCTGCCCCCCCCCTTCACCCCACATCTCTTCACATTAGAGTCCTCAGCCCCCCTTTCACTTTAGAGTCCTCAATTCCGCAATCCCCACCCCCCCACAAGCACACTTTTCAGATCATTGTCCTCAGTCACCCCCCCCCCCCCAAACCCTTTCACAGCAGAGTCTTCAGTCACCCTTTTCACATCAGAGTCATCAGACCTCCCCCCACATCTTTTCACATGAAAGTCCTGAGCCCCCCTTTCACTTTAGAGTCCTCAATTCCACAACCCCCACCCCCCACAAACACACTTTTCAGATCATTGTCCTCAGTCTCTCCCCCCCCCCCCCCACAAACCCTTTCACACAAAAAGTCCTCAGTAACCCTTTTTTACATTAGAGTCATCTGACCCCCCCCCCCTCATCTTTTCATATCAGAGTCCTCAGTCCCCCATTTCACATTAGAATCTCCCCCCCCCCCCAATTTTTTTTATCATCAGAGTCCTCATTCCACGCTTTCACTTTAGAGTCCTCAATTCCCCGCCCCCCACAAACACACTTTTCAGATCAGAGTCCTCACTCCTCCTCAACCCTTTTCACATCAGAGTACTCAGTCACCCCATTTAACAGCAAAGTCATCAGTCCCCCCCCCTCCATCTCTTTCCATCAGAGTCCTCAGCCCCCCCTTTCACATCAGAGTCCTACACCCCCCCCATCTTTTTCCATCAGAGTCCTCAGCCCCTTTCCACATCAGAGTCCTCTGTCTCCCTGCCTATCTTTTTAATATCAGATTCCTCAGTTCCTCCTTTCACATCAGAGTCCTCCATCTCCCCTCCCCTATCTTTTTTTTAACATCAGAGCACTGTTGAGCACTGCAACTCAACTGACTGGCTCCTTGTGCTGCTTCCACTCCTCCAGTCTGAGCTCTACTGTATAGAGGATTGCAAGGGGCTAATGTCAAGTCAAACTCAGGTAGTCGCATAAAGAGTAAACAGAGGAGTATACCGGATGGCCAGCTCTTTTTCTTCTTTGGACTTGCAATAAAAAATATATTTCGGGATGTAATAATGACTGCAAAGCTGCAATCATTTGTTATATTTATATCTGTCAGAAGTGTCTAATGGCTTGTAGACATCTTCAGAGTGCCCCATGGTGAATATGATGCCTGATGCCCGTCTTTTTCTTGCTGGCCACCTGGGAGTTCCTCATGGGCGTTCGATCCTCATGGGCCCCCTATGGAGTATAACAACCGTGCGCAATCATTGTGACCACCCGGCATATGGCTGTCACTTTTATAGAAGTAATTCTGCAGAGAAATGTTAATCCGCTTGTTGGAGCGGGGGTGTTAAATAGATAGACATAAATTACTGTGCACAAGCAGACATATTTCTCATCATCACTGCATTAGTATAAGGGTGTTGTTCTATTGACTGCTTGGTTGAGTCTAATCATTCATCATCCCTAGACATCAATGGGACACTGCCTCTAGTGGTCACTGTTAGAATGCAGAACACATCCACAACTTCATTTGACAAGCAAGGTCATAACGAAGTGATCTCATGACAGCGCACACATTATTTATTTACTGGCTGTCAAGGAAATATACGCCACTTCACGAGATTTCAATAAACAAGAATATGATTGCCACATCTGGCACAGGAGATCACATACCTCCCTTATATAAAGGAGTGACTAGGGATGTGATTATGGGGATGGGGGCAGCAGGGGCAGCTGCCCAAGGTGAAGACAGGTGGGACAGGGTTACATTGGAAAAAGAGGAATATGGATTTAAAAATGCAATTATTAGGTCTAAGCATAAGGCCTGGAAAGTCTGCCTGATTCATATAATGGGTTTTGTAAAAGAATAGAATTGTCCTTGGATAAAATAGATAGAAGAGGAGCGTGCAGTTCTGAAAAAAATGATGCAATATGGTAAAAATGCAGAATGAGTGAATTGTTTGATAGGGGGGAGGGAATAATTATTTCAAAAGCTACATAAAAATCATGAGACATGATGGTGCTGGTGTACGTCAGCAGGAAAAAAGAAAAAAGGAATAGTAACTATGATAGATGTGTCACTTTTTAGTGGCTTTAAAGGGAACCTGTGGCCAGGAAATGGGAACTCAAGTATTTACATACAGTGGTACCTTGGTTAATGAGTAACGCGGTTAACGAGCGTTTTGAAAGACGAGCAACTTTTAAAAAAAAAATTCTGACTCAGTTTGCGAGTGTTGTCTCACAAAACGAGAAGAATTCAAGCTAATGGGGTGTGCAGTACCGCATTTGGCCAGGGGTGCGGGGGCGCCGGTGACACGGTTCAGAGCCATTTGGAAATACTCGGAATCACTGGGAAATACTCGGAAATACTCCGTTCCCGAGTGTTTCCGAGCCTTTCCAAGTTCAGCCGAGCTGTCCCCGAGTATTTCCGAGGCGCCCCCCCAATCTCTGGCCACATGCGGTATTGCATGCAATAGAAGTCAATGCGGAACAAATTATCTTAGTTTCCATTGACTTCTATGGGGAAACTTGCTTTGATATGCGAGTTCTTTGGATTACAAGCATTCTTCTGGAATGGATTATGCTCAGAATCCAAGGTTCCACTGTATTCTTAACAAACAGTAAATGAGTTTTAAAACAAGCCCGCACTGACCTCTGTAGCTGCAGGCATGAAGGAGCAATTCACCCACAAAGCCCAGAGGGGAAACATTGTAGTCATTTAAATAGTTCTCTCAGCAGCTCAGCTCATCCTGCTACTCCCTCCTAGGAAAGACTCAGCGGCTCAGCTCCTCCTGTTCCCCCAATCAATGTCTGAGATCCTCTTGCTTCCCCCTCCCAGCAGTGACTCAGCAGCTCAGCTCATCCCGCTACTCCCTCCCAGCAAATACTCAGAAGCTTGAATTCTTCTGCTACCCCCTCCCTGCAAAGACTCAGCAGCTTAGCTACTCCTGCCCCCTCACTGCAATGATTTAGTAGCTCATTCTGCTACTCCCTCCTAGCAAAGACTCAGCAGCTCAGCTCCTGCTGCTTCCCCCTCCCAGCAGTGACTCAGCAGCTCAGCTCCTGCTGCTTCCCCCTCCCAGCAGTGACTCAGCAGCTCAGCTCCTGCTGCTTCCCCCTCCCAGCAGTGACTCAGCAGCTCAGCTCCTGCTGCTTCCCCCTCCCAGCAGTGACTCAGCAGCTCAGCTCCTGCTGCTTCCCCCTCCCAACAGTGACTCAGCAGCTCAGCTCCTGCTGCTTCCCCCTCCCAACAGTGACTCGGCAGCTTAGCTCTTGCTGCTTTCCCCTCCCAACAGTGACTCAGCAGCTCAGCTCATTCTGCTACTCCTTCCTAGCAAAGACTCAGAGGCTCAGCTCCTCCTGTTCCCCCAATCAATGCCTCAGCTCCTCTTGCTTCCCCCTCCCAGCAGTGACTCAGCAGCTCAGCTCCTCCCACTACTCCCTCCTAGCGTAGACTTAGCAGCTGTGCTGCTCCTGCTACCCCCTCCCTGCAATTATTTTGCAGCCCAGCTCCTGCTGCTCCCACCCCCTCCAAGTAAAGACTTGGCATCTTAGCTCCTCCTGTTACTACCCCCCCCCCCCCTTCCCCCACCTGCAATGATTAAGCAGCTCAGTTCATCCTGCTCCCCCTGCCAGCTGTGACTTGGTAGCTCACCTCCTCTTGCCCCCCCCCCCCCCCCCAGCACTGACAACAAAGCAGTTCAGCTCATCCTCCTACACCCTTCAAGCAAAGACTCAGCAGCTCATATGCATTTCCTTTGCGTTTCTGGTGCGCTTTTGGGTTGCCTGCACCTGTGAAATATGGACATTACTCAAAAGCACACCAAAAACGCAAACCGCGGTGTGTCTTTACCACGATTTTACCAAAATTTTGCTGCGATTTCCATTCATTTCAATGGGAAGCAGCATTTTTGGTGCGGTTTTCAACGCCGCACCAAAGATCCAGCATGCAGGACTTTTCAAAACGCAGCGCACTGGTGTGAAAAGTCCCATAGGCTTTAAAGGGAAACATTTTTCTTGCAGAGTATAAACGCAGGAAAAACTTATCAGTGTGAAAGAGGCCTCATAGAAAACTTAACTGAGAGGAAGTAACTGCTGCTGACTTTATCTTCAGAAAATTCTAAACTATTTGTTTTATAAAATAAACATTTAATACAGGCTGCCCCATGACACGTCCTTTTCAGAGGATTCTAGGCTTTCTGAGGAGAAAGCCCAGCACTGACTGCTTTCTAACATTATAATCTGGATTCAATAAAGTCTTCAGATGTCATCATGTTGTAATATATTACTGTCAACACATTTTAAAAACAATTTATAGAGGGAAGCAGGTCTGGGAGGTTGGGAACAAAAGCACACACACTATATTGTCTAAAGTTTTGGGACGTCTGCCTTTACACGCACATGAACTTTAATGGCATCCCAGTCTTAGTCTGTAGGGTTCAATATAAAGTTGGCCCACCCTTTGCAACTATAACAGCTTCAACTCTTCTGGGAAGGCTGTCCACAAGGTTTAGGAGTGTGTCTATGGGAATGTTTGACCATTCTTCCAGAAGTGCATTTGTGAGGTCAGTCACTGATGTGGATGAGAAGGCCTGGCTCGCAGTCTCCGCTCTAATTCACCCCAAAGGTGTTCTATCGGGTTGAGGTCAGGATTCTGTGCAGGCCAGTAAAGTTCCTCCACCCAAAACTCACTCATCCATGTCTTTATGGACCTTGCTTTGTGCACTGGGGTGCAGTCATGTTGGAACAGGAAGTGGCCGTCCCCACTGCTGACGCCTTAAAAGCGGAGGTCCACTCGTTTTTCTGTTGATTAAAAGTCAGCAGCTACAAAAAAGTGTAGCTGCTGACTTTTAATAAACACACACTCAACCTGTCCCATGGTACAGCGATGCGGCAGCCCGAAGCCTCGGTTCTCTCCCCCGCCTCTCCCTGGCATCACTCGTGTGGGCACCCGGCTGTGAAGCCGCAAGCTGTCACAGCCGGGTGCCCACACCCGGGAAAGGTGGGGGAGAGAACCGAGGCTTCGGGCCGCCGCATCACTGCGCATCCTGAATGGCCGAGCAATCTTCTGAGATCTGTAACATTTCCCAGAAGATTGCAGGAAGGGAGTAGGAGAGGAGGAGTTGTCTAGGTGGCGTGAGCGGAAGTGGGGGCTGGGTACCTGTCAAAACTAGGTATCCACTCCCCCCCCCCCAAAAAAAAATGTGGCATGTCAGGGGGATATGAGTCCTTAAAGCGGAAGTTCCACTTTTGGGTGGAACTCCGCTTTAGGAGTTCCCTTCACTGGAACTAAAGGGCCCAGCCCAATCCCTGAAAAACAACATCACACCATAATCCCCCTCCACCAAATGATTTGGACCAGTGCACAAAGTAAGGTCCATAAATACATGGATGAGTGAGTTTGGGGTGGAGGAACTTGACTGGCCTGCACAGAGTCCTGACCTCAACCTGATAGAACACCTTTGAGATAAATTAGAGCGGAGATTGCGAGCCAGGCCTTCTCATCCACATCAGTGCCTGACCTCACAAATTCGCTTCTGGAAGAATGGTCAAACATTCCCATAGACACACTCCTAAACCTTGTGGACAGCCTTCCCAGAAGAGCTGGACCTGTTATAGCTGCAAAGAGTGGGCCAACTCAATATTGAACCCTATGGACTAAGACTGGGGTGCCAAAGGAATGTTACGGGTGGAGGTGACGTGGAATGTAATTTTTGGTGTTGTGGGCTTACTTGGTGGGGTTTTTTTTAGTTTTTTTGAAAGGGCACGAAGGAGTGGTGGAGGGAAGGGAGGTGTAAAGGGAATTGGGGGGAAATAAAGTGTTTTGGAGTAATAAAATAGGGGATGGGGGGAGGAGGGGAGGGAGGGAAGGGGATGGTAGGGGGAGGAAGAATCTGGGGGTTTTTTTGTTTGTTTGTTTTTTTTGTTTGTTGTATGTTTGTAGCTCCTAACAGATTGACTGTTTGTGATATTGTATAAGTACTGATGGTGAAATGTCAAAAAAGAGTTGTAATAATATATGATACTCAATTAGATTTGAACAAGATATAAATAAATAAAAATTTGTTATAAAAAAAAAAAAAAAGACTGGGATGCCATTAAAGTTCATGTGCGTGTCAAGGCAGGTGTCCCAATACTTAATATAGTGTATAAGCTGATTATTTTTCTTATTTGTGTAAATTCTTTGTTTTACATAAAAAAACATTTAATGTAGACTTCCCGCATTACACTGGTTTTGGAGAAGATTCTAGGGAAGATTCTAGGCTTTCCAAAAAGAGAAATCCAAGCACTGGCTGCTTACTTTCTGTACCTAGATGAAAACACAAAGGCGTCCAATGTGTAGAAGACATTTATTATTTAGCTGTGTGTGTAGGTTGAGCTCCTGCTATTGAGGTCTACAACACATGCTCAATTCAACACTAACAAAAAGTTTGGGCTTTAAACTTATTATGAATTGGGATCACATACAGAAAGCACATCAATGGATCCCCGTCCTTACCCTTCCTGAAAATACCTCTTTTAACCTTCAAAGATCGAATTCTGCTTCAAAGCAACATTTTCTCTAGAATCTGGGCTTCTTTTTTTTTTTTTTTTTTCAATTTCATTTCTGAAGGAAAAACATGTCAGAGATTGTATTCCTTGACCTTCTACCCCTTTAACCATCAGGATCGTAAAAATTGTTGTCTTCGCCGCAGTGGAAAGGAGGAAGCCATGTTTAATTTATAAAATGTTGGCATGTTCCCTGTGTGCCTATTTTTTTTTTATAAATAACACTTTGTGTATACTATGGCACTGTTCCCACATCTGCATTCAGCTGCGTTCCAAACCCGGGTGCTCTCACCTTATTCCTTTCAACCACAAATGAAACGTCGCTTGCAAATGTTATAGCAGGGATCAGGGCTGCATTCCTATCAGCTTCCAAGGCATAAAAAAGGAAAAAATATACCAAAGCACACCTTCTGCTTCACTTAGGAGTTCTTTTGGAGAACATAACTTTTTTTTAGTCTAGCTGACTGATACTAAATATCTAATATTAATTATAATAAAAAATGTATTTATATATTTTATATATACACAGTGAGGAAAATAATTATTTGATCCTCTGCAGATTTTGTAAGTTTGCCCACTTTCAAAGAAATGAAGGGTCTATATCATTTAAAATACACCTATGATAAAAATTATAGGACCAAAAATCCAGAAAAAACACATAAAACAAATGCTAGAAAAAAAGTTGTAGTTCAGTGAGTAAAAAAGTATTTGATCCTCAAGCAAAACATGACTTAGTACTTGATGGAGAAACCCTTGTTGGCAATCACAGAGGTCAGACGTTTCTTGTAGTTGGTGACCAGGTTTGCACAAATCTCAGGAGGGATTTTGGTCCACTCTTCTTTACAGATCTTCTCTAAATCCCTAAGGTTTCTTGGCTGTCTCTTAGCCACTCGAAGTTACATCTCCCTCCTTTAGCAGAGAAACAGCCCCAAAGAATCATGTTTCCACCTCTGTGCTTGACTGTAGAGATGGTGTTCTTGGGGTCATAGTCTGCATTTATTTGGTTCAGATGGTGTCAAGCGTGTGTGGCAGCAACCAGGTGAGGAGTACAAAGACAAGTGTGTCTTGCCTACAGTCAAGAATGGTGGTGGGAGTGTGATGGTCTGGGGCTGCATTAGTGCTGCCGGCACTGGGGAGCTACAGTTCATTGAGGGAACCATGAATGCCAACATGTACTGTGACATACTGAAGCAGAGCATGATCCCCTCCCTTCGGAGACTGGGCCGCAGGGCAGTATTCCAACATGATAACGACCCCAAACACCTCCAAGATGACCACTGTGACGGCCTGGCCAAGCATATCTCCAGACCTAAGCCCTCACTATTGAGCATCTGTGTGGCATCCTCAAATGGAAGGTGGAGGAGCGCAAGGTCTCTAACATCCACCAGCTCTGTAATGTCGTCATGGAGGAGTGGAAGAGGACTCCAGTGACAACCTGTGAAGCTCTGGTGAACTCCATGCTCAAGAGGGGTAAGGCAGTGCTGGAAAATAATGGTGGCCACACAAAATATTGACACTTTGGGCCCAATTTGGACATTTTCACTTAGGGGTTTACTCACATTTGTTGGCACCGGTTTAGACATTAATGGCTGTGTGTTGAATTATTTGGAGGGGACAGCAAATTTACACTGTAATACAAGCTGTACACTCACTACTTTACATTGAAGCAAAGTGTCATTTCTTCAGTGTTGTCACATGAAAAGGTATAATAAAATATTTACAAAAACGTGAGGGGTGTACTCACTTTTGTGAGATACTGTATATTTGTTATTTTTAAATTATTATTATTATTATTTCAATTATTTTGAAAGACAAATTCTGAAGATGCACACAGTGGGGGTTATTTACGAAAGGCAAATCCACTTTGCACTGCAAGTGCACTTGAAAGTATATATATATATATATATATATATATATATATATATATATATATATATATATATATATATACACACACACACACAGAGTATTAGAATTATTTAGATAATTATACATTTTTAACAATTTGTAAAATAGTAAATACTAAAGGGATATGGCCTTGATACTAAATTGTTGCGTTGTAGCTGAAAGTTGAAATCAGACTCTGTAAGCTGCTGAGCAGGAACAGGTACTGTACATAGGTGAGCTTACAAAAAAGAGAGTTTAGGAATATTGTGACCTTAAAGTCTAACTCCATGTGCTAGTAAATTTTAAAAAGTTAGTTTGGACCACCTTGGAGTTTGGACCTATTTAAAGTTCAGTAAAACATGGAGTTAGGCTTTAATAGTCATTGTTGAGAGCAGGCAGAGGAGGAAGGGGTATGCAAAAGAGTCTGTAGAGCTGCAAGCTCTAAAAAGTGTTGTCAACCTTTCTCATCCTATAGCACAGTAGTGGTAGATCAGTCATAAATGTGTTTGCATTACTTTATTGCAAGCTGGTCATCTGCCCATCTGGCTGATTATGCCTTGAAGGCTGATTGTCAGTCTGACACGTGGTCCTTTGTAGGGTAGGTGTCTGCAGGATCAGAACTTGTTGGGTGGTCACTGGATACCTGTCCCCACCCTGCTTGGGGATTATATACCTACCTCCTCCTGAATGTGCTCCTTTGCCTCCTAGGCATGTCTTGGCCTCTTTACCAGTTTCAATGTGTCCCAAGTGTATGTGCATGCAAATCATACATTGAGGGTCAGCAATAGGTTGGTTGTCACAAAGGGGACTTGTATAAGGTAAAGGCTCCTGATCCTTGGAGTAGGCACCTCCAGGTACCCATATTTAGATGATTGTCACAGAACTCTCCAACCCTCGGCATACTACAGTATGTCTCTTCTACATTTAATTCTTCTTAGCTTCTTCCTCTTTTGAATATACTGTACACTGCATGTGCAGCTCAGTGTAAATTCTTAGTACATAGTCATATTTGGTCAATGTCATTGGCATTGCCATGTGGCCATATTAACCACTTGCTTACTGGGCACCTAAACCCCCCTCCTGCCCAGACCAATTTTCAGCTTTTAGCGCTGTCACTCTTTGAATGACAATTCCGCGGTCACACAACACTGTACCCAAATGAAATTTTTATCATTTTTTTCCCACAAATAGAACTTTCTTTTGGTGGTATTTGATCACCTCTGGGTTTTTTATTTTTTGTTAAAAAAATTTAAAAAGACCACTTTTTTTTAACAAAAATATAAAACCATTTTATATTTTGTTAATAAAGTTTGCAAACAGGTAATTTTTCTCCTTCATTGATGTACGCTGATGAGGCTACACTGATGGGCACCGATAGGCTGCATTGATGGGCACTGATAAGGCGACACTGATGGGCACTGATAAGGCGGCACTGATGGGCACTAATAGGCAGCACTGGTGGGCACTGATGAGGTGGCACTGGTGGGCACTGATGGGTGGCACTAATGTTAGCACTGATGGGCGGCACTGAAGGGCATTGATAGGTGGCACTGAAGGGCACCGATAGGCTGCATTGATGGGCACTGATAAGGCGGCACTGATGGACACTAATAGGCAGCATTGGTGGGCACTGATGTGGTGGCACTGGTGGGCACTGATGGGTGGCACTAATGCTAGCACTGATGGGCGGCACTGAAGGGCACCGATAGGCTGCATTGATGGGCACTGATAAGGCGACACTGATGGGCACTGATAAGGCGGCACTGATGGACACTAATAGGCAGCATTGGTGGGCACTGATGTGGTGGCACTGGTGGGCACTGATGGGTGGCACTAATGGTAGCACTGATGGGCGGCACTGAAGGGCATTGATAGGTGGCACTGATAGCTGGCACTGATAGGTGGCAGTGATGGGCACTGATGGGTGGCAGTGATGGGCACTGACCGGCACTGGTAGGTGACACTGATAAGCAGAACTGCCAGGTGGCACTGATGAGCACTGATCGGCTCCACTTGTGGGCTTTGATAGGTGGCACTTGTGGGCATTGATAGGTGGCACTGATGTACTGGTGGGCACTAATTGGTGAGCACTGTGGGCACTGATTGGTGGGCACTGTGGGCACTGATTCATGGCACTGGCAGGCGGTACTTGTGGGCACATATGAGGCGGCTTTACCTCTCCCTGCTTGGGACTGATGTCCCTTCAACAGAGGCCAGTGATCGGCTTTTTTTTCTCCTCACACTGTCAGCTCGTGGGCATTGATAGGTGGCACTGATGTACTGGTGGGCACTGATTGATGGGCACTGTGGGCATTGATTGGTGGCACTGGCAGGTGGTACTTGTGGGCATATATGAGGCGGCTTCTCCTCTCCCTGCTCGGGACCGATGTCCCTTCAACAGAGGCCAGTGTTCAGCTTTTTTTTCTTCTCACGCTGTCAGCGGGAGAAGAAAAAAGTAAACAATTATTACTGATCTTCTGTTTACATCACGTGATCAGCTGTCATTGGCTGACAGCTGATCAAGTGGTAAGGGGCCGGGATCGACCCCTTATTCCGATTTGTGATCACCCAAGTCTCATTGACTCGGGTGATCACAGCGCGCGGCATGCGCGTCCTTCAGGGGGCCGTGGCCAGCTTGCGAAGGGAAGGAAGTCTATTGACGCCCTCCCGGCAAAGCAGATCTGCGCTGTAGCCATCTTTTGGCTTTAGTGCGGATCTAAAGGAGTTAGGTCAATGACATCAGGAGCATCCCCACCTTATTGTGTATGTAGAGATACCCCCGCAGGGGCTGCTTAAGTTAGTTCAGTCCGTTACTCAGCCTCTCAAACCTAATAACAGCCTCAGCCCCCTCTGGCATACCTGGCAATAGTGTAAGTGCAATGACCAATGAGAAATACACACGTTATGATAAAACAAAGAAATTGTCTTTACTGCAATATTTCCATGGAAGGATAACAGCCAGTAACAGTATATATTCAAGTAATCAACTAGAGAGCAGTAACTGAGATTTAAGAGCAATATAGCTCTCAATCCTATATTCAGGCTGCTTTCAGGGGATTCCAAACATGAGAATGTCCGCAAGAGCAGAGGCACACTTAAATGGTAAATAAAGCACAATATAGCACTTCAAATTTAGATTGGTTACCTTTACTCAGATTGGCTTTATGAGTCCAGGCAGGAGGAGAGCAGAGGAATGACTCCCTTTATGTCAGGCCTCTCTGTTCTCTCCTCTGACACCACAGGCCCAACTTTAAACACTTATTCAAGTCAACAATAATGGCCTAACTTTATAAACTGTCCCCCACACCCAATACATATACAGAGCCCTGAATATGTGTGTATGGATCCTTTTGGCCCTAACAGCTTCAGTCCTTTTTAAAGAAAAGATAAGCTTTGGTGTCTTCAGCTAGCCACTTTCCTTGGTGCACTTTAACTCCTGGGTAGCAGGGCAAACAACATAACTGGCCCAGATTATCAAGTGAAACAAACAGGATTTTGTTCAACAAGGTGAGAGGACAATGGTGTCTGTATACATTGTCCCAGAAATGGGTAGCCTTATCCCTGTGGTACTACAAGTGTCAGCAAGATGACTACCAGCAACGATTTCTGTATGCAGTGTTCAAACAACTTTCTGTAGTGCAGTGTCTCTGTTCCCTGCAGATGGGCAAAAATGCCCTCCCACCACATCCTGCGATCAAGGCCCAAACGAACGTCCCGGAACAGTCAGGCTCTCTTAGCAACTGGACTGGTCACCTCTCACTGGGACGATTCTCCATCGGTGCAGATGCGCCTCGATATTCACCTGGGATCCCCCTCTCTCAGGCTGGATGTCCCGACTAGCGGCGGAGGCCGGAATCGCGCAGAAAGATCATCTGAGAGACAGCGCCTCTCCCTCAGGTCTGGTCTCTTTATTCCCTCATGGCTGACTGAACTATACCCTCAGGACACAAAATGGAGTCTTTAAAGTGGTGTTCCGGCCGAAATTATACTTTTTAAATAAAAATACCCCTATAATACACAAGCTTAATGTATTCTAGTAAAGTTAGTCTGTAAATTAAGGTCTGTTTTGTTAGTTTATAGCAGTAGTTTGTTATTTTATAAACTTACAGCAGGCCGTGGCCATCTCAAGTGTGGGCATCTGAAGCCAGACTGTATTTCTTCCTGGATCTCATCCTTGTAGATCTCGCACATGCTCAGTGCAGCACAAGCAGTGTAATAGGTTTCAGGTCAGGTTTCCATAGCAACGGCAGTTTCAGAAGAAGTTGCCGCCCCTTCCCAGAAGGCATTGCAAACAGGAAATGATGCGATGGGCCGCGGCCAGGGAGGAGGAAGTGAAAAATGAATACAGCAGATATACAGTAGGTGTTGAGAAAAAAAATGTAAAAATATCCAATTTGTTTACAGTGCACAGTTTAGTGAGGGATGCTGAAGAGTTGTAAAAGTGGGTGGAACTCCACTTTAAGTTCTTGCCAGCAGAGCCTGCTGGGATTTGTATTTCTCCTTGTATACCAGTCTATGTTTTGTGGGGGAACTGCATGTCCCAGAATCCATTGCAGCTCTCTCTGCAGTTCAGGAAAATCTCTCCCATTGGCTGCTGTAACTGTGCCTTTAATTGTTTTTCTTCTTCCGGCGAATAGGGGCACAAGAGAGGCTACTGAATGCACAGTTCTGTGTGTGTCAGCTCACATTACATTACTTAGTCAATGAAAACAGGAAGGAGGGGGGGTGAAAAATCCCTTGAAGTTGCTGGCAAGCAGCTCTCCCTAACTCAAGCTGGAAAGCCTGTGTACATTGTTCCAACCAGCTTGGCGGGATCGCGGGTTATAGACTGAGACACCCGCTACATGTATATGCAGTTGCGGGGCAGGGAATGCCCTGACCGCATCTGATTGCCCCGGCGAGGATGTGATCATGTCACAGCTTCCAACAGGTTCTGTGAAAATTGGTTTAGATTGAGTTCAAACCCAACCAAGCTCACCACTGACTGTAAGCAGTAACGGCACTCTACCCCCTGGATTAGCCACCACATTTTCACCATGTAACACTCTTTGATAGACAAGGTTCCTCCTTGGTGCTCCAACTTAGAATTCGATTTCATTCCTCCTGGGCAAAAACACTGGCTAGCCAGTGCAAGCTTCAGGCCTCAGCCTTGAGCCTATCTTTCTTATGCCCTGTACACACAGGTGGACTTTTCGGCATCAAAGGTCCGACGGTCTTTCCGACGGAATTTCGACAGAGTTATGACGGACTTTCTAACGAACGGACTTGCCTACATGCGATCACACCAAAGTTTGACGGATTTGTACGTGATGACATACGACCAGACTAAAATGAAGGAAGTTGAAAGCCAGTAGCCAATAGCTGCCCTAGCATCGGTTTTAGTCCTTCGGACTAGCATACAGACGAGCGGACTTTTCGACCGGACTCGAGTCCGTTGGAAAGATTTGAAACATGTTCCAAATCTAAAGTCCCTTTGATTTTCGACCGAAAAAGTCTGCTGCAGGTCTGATGAAGCCCACACACGGTCGGATTGTCTGACGGATTCGTTCCGTCGGACCAGTCCAGTCGAAAAGTCTGCCCGTGTGTACAGGGCATTAGGCACATGTGTCCCCCAGGTGACTGGCCTGGGAGGTAAGGAACAACAGCACATATGTCCTTCTCAGACAAAACTTGGGAGGCAAGAAAGCTTCCAGAAGGTGCTACTCTCCCCTAGCATGCACCACCTCCTAGCAGTTGGCCAGAGAGAAATAAATATGCATAACTCAGTGAGGAAGGATTTGAACTAAAAATGTTCATTATTTTTCTCTATACATTCCGTTGACACCCTGGTAAATCCATCACCCTCCCAATTCTTGTATGATGGTCATAGGCACAGAAAGTGAAGGAATATCCAATAGGATCACATACATCAAATTTCTGACTATATTATGGCAGCATACCAAGAGAATAAAGGGGGACAAAGTCAAGTAACTATGGTCAGCGTTCAACAACAATTTTCTGTTGTTTATTAGAGCGAGGAATGGTTACATAGTTGGTGAGGTTGAGTAGTCCATCCAGTTCAACCTGTGTGGGTGTGTGTTTATGTTAGTACCATTTCCCATATTCCTGTATATTGTGTTCGCTAAGATGCCCATCTAGAAGTTTTTTGAAATTTTCAATACCCCACCGCAGACACCATCCACTGTGGAAGAAAGTTCCACATCCTTACAGCTCTGACAGTAAAAAAACCCTTGCACAGTTTATCCACTTGCCGACGGCTACACACCGATATACGTCGGCACAATGGCAGCGATGGGCAAATGGACGTACCTGTACGTCCCCTTTAAGAGGCGGGGATAGCAGGCGGGCGTGCGCCACATACAGCGTGACCGTGCCCGGACTCGATGTCCGCCGGTCGCCCGGCGATCGTGTCACGGAGCCTCAGAATGGGGAAGTGCCTATGTAAACAAGGCATTTCCCTGTTCTGTCTTGTGTCATGACAGAGATTACTGCTCTCTGTCATCGGGAGCAGTGATCTCTGTCATGTGACTAGTAGCCCATCCCCACCACAGTTAGAATCACTCCCTAGGACACAATTAACCCCTTTATCGACCCCTAGTGGTTAATCCCTTCACTGCCTGTGTCATTTACACAGTAATCAGTGCTTTTTTACTGATCGCTGTATAAATGACAATTTTTGAAAAATAGTGTCAAAAGTGTCCGATATAGCTGCCATAATGTCACAGTCCCAATAAAAATCGCAGATCACCGCCATTACAAAAAAAAAATTTAATAATAAAAATGCCATAAAACTATCCCCTATTTTGTAGACGCTATAACTTTTGCGCAAACCAATCAATATACGCTTATTGCAATTTTCTTTTACCAAAAATATGTTGAAGAATACATATCGGCCTAAACTGAGGAAACAAAATTTTTTTTTTATATATTTTTTGGGGATATTTATTATAGCAAAAGTAAAAAATATTGCCTTTTTTTTTCAAAATTTTTGCTTTTTATGTTTATAACGCAAAAAAAAAAAACCACAGAGGTGATCAAATACCACCAAAAGAAAGCTCTATTTGTGGAAAAAAAAGAAAGTCAATTTTGTTTGGGTGTAACGTAGCGCGACCGCGCAATTGTCAGTTAAAGCGACGCAGTGCCGAGCCGCAAAAAGTGCTCTGGTCAGGAAGGGGGTCAAATGGAAAATGTTCCGGGGCTGAAGCTGTTGAGGTTAAACTGCTTCTCCTCCAACTTCATTGAGTGGCCTCATGTGCCTGTATATTGTGTTAGGTGACCTGAGTGACCTGAGTCTGAATAGCCTCCTTCCTATGTTAGAATCACCATTAAGATATTTGTGTATCATCATCATCATATGCCCTCTTAAGCGTCTCTTCTCCAGAGAGAATAATGTTTAATGTTTGTAGTCATTCCTCGTAACCGAGATCCTCTAGCCCCCTTATTTGCTGTGTTGCTCAGACAAAAATAAAGACCTGACAAAATGTAATTCTTTCCCATTTTATCCAAATAAAGTGGTTAACCTTCACATATGCCCAGTGAAGTGACTGGGTTCAGGTGATACACAAAGATGGAAACAATCCTCCTACACAAGTTGTACCTGTTTATCTACAGTCGCCTTTCCCCTACATCCATTCAAAGTGGAGAATTTACATAGGATCGCTCAGCTCTGAAAAGCAGGGGGCGGAGAGTTAAAGTTACATCAATGAGGAGAGCTCTGAGAGCTGATTGGAGGGAAGGGACACAACCCCCTTCACACAGCACACAGGAACAGAGCTGAGGCTGTCAATCAGCTGGAGATCCCTACCCTGTTACCTTTCTTCTCTTGGTGTCAGGAAAACTTGTCAGGAGTGACTGATAGCAGAGGAACGAAGCAGAAGACATGACACTTAGTGCTCTGGATTGAGACAAGTAAACACCATAGAGGGATATGCTTTCTTCATATTTCATGTCTGAGGTTTACAACCACTTTAACCACTTGAGCCCCGGACCATTATGCTGCCTAAGGACCAGAGGTCTTTTTCCAATTTGGCACTGCGTCGCTTTAACTGCTAATTGCGCAGTCATGCAATGCTGTACCCAAACGAAATTTGCGTCCTTTTCTTCCCACAAATAGAGCTTTCTTTTGATGGTATTTGATCACCTCTGCGGTTTTTATTTTTTGCGCTATAAATGGAAAAAGACCGAAAATTTTGAAAAAAAATGATATTTTCTACTTTTTGTTATAAAAAAAATCCAATAAACTCAATTTTAGTCATACATTTAGGCCAAAATGTATTCGGCCACATGTTTTTGGTAAAAAAAATGTCAATAAGCGTATATTTATTGGTTTGCGCAAAAGTTATAGCGTCTACAAACTAGGGTACATTTTCTGTAATTTACACAGCTTTTAGTTTATGACTGCCTATGTCATTTCTTGAGGTGCTAAAATGGCAGGGCAGTACAAAACCCCCCCAAATGACCCCATTGTGGAAAGTAGACACCCCAAGGAAATTGCTGAGAGGCATGTTGAACCCATTGAATATTTTTTTTTTTGTCCCAAGTGATTGAATAATGACAAAAAAAAAAAAAAAATATTTACAAAAAGTTGTCACTAAATGATATATTGCTCACACAGGCCATAGGCCTATGTGGAATTGCACCCCAAAATACATTCTGCTGCTTCTCCTGAATATGGGGATACCACATGTGTGGGACTTTTTGGGAGCCTAGCCGCGTACGGGGCCCCGAAATCCAATCACCGCCTTCAGGATTTCTAAGGGCGTAAATTTATGATTTCACTCTTTACTGCCTATCACAGTTTCGGAGGCCATGGAATGCCCAGGTGGCACAAAACCCCCCCAAATGGCCCCATTTTGGAAAGTAGACACCCCAAGCTATTTCCAGAGAGGCATATTGAGTCCATGGAATATTTTATATTTTGACACAAGTTGCGGGAAAGTGACACATTTTTTTTTTTTTTTTTGCACAAAGTTGTCACTAAATGATATATTGCTCACACAGGCCATGGGCATATGTGGAATTGCACCCCAAAATACATTTAGCTACTTCTCCTGAGTACGGGGATACCACATGTGTGGGGCTTTTTGGGAGCCTAGCCGTGCACGGGACCCCGAAAACCAATCACCGCCTTCAGGATTTCTAAGGGTGAAAATTTTTGATTTCACTCTTCACTGCCTATCACAGTTTCGGAGGCCATGGAATGCCCAGGTGGCACAAACCCCCCCCCCCCAAATGACCCCATTTTGGAAAGTAGACACCCCAAGCTATTTGCTGAGAGGCATGGTGAGTATTTTGCAGCTCTCATTTGTTTTTGAAAATGAAGAAAGACAAGAAAAAACTTTTTTTTTTTTCTTTTTTCAATTTTCAAAACTTTGTGACAAAAAGTGAGGTCTGCAAAATACTCACTATACCTCTCATCAAATAGCTTGGGGTGTCTACTTTCCAAAATGGGGTCATTTGGGGGGGGGTTTGTGCCACCTGGGCATTCCATGGTCTCCGAAACTGTGATAAGCAGTCAAGAGAGAAATCAAAAATTCACGCCCTTAGAAAGCCTGAAGGCGGTGCTTGGTTTTCGGGGTTCCGTACGCGGCTAGGCTCCCAAAAAGTCTCACACATGTGGTATCCCCGTACTCAGGAGAAGCAGCAGAATGTATTTTGGGGTGCAATTTCACATATTCCCATAGTATGTTTGAGCAATATATCATTTAGTGACAATTTTGTGCAAAAAAAAAAAAAAAATTGTCTCTTTCCCGCAACTTGTGTCGCAATATAAAATATTCCATGGACTCGACATGCCTCTCAGCAAATAGCTTGGGGTGTCTACTTTCCAAAATGGGGTCATTTGGGGGGGTTTTGAACGGTCCTGGCATTTTATGCACAACATTTAGAAGCTTATGTCAAACATCACCCACTCTTCTAACCACTTGAAGACAAAGCCCTTTCTGACACTTATTGTTTACATGAAAAAGTTTTTTTTTTTTGCAAGAAAATTACTTTGAACCCCCAAACATTATTATATATTTTTTTAAAGCAAATGCCCTACAGATTAAAATGGTGGGTGTTTCATTTTTTTTTTTCACACAGTATTTGCGCAGCGATTTTTCAAACGCATTTTTTGGGGAAAAAACACACTTTTTTAAATTTTAATGCACTAAAACACACTATATTGCCCAAATGTTTGATGAAATAAAAAAGATGATCTTAGGCCGAGTACATGGATACCAAACATGACATGCTTTACAATTGCGCACAAACGTGCAGTGGCAACAAAATAAATACATTTTTAAAAGCCTTTACAGGTTACCACTTTAGATTTACAGAGGAGGTCTACTGCAAAAATTACTGCCCTCGATCTAACCTTCGCGGTGATACCTCACATGCATGGTGCAATTGCTGTTTACATTTGACGCCAGACCGCCGCTTGCGTTCGCCTTAGTGCGAGAGCAGGGGGCGACAGGGGTGCTTTTTTTTTTTTTTTTTTTTTTTTCTTTATTATTTTTTTGCTTTTTTATCTTATTTTTAAACTGTTCCTTTCATTTTTATTTTTTTTTAATCATTTTTATTGTTATCTCGGGGAATGTAAATATCCCCTATGATAGCAATAGGTAGTGACAGGTACTCTTTTTTGAAAAAATTGGGGTCTATTAGACCCTAGATCTCTCCTCTGCCCTCAAAGCATCTGACCACACCAAGATCGGTGTGATAAAATGCTTCCCCAATTTCCCAATGGCGCTATTTACATCCAGCGAAATCTAAGTCATAAAATGCTCGTAGCTTCCGGTTTCTTAGGCCATAGAGATGTTTGGAGCCACTCTGGTCTCTGATCAGCTCTATGGTCAGCTGGCTGAATCACCGGCTGCATTCTCAGGTTCCCTGTTGAGACAGGAGAGCCAGAGAAAAACACGGAAGACGGTGGGGGGGGGCATTCCCTCCCACGGCTTGTAAAAGCAGTCTAGAGGCTAATTAGCCGCTAGGATTGCTTTTACATGAAAGCCGACCGCTGGCTGAAAAGAATGATACCAAGATGATACCTAAACCTGCAGGCATCATTCTGGTATAACCACTCAAAGTTGTGAATGGCGTACCTGAAGAAAAAAATGGTTAACAATAAAGCACAGTAAACGGTAAAGTATAAAAAATTGCATACCTGAAAAGCAAACATGATAAAGCATAATAACAATAAAACATTGCAGAATAGAATACAGTAAAAAAGAGCAGAACAATAGAGAGAATAGAGAGAGAGAGAACAATAAAACGACAACTATTTTTTTTTATTTTATATATATATATATATATTTTTTTTTTTACACTTTTTTTGTAACTAACTTTTATAACTGTAACCGGTTCCAGGTTCGGGTCTCTCAAAATGCGATGGCATCTTGGGAGACCCTGTGAAAGTGCGCCTAGTCTGTGCAATGCTGTACCCTACGCTAATACTCAACTAGTGTATGGTAGCGTTCAAAACATTCACCAATGCAAAGACCAGGATTGTCAGGACAGGAGGGACAATAATAGCGGGTGTCACGCCTATATCCGCGCTAGCTGCAGACACAATATCTTTTTTGGGGGCGTTCGCTGGGTAGGGGTACTCGGGAGGACATAAAGAAAATGCCTCTCATGCAGCCGACTGCATTTGGTTGGGGATGTGAATGGGGGAAGTACGGGCGCTGCAGAAGCGGTGGGTTCCCAATTAGGATTGGCGAATGCAGTAGGAAGGGCACTATGGGCACGACGGGCCTGTGTTTGTCTTTCTGGTGGCAGCGGGACACTACTTGTGCTTGCCACCTCACCAGCTTGAACTGCACTTATGGGACTCGCCACGTCACCAAGTGTTACTGCAGTGCTGGTTTGACTACAACCGGGGTGTACTAGGCCGCTGGCGCTTGCCAGTTCACCAAAACGCTACCAAAAAATCTGTTAGCGATCGCAGGGATCAGGCCTGACTCTGCGAACGCTGCAGTTATGCGTTTTAGTCTTTTGTAAGTGACAGTGATCGATCGATACTGCACTTGGGTGGGCTGGGCTGGGCCGGGCGGAGGGGCAAAACGCAGGTGCTAGCAGGTATCTGGGCTGATCCCACTAACACTGCGTTTGTGAGAACCCTAAACTGCTGGGGATGCTAGTATAGATCTGATCGGATCAGATATTGATCCGTTCAGATACTATACCACTAAGGGTGGTGTATGCTGCGTGCGTGGGTGTTAGCGGTACTGGCGCTAACCTGACCCTGCCTGGGGCTGGTGCTTGCCAGTTCACCAAAATACTACCAAAAAAACTGTTAGCGATCGCAGGGATCAGGCCTGACTCTGCGAACGCTGCAGTTATGCGTTTAGTCTTTTGTAAGTGACAGTGATCGATCGATACTGCACTTGGGTGGGCTGGGCTGGGCCGGGCGGAGGGGCAAAACGCAGGTGCTAGCAGGTATCTGGGCTGATCCCGCTAACACTGCGTTTTTGGGAACCCTAAACTGCTGGGGACGCTAGTATAGATCTGATCGGATCAGATATTGATGCGTTCAGATACTATACCACTAAGGGAGGTGTATGCTGCGTGCGTCAGTGTTAGCGGTACTGGCGCTAATCTGACGCTGCCTGGGGCGACGCATATCACCGCGGGCGATCAGGGGGCTAAACCTTTATTCGGTAATAAACGGCGGGTGCCCTGACACTATAAAAAATAAACAAACTAACCAGCGTCAACCGTAACGGTTATACGGTGATCAGTGGTGAAAGGGTTAACTAGGGGGCAATCAAGGGGTTAAAACATTTATTCGGTAGTATATGGGGGTCCCTGACGCTATAAAACGCTGACGGCGAACCTAAATATTTATGTCCCTAACTAGCGTCACCAGCGACACTAATACAGCGATCAGAAAAATGATCGCTTAGTGACACTGGTGACAGGGGGTGATCAAGGGGTTAAAACTTTATTAGGGGGGGTTAGGGGGGTACCCTAGACCTAAAGGGGGGTAATACTCACTGTCCCAACACTAACTGTCACAAACTGACACCAATGCAGTAATCAGAAAAAAAAAAAAAAACTGCTGGTGTCAGTTTGTGACAGGGGGGGTGATTGGGGGGGGATCGGGGGGCGATCGGGGGGGGGGATCGGGGTGTTTTGTGTGCCTGGCATGTTCTACTGTGTGTGTGTGTGTTGGTGCACTCACATTGATGTCTTCTCTCCTCGGGCCGGAACGGAAATTACCGACCCGAGGGGAGATGACATCATTTCCTTTGCTGCTGTTTAGCATACAGCAGCAAAGGAATGATTCGATTGGCCGGCGGCGATCGCGAGGGGGGGCCACGAACGGATGGTCTCCCCCTCACCACCGATCGCCGGGGCACAAAGGACGACCGCCTCGGGCACCGGGGGGGGGTCCGATCGGACCCCCCACCCGCGGAAGGCAAATCACGTACACTGTACGTGATTTTGCCTGTCCGTGCCACTTTGCCGACGTACATCGGCGTGAGGCGGTCGTCAAGTGGTTAAGTTAGGTTTTAGCAGATCGACCCAATAAAATAGGGGTCTCCAAACTTTCTAAATAAAGGGCCAGTTTACTGTCCTCCAGACGTTAGAGGAGGCAGACTGTGGCTATTGGGAGTAGAAATTGTCCTGGCATCAATGGGAGTAAACAATGCATCTTTGCTGTTAGGGCAGTGGTTCTCAACCTGGGGGTCTGGACCCCCTCAGGGGTCGAATGATGTTTTGCCAGGGGTCACCAAATCCTGGGCTGTTCCTGAAGCCCGAACCACTCTCTTTTTGCGGCCGCCCAGCTGGGCTGTTCCTGGAGCCCGCGGACGCCCACCAGTTCACGGCATGGCTGTGGGGGACAGAAACTAGAGGTCAGCTGACTGGTGAGGAATGTGAAATGGGAGGGGCTGGAGGAGACCCTATCTACTGATTTCGGCATAGGTGTCACTGCTATGAGACACCACAAAGTCGGAGACACAGTGAGTAACACTACCTGTGATTATAGTTGCCATTAAAAGTCCCCACTAGAGTTCTCAGATCAGCAGATGACCTTAATCAAGAGCACCGAAGTTGGCTGATCAGAACTCCCCCCAGCACTGCCACTCATCCCAACTCCCCACCAGCACTTCCACTCATCCCGTTCCCCCACCCCCCACCAAGGACTAAGAGAAAGAATTAAAATAGAGAATACATAGAAGGGAGAGGAAAAGAGGGGGTGGAACAAATAAAAAGGGAGATAAAGAATAAGAGAAAGAACAAGAAAGACGGCTAGAGAGAGGGATGGGGAAAAAAACAAGAAATTAGGATAGCGAGAGATAAAAGGGAAATTAAGGAGAACAAAGAGAAAGAGTGGTGCATACTAAAATGTACCATAAGGGGTTTTAATATTGTACGAGTGGAAGGGACTCAGGGAGCGCTAAATATAAATGGGTTAGGGGTTCAAATTACTTGTCTTGCCTTGGGTGCTGACAACCCACGCTATGAAAATAATTTTACTGTTAGGGTTCCCCACAACTTGGGAAATTTTATCAAGGGGTCACGCACTAGAAAGGTTGAGAACCACTGTGTTAGGGGGAGAAATAGTGTCCCATCCTTGGTGTCAGTGGGAGAAATAGTGGCCCATATTTGATGTCAATTTGAGGAATAGTGCCCCACTGTTGGAGTCAATGGGAGAAATAGTGCTCCATTGTCAATCTCAGTAGTAAGAATTATTCCCCATTGTTGGTGTCAGTGGCAGGAATAGCATCCCAATATTGGTGTCAGTGGGAGGAATAGCATCCCAATGTTGGTGTCAGTGGGAGGAATAGTGCCCCATAGTTGGTGTCAGTGGGAAGAATAGTGCCCCATAGTTGGTGTCAGTTTGAGGAATAGTGCTCCACCATTGGTGTCAATGGGAGAAATAGTGTCCCAATATTGGTGTCAGTGGGAGAAATAGTGTTCCAATATTGGTGTCAGTGGGAGAAATAGTGTCCTGATATTGGTGTCAGTGGGAGGAATAGTGTCCCGATATTGGTGTCAGTGGGAGGAATAGTGTCCCGATGTTGGTGTCAGTGGGAGGAAGAGTATCCCGATGTTGGTGTCAGTGGGAGGAATAGTATCCCAATGTTGGTATTAGTGAGAGCAATAGTGTCCCAATGTTGGTGTCAGTGAGAGCAATGGTGTCACCATAATGGTGCCAATGGAATAAATAGTGTCCCAAAAATGGTGTCAGTGGGAGGTATAGTGTCCCAATATTGGTGTTATTTGGAGGAATAGCGTCCCACTGTTGGTGTCAGTGGGAGGAATTGTTTCCCAATATTGGTGGCAGTGGGAGGAATAGTGTCCAAATGTGTGTGTGTGTCAGTGGGATAAATAGAATCCCAATATTGGTGTCAGTGGGAGGAATAGTGTCTCAATGTTGGTGTCAGTGGGAGGTATAGTATCCCAATATTGGTGTCAGTGTGAGGAATTGTGTCCCAATATTGGTGTCAGTGGGAGGTATAGTATCCCAATATTGGTGTCAGTGGGAGGAATAGTGTCTCAATGTTGGTGTCAGTGGGAGGTATAGTGTCCCAATATTGATGTCAGTGGGAGGAATAGTGTTCCAATATTGGTGTCAGTGGGAGGAATAGTGTCTCAATGTTGGTGTCAGTAGGAGGAATAGTGTCCCAATATTGGTGTCAGTGGGAGGAATAGTGTCCCAATATTGGTGTCAGTGGGAGGAATATTGTCCCAATGTTGGTGTCAGTGGGAGGAATAGTGTCCCAATATTGGTGTCAGTGAGAGGAATAGTGTCTTTTAGTAGTGAAGGAAAAGTGCCTACAGGGCCAGATAAAGGCAAGCAAAGGGAAGCAGTTTGGAGACCACTGCTATGAAATGACAAAAACTACGGATGGACCAATACTTAGATCACAAAGCCCTGTGGCAAAATCAAAGGAGCCAACCGTAGCAAGAGCGAGTAATTGAAATTAGAGGAGAGCGGCACTTGGCGGGTTAAAGTGGCAGGCCGAAACCCCAGCAAAGTGGCTTAATGGAAGTGACACATTAGGTCAGCGGAGACGTTGTAGAACATATTAAAGGTTGCAAGGTGCAGGGACACGCTGGTGTTGTGGCGTGTCTCCCGCCGGTCCCCGTGTCCCTCTCTGGGGATCCCAGCTGCCTGTTTGGCAGATTAACACTCAGCAATCTCTGCTTGCAGGTTACACAAGTAGCTGATACAGGGGGGAGAGATGGCGGCAGCTATTAATCATACGACCTTTACAAGGGAACAGAAATCCGATCAGCAGCCGCTGACTCCAGAGGAAAAGATATTAAACAGAAGCACAGACGGCTGAGACTGAGGGAGAGTAGGGAAGGGGGGGAAGTGCCAGAGAGGCGAGCGGCGGGAGGGGGGATATGGCAGGGGGGGGGGGGGTAGACAGCAGGTAAGATGAGAGAGAGTTGATGGAGTGAATGAATATAAATTTTATACAGCACTGCAAAGATCAAGGCCTTTTACCGCCTGTACTACACGATGGCCCCTTTGGTAGCTCAGCATCCTGCAAATCCTACATGAGCGGCTAAGGAGGTCAATTGGCCCTCCAGTCACATAGTAATAATCATTTTATTACATCTCCCCCTCCTCCGAGACGAGCTTAGGAAAAAAGCGACAAAGGCGAAAATAATGGCGTCGCCGTCTCATATTGGCCGTGAAAGATTCAGGGTTGTCATCTTTATCCTTGTTGCACTGAACATATGCATATCAGGTGCCTGGCTTTACAGCGTATGTTCAAATTCATTTACTGATAGCTATGCTGGCAGAGGCTGGCAGAGGCTGGCAGCAGTATCCTGCGTAAAAGACACATCTAACGGACACAACAGCCTGGCAGAAGCAGTATAGGCAAGAAGTTGTGCCCCTGTTTTGATGCCCCCCTCGACCACCCACCTAAATCTAAAAATGCAGTTGTTCAGGGGTGGCTCCAGCACAAATTTTTTGGGGGTGCTGTGCAGGTGCTGGAAGAAAAGGCGAGGGCGTAAAGCCAATGCAGATCTGAGGGGTGCGCCATTTACACAAATTTACAAAGTGCAGTATTCAGACTTGTGCTACACACAAAGTGCAGGGTTATGGTGTGTGCTACACACACAATGCAGGGTTCAGGAGTGCGCTACACACACACACACACAATGCAAAGTTCAGGAGTGCACTACGCACACAATGCAGGGTTCAGGAGTGCGCTACGCACACACAATGCAGGGTTCAGGAGTGCGCTACATACACACAATGCAGGGTTCAGGAGTGCACTACACACACACACAATGCAGGGTTCAGGAGTGCACTACACACACAATGCAGGGTTCAGGAGTGGGCTACACACATGCACACACACAATGCAGGGTTCAGGAGTGCGCTACACACACAATGCAGGGTTCAGGAGTGGGCTACACACACACAATGCAGGGTTCAGGAGTGCGCTATGCACACAATGCAGGGTTCAGGAGTGGGCTACACGCACAATGCAGGGTTCAGGAGTGCACTACGCACACAATGCAGGGTTCAGGAGTGGGCTACACACACACACAATGCAGGGTTCAGGAGTGCGCTACATACACACAATGCAGGGTTCAGGAGTGTGCTACGCACACAATGCAGGATTCAGGAGTGGGCTACACACACACACAATGCAGGGTTCAGGAGTGCGCTACATACACACAATGCAGGGTTCAGGAGTGTGCTACGCACACAATGCAGGGTTCAGGAGTGGGCTACACACACACACACAATGCAGGGTTCAGGAGTGCGCTACATACACACAATGCAGGGTTCAGGAGTGTGCTACGCACACAATGCAGGATTCAGGAGTGGGCTACACACACACACAATGCAGGGTTCAGGAGTGCGCTACATACACACAATGCAGGGTTCAGGAGTGTGCTACGCACACAATGCAGGGTTCAGGAGTGGGCTACACACACACACACAATGCAGGGTTCAGGAGTGGGCTACACACACACACACAATGCAGGGTTCAGGAGTGTGCTACACACACACACACAATGCAGGGTTCAGGAGTGGGCTACACACACACACACAATGCAGGGTTCAGGAGTGGGCTACACACACACACACAATGCAGGGTTCAGGAGTGAGAAGCCAGAGAACCATCTAAAAACGTTGCCACAAATTGAAAACAGGCCATGCAGTCAGGCACATTGACCCATACCCAAAAAAAACTACAAAATGTGCTAAAGCTAATTATCACCACAATGTACACCACAATAATTCAAAGAAAGCAGTAAAAGTATAAAAAATATCAAGAAATAATATATAAATTAAACATGTGATAAAAACGATAAAAGTGTAATCTGTGCCTACATATAAAGTGTAATGTGCAACACAAGTGACCCCTATTAGAATTTCACATCAACAAAGTTCATTAGAATTGTCTGCAAGCAGAGTGAATCCTCTGCAAGCTATTAGCAGCTACTTCCGTGCACCATCACCCACTGGATGAGAACTCAGCCTGCGGACACATCGGACACTTTTGACACTATTTTGGGACCATTGTCATTTATACAGCGATCAGTGCTATAAAAATGCACAGATTACTGTGTAAATGACACTGGCAGGGAAGGGGTTAAACACTAGGGGGCAATCAAGGGGTTAAGTGTGTCCTAGGGAGTGATTCTAACTGTGGGGGGGGATGGGCTACCACAGCGATCACTGCTCCCAATGACAGGGAGCAGTAGATCCCTGTCATGTCACTAGGCAGAACGGGGAAATGCCTTGTCTCCCCGTTCTGCGGCTCCGTGACACGATCGCGGGACACCGGCGGACGCCCGCTAGCCCCGCCAATTAAAGGGGAGATACAGGTACGCCCATTTGCCCACTGCTGCCATTGTGCTGACGTATATCGGCGTGCAGCGGTCGGCAAGTGGCTATAAACCCGAGAGATGGTTGTGTGTGAAAATCCCAGTAGATCAGCAGTTTTTGAAATCCTCAGACCAGCCCGTCTGCCACCAACAACCATGCCACGTTCAAAGTCACTTAAATCCTATTTCTTCCTCATTCTGATGCTCAGTTTGAACTTCAACAAGTCGCCTTACCACGGCTAGATGCCTAAATGCATTGACTTGCTACCATGTGATTGGCTACATTGCAATTTGTTGTACCAAGAAATTTAACAGGTGTACTTAATAACGTGGCCGGTGAGTGTATAATCTCCTCACTACCTGTCAAACACCCTCTGAAAAGTGATCCACAGTGGGGTGGATCCACATGTACGCACATGTGAATATGCTCCAAGGGCTCATGAACACGGACATTACCGAGCTGTGTGTTTAGATCTGTACAGATTTACTTTTGTGTAAATTACTGACCATGGATACAGATTTTCATATTTTAATTTTACAGGTTTGAAGCAGTGCAGTTTTACTGATGTGAACACAGCTCTGTACCTCTGTGTATGGGTCCATAGCATACAATATACAGAACTGACTGTTTTTTTTTTACTTCATGCATCTTTAAAGTGAACCTGTCCTAAGCTCAAACAGGGAAAAAACAACAGGTTGACTTATATTCAAAAAAAAACTAAACAAATGTTTTTTTTTTCATTATTGATAGAGTAAGGGAGGGTTATAGCCCATGTCAGCCTTTTTTCCCCCATCTCTGTCTGATTGGGGAGATTTCCCTTCACTACCTGTCCCATAGTCAAAACAGGAAGTTAACGGAAATCTAGCCAAAGTGAGGGAATCCCTGGTTGTCACCAAAACTAGTGTCTCCACTGGAAGATTTCCCCTAAATTACGCTTCTGGGGACAACCCAAAATGTGTTTGTTTTTTTTTGTTTCACTTTCATTTTCGATGATAATGGTAATCTTCCGAATGTGGGGGGCACAGAAGGCAATAAAACCTGACAGGTGGTCTAATCCCTCTCCTCTCTATCAAAACTAAAAAAAAAAGTTTTGCCTTTAGTTATACTTTAGGTAAAACTTGTTTCAGTTTAGTTCAGGGATTTACAAACTTTCTAAACAAAGGGACAGTTTATTGTTCTTCAGAATTTGGGGGGCTGAATTGTGCCCAGTGGGAGTAGAAAATGCCCCAATGTCATAGCTCCCAACTGTCCCTGATTTCGAGGGACTGTCCCTGATTTGGAGCAATGTCCCTCTGTCCCTCTTTCCTCCTCATTTGTCCCTCATTGTGGTCTGATCTATATAGTTGTATATAAAATGCACTTTTTATCTTTCTAAAAGTATTTTCCAGTGCTAAACCTTTCATCCAAATTATAAATTGCTGCATTTGTAAAATTTAGAAGCCAATATAAAGGAATAGTAGCGGTAAAAGAAGTCCCTTGTGGACTTAATTAACCTTTTTTTTTTTGGTTAATTCTCTTTTAAGGGGGTGTGGCAGGGGGCGTGTCCTATGCCTACATACATTTGGTAGTAGGTGTCCCTCATTCCCATATCAAAATGTTGGGAGGCATGCCCAATGTCAGTGGGAGTAAACAACACTCCATCATTGGTGTCAATGGAAGAAATAGTGTTCCATCATTGGTGTCAATGGAAGGAATAATGCTCCATCACTAGTTTCAATGGAAGGAAAAGTGCTCCATCATTGGTGTCAGTGGGAGGAATAGTGCCCTGTCGTTGATGTCAATGGAAGGATTGGTGCCCCATTGTTGGTGTCACTGGGAGGAATAGTGCCCCATTGTTGGTGTCAGTGGGAGGAATAGTTCCCTGGTTATTGGTGTCAGTGGGAAGAATAGTGTCCCATTGCTGGAATCACTGGGAGGAATGGTTTCCTGGTTATTGGTGTCAGTGGGAGGAATAGTGTCCCAATGTTGGTGTCACTGGGAGGAATAGTGCCCCATTGTTGGTGTCAGTGGGAGGAATAGTTCCCTGGTTATTGGTGTCAGTGGGAAGAATAGTGTCCCATTGCTGGAATCACTGGGAGGAATGGTTTCCTGGTTATTGGTGTCAGTGGGAGGAATAGTGTCCCAATGTTGGTGTCACTGGGAGGAATAGTGCCCCATTGTTGGTGTCAGTGGGAGGAATAGTTCCCTGGTTATTGGTGTCAGTGGGAAGAATAGTGTCCCATTGCTGGCATCACTGGGAGGAATGGTTTCCTGCTTATTGGTGTCAGTGGGAGGAATAGTGTCCCATTGCTGATGTCACTGGGAGGAATAGTTCCCCAGTTATTGGTGTTAGTGAGAGGAATAGTGCCCCATTATTGGTGTCAGTGGGAGGAATAGTGCCTCATCGTTGGTGTCAATGGAAGGAATAGTGTTCCATTGTTGGTGTCAGTGGAAGGAATAGTGCCCCACCCATCATTGGAGCACAGGTGTGTCAGGAGGAGGCTGTCTGTCTGGAGCTGCTGCTGATCCGTGTGAGAGGGGACTGGTGAGGAAATCTATCCCAGCTCTCCTGGCCCCTTTCTGGGGAAGCCATGGAGGCCAGCAGGGCCTCTCCTGCTGGAAGCTCTCAGCCATCTCCTGGGCCATCAGGTGACATGCCTTCCTCTGTACAAACCATGGCTTGTGATCTTTCTGCCCCTGGTAAGGATGAAGGCTCAGAGGCAATTCAGGAGCGAGTGGTGGCCGGGATTAAAGCCCTGAATAGGGAAAGAGACAAGCTCTATAAGCTCAGAGCGGAGCTGAAGCGCTTGAGAAGGCAGCGTGAGGGCTTGCACAGCCAGAAACGTGGGTCCATGGATCCGGAGATCCAACTGGCCAAGGTCCGGGTGGAACACCAGGAGACCATTGTGTCCATCATGGAAGGAAGAGATGGGCCATTTAAGGAAAAATTCTGCAATGACAGAAGGTTTGCCAGGATGACAAAAATGGAGGTGGAGGAGGAGACCCCCAGTTCTGACCCCCTGCCCCCTCAGGTAGAGGTAAGCAGCCCCATGCCTTCCCAGGACTCAGGAGGCATGCTCAGGGCCATCCAGGCAATGGAGTCTCCTATGCGGGAGGATCAGTTGGTGTTCCATGAGGAGGACATTACTGATAACATGCCTGACAAGGTAAAGCCTGTCAAGCCCCATGTGGTGCATAAAACTGTTTTTGTGAACACTGTGACTGATACAGACAATGTGCCCAGTGACAATCAGGCTGCTAATCCCATTTGTAGCAATGCTGTGCCTGCTGATGCTGCAGTACAGCAAAGTTTGCATTTAAAAAATGACATTCCTGCAGATGAACTGCAACGTTCAGCAGAGCCAATTAACCCCCCTTTAGCTGAATCTAAAGCTGTTTGCCCCACAGCTGCTGAGGACTCTACAGCACAGCTTCAGGAGACAGCTGGTATTGCAGCAGAAACTGTGATTATTCCTGATGGGAATGGGAATGGGAATGTTTGTGTGACTGATAAAAATCATCCCAGTACAAGTGTGATGGACAGTCCTACCAACTCCGTTCCAGCAGATAATAATAATTGTAATGTACAGACTAATGTAACATCAGTGTGGGGCCTTGGCCCTGATAAGCCTACATTTGCTCAGGTGGTACGCTCTGCTCCTGGTAGCTCCGCCTCCAAGAGGGTTTTCCCCCTGCGACCTACCACCTTGAGCACCCTGGGATCTGGTCTTGGGTCTCTGGCTTCTGCTGGGGGTCCAAGAAGAAATGTAGTGATTCTTAAATGGGAAGGTGGTGCAACCCCTCCAGCACGGCGTGCAGTGGTGGACATGATTTTGGAGATGGGTTTTGGGGCAAATGATCTGTATGCCCTAATACATGTTGCTGGGAGCCGGGAATATACTATTAGTTTCACCAGGCCAGAGGGTCTTGACCTGTTCTGGGAGCGATATGAGGCTCGGTGCAGGTCAAGACCCGAATGGGAAGGTCTGACCCCAGTTGCAGTTTCACAAAGGTCTACAGTGAAAAAAATCACAATTATTCTCACTAATGAGAGTGTTCCTGCTCGAGATCTAGAGGTCTGGTTAAAGAATTATGGTGAGGTATTGACTAAGCCCGATAAAATACTTGATGAGCGTAACATCTGGACTGGGGGTTGGTCGGTTACAGTCAGGTTGGCCAGGGATGGGAATGTTGTCCGTCACCTGCCCTCCTCAGCTTTTATAGGGAGGGATAGGATGACTATTTTCTACCCTGGTCAGCCGAAGCTGTGTCACCGCTGTGGAGAAAAGGGGCATTTGAGCTCTTCCTGTTCAGCCTTGATATGTTCAGTGTGTCGGGGTCAGGGTCATATGGCCAAGGACTGCACCGAGATGATCAGGTGCAACCTGTGCCTGCGCCTTGGCCACCCCTATAGCAGATGTCCTGAAGCCTGGCACAATATGGAGAAGGAGGTAATTGATGACATGTCAAGGCTGGACGGGATGGAGGGTGATGCCCCTGGTGTACCATCCTCCTCTGCGGTGACCGACTCCCCTGGTCCTGCTCAGGATCCCTCTCCAGTTCCTGTGGCCACCCCTCCTGTGACTGTAAGTATTCCTTCTGTATCTGTCTCTGTGTCCCCCCAGCCTACTGTATCCCCTCCTCTTGTGTCAGAACCTTCCAAGTCTGTGCCCCCCGAGTCAGTTACCCCCCAGGAGTCTACCCCTCCTAAGTCTGATTCAAAGGGAGCACCCCCCCCACCAGGAGTGGTAGCGGGTACTAAAAAGGTTGCTTCTTCCTCTATAAAGAAGTCTTCTGTAAAGACTTCACAGAAAAAAGTAAGAGATGACGGCATCTCTGAAGCTGACCTGCAGTACCTGGAGGAGAGAAGGAAGGTTGGGAAGCGGAAGAAGCAGGTGGTGAGGACGGAACAGGCTCCAGTGCCTGTCTCCAACCGTTATAGGTCCTCTAATTGGGAAATTTCTTCGTCTGGAGCTTCTTCGGAGCGAAGTTCTGATTCTGAGATGGAGTTTGAGGCGGCCTCAAGAAAGAGAGAGGCTTCTGGTGATGAGCAGCAGAGGGGAGCTAAGAAGCAATCCACCCAATAACCCAAATGGCGGTTCCCCCTCCGTTAAAAGTGGTGACAATAAATGTCGCCAGCATTAAGTCAGTAAGAGCTCGTTCTATGGCCTTCTTTTTGTTCAGCCAATTAGATGCTGAAATTTTATTTTTGCAAGAGACTAGGCTCACCTCCTTGGCAGATATTCATATGGCCAAGAGAGAGTGGAGGTATGGTCCATCTTACTGGTCTCTTGCGGCCGAGCCTTACGGCGGTGTGGCGGTGTTGTTTAAAACCGGCATGGTAACTGTCCGGCGGGTTATTGAGGTGGAGATTGGGAGATGTATGGTCTTAGACGTCCTTGTGGGAGGGCAGGACCTGCGCCTAATTAATGTTTATGGGCCGCACACAAAGTGGGACAGGAAATGCCTTTTTACAAGGATCAAGCCATTTCTTTTTACATCCCGGCAAGTGGTCTTTGGAGGTGACTTTAATACAGTAACTAGGCCCAAGGACAGGAAGGACTTCAAGGACAGGCTGGGATATGATAGCGTTTTTTTAAATAGTATGGTTAGGGATGCTGGTCTTGTGGATGTGCACATTAAGCACCTCCCGGATGACACTGGGTTCACCTTTCATCGAGGTAATAGTCAGAGTAGAATAGATAGGTTTTTTTTGAAGGAGACCTCTGCTTTCTCACCCCCAGTGGTGCAGGCAGTAGAGTTCTCTGATCACTGTATGCTATCTGTGGTCCTGAATGCTTCAGACACCCCTCAGAGGGGTAAGGGCATCTGGAGATTGAATTCGACTCTACTCAAGGAAGAACATGTTAGACAATCCTTTGAGGAATTCTTTCAGGCACAGGTGACCATCCTGGACTTTTGTAGCAGCAAGGCTGAGTGGTGGGAGCTGACCAAAAAGAGGATTGCTGGATTCTTCAGGGGCCTAGCCAATAGAAAGCAGTTTAATAAATACATGACCTACCAACGTTTACGGAGGAAGCTGGATATTCTTGTCTCGAGAGGAGGAGATCCTGGGGCAATCTCCGAAGTGAAACTCCTTCTCAGGAAGTGTCAATATGACCGGCATGCCTCTTTGGTTCTGGAGAGGGACTATGGGAAGTACCACTCGCCTGACCCTTACCAGAACTGCAAACAAGGTGTAGCTGTTAAAACGGTCGTTGGCCTTAAGGACAGTACAGGTTCCTTGACAAAGTCCAGGTCAGGGATTCTGGAGGTCGTGAGGTCCTTTTATGCTGACCTTCTTGGGAGGAAAGAGCTTGACCGTGACAAGATGGAAAGCTTTTTGGACTCTACTCCAGGTCTAAATGATGAAGATGTCCCATTGATGAATTTGACAGAGGAGATCACAGTTGAAGAGGTGATAAGGGCAATTGAACAGCTTGCCATCAAAAAGTCACCTGGACCGGATGGCTTGACAGCTGAGTTTTACAAAGCTTTTAAGCCTATTCTGGCCCCACATTTGGTAGAGGTTTTTAACAGTTGCCTTGCAGAGGGGGTACTTCCCCCTTCCATGAGGCACTCAGCTGTGATTCTTCTTTCAAAGGGTAAAGATCCTTCGATGATTGAGAATTGGCGCCCCATCAGCCTTCTTAATGTCGATAGAAAGATACTGGCAAAGATCATTTTCTGGCGCCTATCGTCAGTAGCAGAGTCTTTGCTTTCTCGCCATCAGCACTGTTCGGTCCAGGGTAGGTGCACCTTCACAGCAGTTTTAGCTGTCCGGGAGGCCTTGGAGCGATGCAGGGCTGCAGGCTGGGGAAAGTATTTGCTGACATTGGATCAGGCAAAAGCTTTTGATCGTGTTAACCACGAGTACCTGTGGTTGCTCCTTAGTAAGTACGGTCTGCCGGGTGGTTTTGTCAATTGGTTAAAAATCTTGTATAAGGGGGCAGAAAGCTTTCCTCTTGTTAATGGTTGGGTTGGGCAGTCCTTTGAGGTTGGCTCCGGGGTGCGCCAGGGTTGTCCCCTGAGTCCCTTGCTCTATGTGTTTGCAATCGACCCCTTCATCAGGAGGCTAGAGAGCGGCATGTTGTGTGGGGTGCCAGTGGGGCTCCCAGGTGAGCCACCTTTGAGGGTTGTTGCCTATGCGGACGATGTGTCCGTGATTGTCACTGGGGCAGATGAAGCAGAGGAGGTGGTCTCTCTGACATCACGGTATTCTGAAGCATCAGGCTCCAAGATCAATCAGGAAAAGAGTGAAGTTTTCTGGATGGGAAAGGAAGGTGAGGGTTTTGATCTCCCGGACACCTTTCCAGTGCCCCAGGAAAGAATTAAGATTCTAGGCATTGAATTTGGACCTGGTGATTATGGCCTCAAAAACTGGGAAGGCAGACTGGAAATTGCCAATACTAAGGTGGTCAGCTGGAAGAGATGGAAGTTATCTATGAGGGAAAGGGTTGATCTGATTAAGACTTACCTGATTCCGATCTTCTTGTATGTTAGCTTTGTCTGCATCTTGCCAGTGTCTCTCTATGCTAGGGTCAGTAGTGTGTTCTTCCAGATGTTGTGGGGGAACAGACTGAACCCCATCAAGAGGAATGTCACCTATCTATCCAGAAGGGAGGGTGGCTTAGGTATGGTCAACCCAGTTCTTTTCTTTTCACTGCTTTTTCTCAAGTTTAACATTGGTAATATGCTTGCAGTGGAACCTCCTGGATGGGTAGGCATCTTTAGATCTTGGTTTAGGCCTTTTCTGCGACTTTGGGAAGAGGGTGGCCAAGTGAAGAATCTCAGGGGTCATCGTGGTCAGCTACCAGCCTATGTCGCTCCGTGCCTGAAGTTACTACGGCAGTGGCGATTGTCGGCTGAAGATCTCAGATTGGTTCCGAGGAAAGTCCTTATGAGTCGAGTCTTGAGCGAAGTCTTTCATGACCCACTGGCCTTAAGGGATTGCCCAGGCCCAGTTTTGAGGGCAGGGTTAAGACTTATTAATTTGGACAGAGTACCCCCTAAATTTAGGGATCTGGCCTGGTTGTGCTTCCATGGGAGGCTCTATGTTAGGGGCAATTTGAAATTCCGCAGTGGGGTGGATCGTAGCTGTCCTCGGGAGGAGTGTGCAGGTGAGGAGGAGACTATGGACCATTTTCTGCTTCATTGCCCCTTTAACATAGAAGTGTACAAACAGGTGGGGCGGGCCCTCGGTGTCCCTTTCCTCTCCAGGCTGGGTTATGCTGAGTGGGTGTATGGAGCATTCAATACTGGTGGGCTTTTTTGTTTAGATACACTTTTTCTAGTTAGCCTAGTAGTCCGTTATTTCACTTGGAACGCACGGTGTCAGGTCTGCATTCGGCGTAAAATCCTTCCTGTTCAGGTGGTGGTGTATGACATTCTGCATGAGGTGGAGAAGATTCGGGTGCATGAGAGAGACAAGCGGAGTAAGGGGGCTTGGTTGAAGGCGTGGAGGGGTTTCAAGCCTCCCTGACTGCCAGGAGTCTCTTTCCCGGGTGTGGCTGTCTGTCTCTTATCACCCTAGATTATTATTATTTGGATTTATTTTTTGATAAATGGCTGCGTACATAGGTGATGGGTTGTGCCTCTTAGGCCCTCTCTGCTGCTTTATGTAAATAGTTTTGGTAGTGGATTATGTATATATTGTATATATTCTGAACATGGATGTGTATTCCTTGGATTTATGTTGAAGTTTTGTACTTTGGTTTTGTTTTTTACTTTTGTATAAAATTGGTTGCTTGATTCTTTTTAATAAAAGATCAATAGTGTCCCATTGTTGGTGTCAGTGGAAGAAATAATGTCCCATCATTGGTGTCAGTGCAAGGAATAATGTCCCATCGGTGTCAGTGGAAGGAGAAGTGATCTCATTGGTGTCGCTGTAAGGAATAGTGCCCCATCATTGGTGTCAGTGGGAGGAATTATTCCCCACCGTTGGTGTCAGTGGGAGGCAAAGAGCCTTGAGGGCTGGATAAAGGCAAGCAGAGGGCTGTACTTTGGAGACCATTGGTTTAGTTTAAAACCATTGTTAGTTTTTTTTTCTTTTTTTCTACTTGTGACCCATCAAGGAGATTTCCCCCAACTTACTGTCCCAGAGACACAACAGAAATCTCTCCAAAGTGAGAGAAATCCCCCTAGACAGAGGACAAATGTCCCCATTGGAAGATCTCACCTCACCTCCTCTTTTGGTGACAACTGTAAAAATGTAGGATTTGACCTCACATGAAGTTCCTGTGGCAATGGTCACCAGAATAAAGAGAATAAAGCTGGCTGTACACTAGTAGATTTATGAGCGTACGTTCCTATGAACATTCATACGCCAATTCTCATCAGTACATGGGATGACTTGATGAATACTGTTCAAAAGTACTTTCCAAATTTTGTTTGCTTTTCACATTCGATTTTGGAATGAATGTAATTTCCTGTAACGAAAGCCACCTTCACTGTTAGTGCTCATTCATATCACTGCAGTCAAAAACAAATGTCGATCTGACCCCGCTAATAATGTGAACATTGAAGAAACACTCACGAAAGGAAAGTTTTACTTCAAAATCCATATAGAGGGGACACAGATACCAAAAAAAACCTTTCCATACTCTAATCAGTATCCCCCTTAACTTCACGTGTGCAAAATCCCAAGTTTATTAACCACTTCGCAACCGTAGGACATCCATGGCCGTCCTTAGGTTGAAGTGGTTATACCGGGATGATGCCTGCAGCTACAAAGTTGCCTCTCAAGGTTCTCCAGTGTGATCAGGGAGCCCGATCTGCGATGCCTCAGTTCTGCTGGGTTACCATAGAGCCGGCCATGGACCAGATGGTGCCCGGCCATCTCTATGGCCCTGGGAGGCTGGAAGCGATGTTATGACATCACTTCTGCTTTTGGCAGATGTAAACTAGGGTTGCCAGTGCCACTTTTTCTTCAAGCCAACCCGAACACTTTAGCAACGCACAGCAAAACATTTTTTTTTAGCATACACTATACAGTAGGGTTGTAACAGACCTGGGACACCTTTGGGCACTCCAAAGAGAATAGTAATGCGGCGCACATAGTGCCCCCTCACCCTCCGGTCAGGCCCTGTCCCGAGCCACATTCCTGTTTGAATATTGTGTCCGGGATTCAAGCGGACTGAAACCCGGACACATGATTCAAAACTCAGTCTGCCCGGGTGAATCCCAGACAGGTGGCAACCCTAATGTAAACACTGCCTTTTTTTCCTGAAAAGCAGAGATCAATGTGTTTTTGTTTTTTTTTGTTTTTTGTTTTTGCCTCCAGGGTAGAGGAGAGATCTGAGGTCTTATAGACCCCAAATTTCTCCATAAACAGGACCTGTCATGCCTTATTTCTATCACAAGGGATGGTTACATAGGAATAAAAGTGATTCAAAAAAATTAAAGGGAAAGTGTAAAAAATAAAATAACAATAATTAAAAAAAAAAAAATTCAAAGCGCCCCGTCCCCTCGTGTTCGCGCGCAAAAGCGTACGCATACATAGGTCGCTTCCGTATATGTAAACGGTGTTCGCACCACACATGTGAGGTATCGTTGCGAACGTTAGAGTGAGAACAATAATTCTACCTCAAGACCTCCTCTGTAACTACAAACTGGTAACCTGTAAACATTTTTAAAGCGTCACCTATGGAGATTTTTAAGTACTGTAGTTTGGCGCCATTCAACGAGCGCGCGCAATTTCAAAGCGTGGAATGTTAGGTATCTATTTACTTGGTGTAACATCATCTTTTTTATGTTATCAAACAATTGGGTTATATATTGTGTATCAATATATATTGTGTATTGCATTAAAGTGTATTTTTTTAAAATTGTGTTTGAAAAATCACTAAGCAAATACCGAGAGATAAAAAAATTGCAACACCCACCATTTTATTCTCTAGGCTTAAAAAATATATATACTGTTTGGGGGTTCTGAGTAATTTTCTAGCAAATAATTATGATTTTTACACATTAGAGAAATGCCAAAATTGGCCTGGTAAGGAAGTAGTAAAGATTTAGGGCCCGTGTACAGTTGTATGGTGCATTAATGCATGTGCGTTAATACACCTTATATTGCATGTTTAATGTGTGTTGCATTAGGGCAGCCCATTGAAATCAATAGGCACCAAAATGTCCCAAATGTCACAACATTTTTTCCACAACACGCTATGGTGCATGGCACATGGATATCGCCATAGTAGGTTGGTGTGGTATACAAACTGAATGGCATTGCAATGTGTTGCCGCGTGTTATTGGACACTTTTCCGTAAAGCATAGATGTAAATCATATATACTGACTAAACATTTGACGGGAGTTTCTCTTTAATCCATCCATTAAATTAGTCTCCCCCGCCGTCCACCTCTCCAGACTTCCCTCCTGACCACTCCAGTCACCCGATAATGTCCTGCTTCCGTTTTCCCCGATCGATTTTCCAGCTCCAATAACCTGAGTTAATTAACTGAGGTTAAAAATAATTCAGCCCAGGTTCTTGCAATTGTAAAATCAATGAGGGAAAACACAAAGAGGGAATTATCACGAGGTGGAAATGGGCTGTGTTGGCAGGTCCGTACCACTCATTCTAATGAATATCAAAAGGCTTTCCACTTAGCTGGAGATTCATATGCTGCCCTATTCAGATACCGTGTCTTTATAGTGCCTTTCACTAGATCACAATGATTTTCCTGCATGTTAGTGGGCAGACGACTTCACTAAAATTGAGATAAACCCTAACTTTTTATCTGTTTCTAAACGCTACTTATCTCCTCCAGCCTCTTTAAGCCACTTCTGGTCTATATGGAGCATCAGTGGCAATATTGCTTATGACTGGCTTCCTGGTAGTGATAACAGAGATCCATGTCTGCATAATGAGCTTGTAGTCTCCACCAGGGGCACAAGTGGAAAGGCAGGAGAACAAGTCAGCTACAGTTGTCACCTCTTAACAGACCTGCCTGAATAAGGACCTGTTGTGTATTATAGTGGCCTGGGTTAGTGGATAAGGGGATTGTCCTTCATGATATAAAGGTAGCAACTAAACCAGTGGTCTCCAAACTGCAGCCCAGGGGCCAGATGCGGACCTTCGCTTGCTTTTATCCAGCCCTTGGGGAACTATTTCATCCACTGATACCAACAATGGGGCATAATTCCTTCCCCACTAACTCCAGTGAAGGTGCACAATTTTTAAAAAAATGGCGTGGGGTCCCCCCCAAAAATCCATACCAGAACGCTATCCGAGCACGCAACCTGGCAGGCCGCAGGAAAAGAGGGGGGACGAGAGAGCGCCCCCCCTCCTGAACCTTACCAGGCCACATGCCCTCAACATTGGGAGAGTGCTTTGGGGTAGCCCCCAAAGCACCTTGTCCCTATGTTGATGGGGAGAAGGGCCTCATCACCACAACCCTTGCCTGGTGGTTGTGGGGGTCTGTGGGCGGGGATCCAGATCCCGCCCCCCCCGTGTGAAATGGTAACGGTACCCCTACCATTTCACAAAAAATGTGTGAAAATGCTAAAAAAAACACAATACACGCCTTGGGACAAGTCCTTTATTAAAAAAATAAAACTGTCGCACGGAGTCTTTTTCTTCTTCTCGCGCTCCGACAGACCGAAAAAGAAAAAAAAAAGCCATACATTGCCTACAATCTGCCTCCATGGGAGGCACCCGCCGTAATGATCAGCCACTCTCAGGTGACAGCTTTTATAACTGAGGGCAGGGCCACACAATGACGTCGCCGGGTGACCCCGCCGCCCTCTGACGCACAGGGACATTCCTATGGCTTCCCCGTAGCGTCAGAGGGGGCGGGGTCACTTGATTTAGCATTGATACATGTCCCCTGGGGCAGGTCCCCAAACACTTTTTAAGACAATACTATGCACATAAGCCTTTAAAATTAGCACTTTTGATGTTTCATGTTCGTGTCCCATAGACTTTAACGGTGTTCGCATGTTCAAACTAATTTTTTGCCTGTTCGCATGTTCTGGTGCGAACCGAACCGGAGGGTGTTCGGCCCATCCCTAGTTGTTATCAGTGGGAGGAATAGTGCCCCACCATTGGTATAATTGGGAGGAATATTGCCCCACCATTGGTATCAGTGGGAGGAATAGTGCTCCATTGTTGGTATCAGTGGGAGGAATAGTGCCCCATCATTGGTATCAGTGGGAGGAATAGTGCCCCATCATTGGTATTAGTGGGAGGAATAGTGCCTCATCATTGGCATTAGTGGGAGGAATAGCGCCCCATCGTTGTTATCAGTGGGAGGAATAGTGCCCCATCATTGATATCAGTGGGAGGCAGAGTGCCCCATCATTGGTATCAGTTGGAGGCAGAGTGCCCCATCGTTGGTGTCTGTGGGAGGAATAGTGTTCTGTTGTTAGTATCAGTGGGAGGAATGGTGCCCCATTTGTTGATGTCAGTTGGCCGAATAGTGTCTTGTATCAGTGGGAGTAATAGTGCCCAAAGGGTCAGATAAAGACAAGTAAAGGGCCACATCTGGTCCCCTGGAAATTTCCTCTGAAATCTGCTCTTTTGATAAAAAAATATTTATTCCAGCTCTATATTTATTAAAAATGTATCAAAGCTGAACTCCAGGCAGATACAAAACACACAAATTAACCCAGCTCTGCATTCATTATTAAATTATTATATTTATATTTTAAAATTAGTAGTGCAAGTACCTGACTCTGGTACAGCAGCACGCTGGGAGGCGATCAGGTGTGATGCATGCATACAGTGGGTAAAATAAGTATTGGACATGGCACCATTTTTCTAGGTAATTATATTTCTAAAGGTGCTATTGACATGAAATTTTCACCACATGTCGGTAACAACCCATCTAATCCATACATACAAAGAAACCAAAATAAATACATTCAGAAATGTAGTTAGGTGTAATAAAAAAAGTATTGAACACAGGAAGAAAGGGAGGTGCAAACGGGCATGGAAAGCAAAGACACCAGCTGAAATCTATCAGTAATTAGAAAGCAATCCTGCCCCTTGTCAGTGCAAATTAATATCAGCTGGTTCACTCTCAATTGATTGCCTATAAAAATGTGTCTGATCGCCAAGGTGTCACACAAGAAAAATCTCATGATGGGTAAAAGCAAAGAGCTCGCTCAAGACCTTATTGTTGCAAAACATACTGATGGCATTGGTTACAGAAGGATTTCTAAACTTCTGATTGTTCCAGTGAGCACTGTTGGGGCCATAATCTGGAAGTGGAAACAACATAATTTTACCATAAACTGGCCATGATCAGGTGTTTCTCCCAAGATTTCTGACAGAGGAGTGAAAAGAATTATCAGAAGAGTTGTCCAAGAGCTTCAGAAAGACCTGGAACTAGCAGGTACAATTATTTCAAAGAAAAAGTAATGCACTCAATCACCATGGTCTGTATGCACCCTCACCATGCAAGACATCATTTGCTGAGGAAAAAGCATGCTGAAGCTCGTTTAAATTTTGCTGCACAACGTTTAGAGAAGCCTGTGAAATACTGGGAGAACACAGTATGGTCAGATGAGACCAAAATTGAACTCTTTGGATGCCATAATACACACCATGTTTGGAAGTCAAATGGCACATCACCCCAAAAACAACCCCCATACCAACAGTGAAGTTTGGAGGTGGGAACATCATCAGTGGCGTCTCCAGCTTTCATATTTAGGGGGAGCACATGGGGGGACAGGGACAAAAGTAGGGGGGCAACTATAAAATCCAATTTTATATATATATATATATATATATATATATATATATATATATATATCCTGGGGCCCTTTACTACGACCCCACAACACAACGGCCCTTTCACATGTTCTGCAGTGAGCTCCCTTCCTACTGTATTGGGGGCCCCCAGGGTGGCAGAAAACAAGAGATATATGTCACCAGCATACCAAGAAAATATAAGGATCCAAAGCAGTGGGAGAACTATCAGGGTTGCAAAGGTTGTCTTGCCACCGGGCCCTGGTGTTCTGCCACTGTGGGGTTCCCCAGCCTCCTCTTGCTGTCCTGCCCCTGCTATTGACTGCGCTGGTCTGGCATCTCTTGGAATTTACAGGCTGGTTCTCCTGTCCTAAGGATGGGAGAAATCAGTCTGTTTTTTCAGTAACTGAGAGTCCTGGTGGAGTCCTTCCTGCAACTCGCTCTTCTCCTTGCCAATGAGGATGCAGGGGAAGGAGCAGATTGGGCGGCCGTGGTTGTGTGCGCGCTCGCATTATGCAGTGTCAGCAAGCAGAGGGAGGGGGGAGGAATCACCTGCAGAAGCTGACTGGGGACTCTCTCCCTCTTAGACATTGATTTTTTGTTAAAAAAAAAAAATTATTGGGGGGGGGGGGGGGGGGCACATGGTGGGGCACAGCATAATGTTGGGGGGGTCAGGGCCCCCTCTGGCCCCCCCGCCCTAGGGACGCCATTGAACATCATGGTGTGGGGCTGTTTTTTAGCATACGGTGCTGCAAACTTCATATCATTGAAGGAAGGATGAATGGAAAAATGTACCAAGACATTCTAGATAAAAATCTGCTGCCATCTACCAGGATGATGAAGATGAAACAAGGGTGGACATTTCAGCAAGACAATGATCCCCAACACAAAGCCAAGGAAACTCTCAACTGGTTTCAAAGAAAGAAAACAAAGCTGCTAGAATGGCCCAACCAATCACCTGACTTGAATCCAATAGAAAATCAATGGAAAGAACTAAAGATCAGAGTTCATAGAAGAGGTCCACAGAACCTTCAAGATTTGAATACTGTTTGTGTGGAAGAATGGGCCAAAATCCCCCCCCCCCCCACTGATATCAAAGATGGGGGCACTATTCCTCCCATTGGCACCAACATCGGGACACTATTCCCCAAATGTATCACCAATGATGGGGCACTATTCCCCCCACAGACACCATCAATAAAGCACTATATCTTTAATCACTTACAGACTGGAAGCTTTGCCTGCTTAACCACTTAAAGTGGATGTACACCCGATTTTTTTTTATGTCATAATATAGAGTACAAGATTTCCTATCATTTGAGTCCAGTCTTGCCACAAAGAGTTAATCCATCTCTGAGCAATCCTCTTTTATTGTTCAGTAAGATAAATCTTGACAAACTGAGAAAAACTTTGTCAAATCCTCCCCCTTGCTGTGAGTGACAGGTGATTTACATATCTCGTGCACTACCCTAAGAGACATGCAGTATTTTTTAATTCCCTCCCCCACTCCTTTCTTCTGCTGCTCTGCCAGGATTGGCTGTTCCACACCTCAGCATGATTTGGCATGCTGAAGTCATGTGGTTACTTTCCTATCTTTTCACTGGATGTTAGAGATCACAGCAGAAGTTCAGTGTAAGCAATACACAGGAGAAAATGCATATTGACAAGGGGAGTGTAGAGGTGGGCGGGGAGTCTACTGACATCATGACTCCACCCACCGAGCTCCAGACAACAGACCCACCCACAGAATATGCAGTTTTTCGGGTCTCATAGCAGAGAGAGGGGAGACATTTGACAGGTAAAGATACATGCAGGAGGCATGTATATCCTTATAGATAACCCCTATGGCAGGAGTTTAGAAAGGATGACATTGGGTTTACATCCACTTTAAGCCCAATGACCAGGCCGCTTTTTGCGATGCGGCACTACGTCGCTTTAACTGACAGTTGCGCGGTGGTGCAACGTTGTACACAAACAAAATTAATGTCCTTTTTTCCCCAGAAATAGAGCTTTCTTTTGGTGGTATTTGATCACCTCTGCGGTTTTTATGTCTTTCTCTATAAACAAAAAAAGAGCGACAATTTTGAAAAAAAAAATTTTTTTTTACATTTTGCTATAATAAATATCCCCAGAAATGTTTTTAAAAATCATATTTCTTCATCAGTTTTGGCCAATATATATTCTACATGTTTTTGGTAATAAAAATCGCAATAAGTGTATATTGATTGGTTTGCGCAAAAGTCATAGCGTCTACAAAATAGGGGATAGATTTATGGCATTTTTTTATTATTTTTTTTCTACTAGTAATGGCGGTGATCTGCGAGTTTTTATTGGGACTGCGACATTGTGGTGGACACTTTTGAAATATTTTTGGGACCGTTGACATTTATTCAGCGATCAGTGCTATAAAAATGCACCGATTACTGTGTAAATGTCACCGGGAGGGAAGGGGTTAACTCTAGGGGGCGATCAAGGGGTTAACTATGTTCCCTCATTGTGTGTTCTAACTGTAGGGGAAGGAACTGACTAGAGGAGGAGACAGGTTGTTGTTCCTAGCTAGTAGGAACACACGATCTGTCTCTTCTCTCCTCACAGAACAGGGATTTGTGTGTTTACAACACACACACACACACCCTGTTCTGGCTCTCGTGACCGCGTGCCTGCTATCCCTGCTTAAAGGGCCAACGGCTCGCAAAAACGTGCCGACCTGCCGCAGTGTAATGACGGTGGCTGGCTGGCAAGCAGTTAACTGATATCAATAATGGGGTACTATTCCTCTGACTACTGCTATGTCATTTTATTATTCCCAAGCCTGAGGCATTGTTGCTTCCGCTGACGCTGGGGCATTTTCTACTACCACTGGCCACTGTCCACCCCCCCAAAGTCTGAAGGATAGTAAACTGACCCTTTATTTAGAAAGTTTGGTGACCCCTGGTCTAAAGGTACGTCACGGGATTTCCTTGTAAGGAATAATAACCAAAACCACTAGATGGCATGAGTGCACGCCTCTGGAACATTCAAGGGTCGTATGAACCACTTGACCTCGGAAGATTTTAGCCCCCTTCATGACAGGCCAATTTTTGCTATTCAGCACTGCGCTACTTTACCTGACATTTGCACGGTCATGAAACACTGTACACAAACAAAATTGATGGAATTTTTTTCACACAAATTGAACTTTCTTTCGGTGGTATTTAACCGGTTCAATACCAGGCATTTTCACCCCCTTCCTTCCCAGGCCAATTTTTAGTTTTCAGCGCTGTCGCACTTTAAACGACAATTGCGCGGTCGTGCGACGTTGTACCCAAAAAAAATTGACGTCCTTTTTTCCCCACAAATAGAGCTTTCTTTTGGTGGTATTTGATCACCTCTGCGGTTTTTATTTTTTGCGCTATAAACAAAAGAAGAGCGACAATTTTGAAAAAAACACAATATTTTTTACTTTTTGCTATAATAAATATCCCAATTTTAAAAAAAATATATATATATTTTTTCCTCAGTTTCGACCGATACGTATTCTTCTACATATTTTTGGTAAAAAAAAAATCGCAATAAGCGTATATTGATTGGTTTGCACAAAAGTTATAGCGTCTACAAAATACTGGAAAGATTTATGGCATTTTTAAAAAAAATATATTTATTTATTTTTTTTACTAGTAATAGCGGCGATCGCGATTTTTTTTTCGTGACTGCGACATTATGGCGGACACATCGGGCACTTTTGACACATTTTTGGGACCATTCACATTTATACAGCGATCAATGCTATAAAATTGCATTGATTACTGTGTAAATGTGACAGGCAGGGAAGGGGTTAACCACTAGGGGGACACAAGGGGTTAAATATGTTTCCTAAGGGAGTGTTTCTAACTGTAGGGGGCGGGGATGTACAAGGGGAGGAGACCGATCAGTGTTCCGCTGTACTGGGATCACAGATCGCTCTCCTCTCACCTGACAGGACGTGGGTTTGTGTGTTTACACACACAGATCCACGGTCCAGCCCGGTTAACGGGCAATCGCGGGTGCCCGGCGGACATTGCGGCCGCCGGGCACACGCACCGGATCCCGAGCAACGCGGCGGGCGCGCGCGCGCCCCCTAGGCGGCCGGGAAGCCCAGGCCGTCATATGATGTCCACCCAGGATGGGAGATCCCATCTGTGGACGTCATTTGACTATGGCCGGGTAGGGAAGTGGTTAATCACCATTGCCTTTTTTATCTTTTGCAATATAAATGAAAATAAACTGGAAAAAAAAACAAAAAACCATATCCAATAAAAAAAAATTAAAAATGACATTTTCTTATAAGTTTTGGCCAAAGTGTAATTCTACATGTCTTTGGTAAAAAAAAAAAATCCCAATAAGTGTATATTGATTGGTTTGTGAAAGGTCAATGTGGTTTACTCAATATGTGCCACATCAATAATTGACAAATGGATATTGGGTATTTATGAGACTTTCAAAGCACTTTACTCATATGACAATACAAATAAGTTAAAAAAAAAAAGTTTTCATTAATATCTATAACAAATAAAAACAGTGAACACAGAATTTACACGGCCTATACGACCAAAAGTACACCAACTGCAATATAGGCGATGAAAGAAAATGGAGGATGTCATTTATGGGACTTTGAAGTGCTTTTAAAGTCCCATAAAGGGGAATACCCAATATCCATTGATTGGCTTGTGTGACAATTATAGCATCTACAAACAATGGGTTATATACTGGCACTTTTTTTTTTTTATATACTACTAATGGCAGTGATCAGCGAGTTATAACAGGATTGCAATAGTGTGGTGTGCAATCTGACACTAACTGGTGCTGGGGGGAACTGACTAACTGCCACTGACATCACCAGTAACACAAATACAGTGATTAGTGCTAATAATATACACAGTCACCGTACTAATGACACTGTCTGGGATGGGGTTAACATCTAGGGCGATCAAGGGGTTAAATGTGTGCCTAACATGTAATGTGTGTGATATGTACTGTTTTTACTAAGGATCTTGCTGTTTGTTTCCCTGCTAAGAAGATCCCCTGTCAGTGAACGGAGCTCTGTATTGTTTACAATCACAGAGCTCTGTTCTGTGAATCACTGAGTCGATCAGCGGGTCCTGCTGGTCAATCATTGGCCCGAGACCCGCTGATCGGCTTGTGCTGTGATGAATAGACATGTGCATGATGAAAAAAATTTAAGTTTTGATTCATTAATTTACTTATTTCGTTTAGTTAAATTCGGTTGATTCGTTTTCGGGAATTTGTTTTCAAAATTCGTATTTGGAATTTTTGAATTTTCTTCGAATGTACCGTTTTTTTCGATTCGAACCAAATTGATACATTTTCTAATCGGTCAAAACGAAAATGTTATATTGTTTTTGTTTTGAATGCAGCAAAGTGAACAAACAAAAGAAAAAAAACCTTCATCAAATGATTACAATGGGGGGTTATTTACGAAAGGCAAATCCACTTTGCACTACAAATGCAAACTACAAGTGCACTTGGAAGTGCAGTCGCTGTAAATATGAGCGATAGATCTGAAATGAGGGGAAGCTCTGCTGATTTTATTATCCAATCATGTGCAAGCTAAAATGTTTTTTATTTTCCTTGCATGTCCCCCTCACATCTAAAGTGAATGCACTTCCAAGTGCACTTTCAGTGCAATTAAAAGTGCACTTTGCACTTGTAGTTTGCACTTGTAGTGCAAAGTGGATTTGCTTTAGTAAATAACCCCCCAATGAGTCTTTAAATCACCTTTGGCTTAACAAAAGCAGCATTATTTCCAAATGGTACTCTAATAACACACAGGGGGTTATTTACGAAAGGCAAATCCACTTTGCACTACAAGTGCACTTGGAAGTGCAGTCGCTGTAGATCTGAGGGGTAGATCTGAAATGAGGGGAAGCTCTGCTGATTTTATTATCCAATCATGTGCAAGCTAAAATGCTATTTTTTTTATTTTCCTTTCATGTCCCCCTCGGATTTACAGCGACTGCACTTTCAGTGGAATTTCAAGTGCACTTTGCACTTGTAGTTTGCACTTGTAGTGCAAAGTGGATTTGCCTTTCATAAATAACCCCCATTGTCTTTGATTCCAGCAATATGTGTAGTGAGAATTCGACTGGAGTTCAATCTAAAATTTGATTTGAATTTCAGTCCGAATTTCCGAAATTCGAATGAATTCCGTTACGTTATTCGGAGCATTCAGTAAAAAAATTTTATGTTGTAATTCGGGTATTCGTATATTTCTGAATCTCCGAATAACGAAAAATTCGTCTGAATATTAATTTGGAACAAAACGAACCACACATGTCTAGTGACGAATCACAGCGCAGGCGGGCGCGTGGATAACGTACTAGGTATATGATCCTGCACAGGGAGGCAGCTTTGCCGCCATACTAGCACATTAGGTCAGAGGCGGCTCTAGGCTTTGTGAGGCCTTAGGCATAACTTAGACATGAGGCCCCACTCACGTCCATAAGGGAAAAAATAATTCAAGCAATGAAAATGAATTGCATATAGTACTGGTGTCAGTGTCCCCTATTTCAAAGCTGGTGTCAGTGCTGGCATGCTCTCAGTACTGGTGTCAGGGCACTCTATCTCAGTGCAGTGTGCTCTGTCTCGGCGCTGATGTCAATAACCTCTCTCTCTCAGTGCTGGTGTCAGTGCTCTGTTTCTCTGTGCTGGTGTCAGTGTACACTCTGCTAGTGCTGGTATCAGTGCTGTCTCTCTCAGTGCTGGTGTCAGTGTTGTCTTTCTCAGTGCTGGTGTCAGTGCTGTCTCTCTCAGTGCTGGTGTCAGTGCTCTGTCTCTCTCAGTGCTGGTGTCAGTGCTGTCTCTCTCAGTGCTGGTGTCAGTGCTCTGTCTCTCTCAGTGCTGGTGTCAGTGCTCTGTCTCTCTCAGTGCTGGTGTCAGTGTTGTCTCTCTCAGTGCTGGTGTCAGTGCTCTGTCTCTCTCAGTGCTGGTGTCAGTGCTGTCTCTCTCAGTGCTGGTGTCAGTGTTGTCTTTCTCAGTGCTGGTGTCAGTGCTGTCTCTCTCAGTGCTGGTGTCAGTGCTCTGTCTCTCTCAGTGCTGGTGTCAGTGCTGTCTCTCTCAGTGCTGGTGTCAGTGTTGTCTTTCTCAGTGCTGGTGTCAGTGCTGTCTCTCTCAGTGCTGGTGTCAGTGCTCTGTCTCTCTCAGTGCTGGTGTCAGTGTTGTCTCTCTCAGTGCTGGTGTCAGTGCTGTCTCTCTCAGTGCTGGTGTCAGTGTTGTCTTTCTCAGTGCTGGTGTCAGTGTTGTCTTTCTCAGTGCTGGTGTCAGTGCTGTCTCTCTCAGTGCTGGTGTCAGTGCTCTGTCTCTCTCAGTGCTGGTGTCAGTGCTGTCTCTCTCAGTGCTGGTGTCAGTGCTGTCTCTCTCAGTGCTGGTGTCAGTGTTGTCTTTCTCAGTGCTGGTGTCAGTGCTGTCTCTCTCAGTGCTGGTGTCAGTGCTCTGTCTCTCTCAGTGCTGGTGTCAGTGCTCTGTCTCTCTCAGTGCTGGTGTCAGTGCTCTGTCTCTCTCAGTGCTGGTGTCAGTGTTGTCTCTCTCAGTGCTGGTATCAGTGCTCTGTCTCTCTCAGTGCTGGTGTCAGTGTTGTCTCTCTCAGTGCTGGTGTCAGTGTTGTCTCTCTCAGTGCTGGTGTCAGTGCTGTCTCTCTCAGTGCTGGTGTCAGTGTTGTCTCTCTCAGTGCTGGTGTCAGTGCTGTCTCTCTCAGTGCTGGTGTCAGTGCTCTGTCTCTCTCAGTGCTGGTGTCAGTGGTCTGTCTCTCTCAGTGCTGGTGTCAGTGTTGTCTCTCTCAGTGCTGGTGTCAGTGCTCTGTCTCTCTCAGTGCTGGTGTCAGTGCTCTGTCTCTCTCAGTGCTGGTGTCAGTGTTGTCTCTCTCAGTGCTGGTGTCAGTGCTCTGTCTCTCTCAGTGCTGGTGTCAGTGTTGTCTCTCTCAGTGCTGGTGTCAGTGCTCTGTCTCTCTCAGTGCTGGTGTCAGTGTTGTCTCTCTCAGTGCTGGTGTCAGTGCTCTGTCTCTCTCAGTGCTGGTGTCAGTGTTGTCTCTCTCAGTGCTGGTGTCAGTGCTCTGTCTCTCTCAGTGCTGGTGTCAGTGTTGTCTCTCTCAGTGCTGGTGTCAGTGCTCTGTCTCTCTCAGTGCTGGTGTCAGTGCGGTCTCTCTCAGTGCTGGTGTCAGTGCTCTGTCTCTCTCAGTGCTGGTGTCAGTGTTGTCTCTCTCAGTGCTGGTGTCAGTGTTGTCTCTCTCAGTGCTGGTGTCAGTGCTCTGTCTCTCTCAGTGCTGGTGTCAGTGTTGTCTCTCTCAGTGCTGGTGTCAGTGCTCTGTCTCTCTCAGTGCTGGTGTCAGTGTTGTCTCTCTCAGTGCTGGTGTCAGTGCTCTGTCTCTCTCAGTGCTGGTGTCAGTGCGGTCTCTCTCAGTGCTGGTGTCAGTGCTCTGTCTCTCTCAGTGCTGGTGTCAGTGCGGTCTCTCTCAGTGCTGGTGTCAGTGCTGTCTCTTAGGATAGCGGAGGCAGCTCTTTAGGCAAACTAGGTGGCAGTGAGGCCCCTGAGAGGGTGAGGCCCTAGACGACCGCCTAATTTGCCTAATTAGAGAGCCGCCTCTGCATTAGGTGGATGGCAAGCAGGTAAATTGGTATTAAACCCAAAACCAAAAATGTTATATATTGCAGCTTACCAATCATTAGATGTGGTGGCTGCATTCGTTTTTTTTTTTTTGTTTGTTAGGCTTTTTTTGTCTCTCTGTTTCCACCTGGTGATCTGGCCAGTAATACACTTCCTGTATTAGAGTGCCTCCACTCTGGATGAATGAGAACAGGAGGCACAACAGGCAGCAACATTGTCAGTTTAGGGGGAGGGGAGTGTTAGATGTACTAGTGGATTTAAAGTGGTTGTAATGCCCCGTACACACGGTCGGATTTTCCGACGGAAAATGTGTGATAGGACCTTGTTGTTGGAAATTCCGACCGTGTGTGGGCTCCATCACACATTTTCCATCGGATTTTCCGACACACAAAGTTTGAGAGCAGGATATAAAATTTCCCGACAACAAAATCCGTTGTCGGAAATTCCGATCGTGTGTACACAAATCCGACACACAAAGTGCCACGCATGCTCAGAATAAATAAAGAGATGAAAGCTATTGGCCACTGCCCCGTTTATAGTCCCGATGTACATGTTTTACGACACCGCGTTCAGAACGATCGGATTTTCCGACAACTTTGTGTGACCGTGTGTATGCAAGACAAGTTTGAGCCAACATCCGTCTGAAAAAATCCTAGGATTTTGTTGTCAGAATGTCCGATCAATGTCCGACCGTGTGTACGGGGCATAAGAGTGAAGGTTGTTTACCTTCATGCATTCTATGCATGAAGGTAAAAAAAAAACCTTCAATGTGCAGCCTCCCCCCCCCAGCCCCCCTAATACCTGAGCCCGATCTTACTGCAGAGATGTGCACGAGGGCCTCGGTTCTCCGGGGACTCTCTCACCTCATTGGCTAAGACAGCAGCAGGAGCCATAGGCTGTCAAACACAGCCAGTGAGCCAACGAGGAGAGAGGGGGTGGGGTCGAGCCACGGCTCTGTGTGTGAATGGTTCCACAGAACCACGGCTCAGGACCCAGCCTGCTCGGGTACTCCCATTGCAAACTGCTTGCTCTGGGGGTACTTGGTAGGAGGGAGGGGCCAGGAGCGCTGACGGGGGACCTGAGAAGAGGAGGATCAGGGCTGCTCTGTGCAAAATCACTGCACAGAGCATGAAAGTATAACATGTTTGTTATTTAAATTTTTCTTTTAATTTCTAGCGACCGCCCCCACGTACATTTTCTGCGGGAGGGCGGCCGCTCTGTGCCAGATCACATACCTAGTGCATGATCTGACACTTCTGGGGCGTGCGACGCCGGTGACCCGCACCCACTGTGACTATACACAGCGGGAGCCCAGTGGCAGGTACCGCGGACTCGTTGTCCGCCAGCGCCCGCCAATTAGACAGTACAGAGGCAGAACAACAATCTGCCTATGTAAACAAGGGAGACTGTCGTTCTGTCAGAGGGCAAGATACTGATCCTGTGTTTCTGCTAAGCAGGAACATGGATCTTTGCTTTTCCTCAGTCAAAGCACCTCCCCCACAGTTAGTAAGCACAACCTAGGCACACATTTAACCCTTTGATCGCCCCCGATGTTAACCCCTTCCCTGCCAGTGTCATTAGTACAGTGGCAGTGCATATTTTTTTAGCACTGATCACTGTATTAGTGTCACTGGTCCCCAAAAAGTGTCAAAAGTGCCGATTAGTGTCCGAATGTCCGCCGATAAATAGCAGCCGTTACTAGTAAAAAATAAATAAATAAATACAAATTCCAGTATATATCCCATAGTTTGTAGACACTATATACGCTTATTAGGATTTTTTTTTACCATAAGCATGTAGCAGAATACATATTGGTTTAAATTGATGGAGACATTTTTCATTTTTTTGGGGGGGGGGGTATGTTTTATAGCAGAATATAAAAAAATATTTTTTTTTTTCCAAGATTGTCAGTCTTTTTTTGTTTATAGCACAAAAAATCCAAAACCGAAGAGGTGATCAAATACCACCAAAAGAAAGCTCTATTTGTGAGAAAAAAAAAAGGACAACATTTTTATTTTGGTACAACGTCGCACGACCGCGCATTTGTCAGTTCAAGTAACGCAGTGCCCGTATTGCAAAATAATGGCCTGGTCATTAAGGGGGGTAAATATCCCAGAGGTCAAGTGGTTAATGATAAAATGGAGAGATTTTTTTAGAAGGATGATATTTTTACTGCACATTTTAACATGTCAGGAATTTTCACCCGAACATTCCTTTTCTAACACAGAACAGGATAGGTACGCAGGACAGCAGAGGTCTCATTGAGACGGTTGCCCTAGTTTGCACTTTTTCCTTTTCGCCGAGTAATGAGCGCCGACAGAGGAAACCTTTTTAGATCAGCAGTTATGGCCGGTGTGAGGGGTTGCCCAAAGGCAGCACCTGCCTCTTGGCAGTGTTTAATACTCCAGCAGCACACAAGTCCCCAGCTAGGCGGCACATACCATCTCAGCATCTGCTTCTGTACAGCCGCCCCTCTGGAGACCGGCGTGCACAGAGCTGCTTGCCTAGCACAGAGGTCTGCAGCCTTCACGGAAGTGCAAGGTACATTTCATTAGCATAAGCAATAAAAAAAAAAAAAAAAAACGCCATCTGCATCAGTGGTGAAGCTTTAACCACTTGAGCCCCGGACCATTATGCAGCCTAAGGACCAGAGGTCTTTTTCCAATTTGGCACTGCGTCGCTTTAACTGCTAATTGCGCGGTCATGCAATGCTGTACCCAAACGAAATTTGCGTCCTTTTCTTCCCACAAATAGAGCTTTCTTTTGATGGTATTTGATCACCTCTGCGGTTTTTATTTTTTGCGCTATAAACGGAAAAAGACCGAAAATTTTGAAAAAAAATGATATTTTCTACTTTTTGTTATAAAAAAAATCCAATAAACTAAATTTTAGTCATACATTTAGGCCAAAATGTATTCGGCCACATGTCTTTGGTAAAAAAAATGTCAATAAGCGTATATTTATTGGTTTGCGCAAAAGTTATAGCGTCTACAAACTAGGGTACATTTTCTGGAATTTACACAGCTTTTAGTTTATGACTGCCTATGTCATTTCTTGAGGTGCTAAAATGGCAGGGCAGTACAAAACCCCCCCAAATGACCCCATTTTGGAAAGTAGACACCCCAAGGAAATTGCTGAGAGGCATGTTGAACCCATTGAATATTTATTTTTTTTGTCCCAAGTGATTGAAAAATGACAAAAAAAAAAAAATATTTACAAAAAGTCGTCACTAAATGATATATTGCTCACACAGGCCATGGGCCTATGTGGAATTGCACCCCAAAATACATTTAGCTGCTTCTCCTGAGTATGGGGATACCACATGTGTGGGACTTTTTGGGAGCCTAGCCGCGTACGGGGCCCCGAAAACCAATCACCGCCTTCAGGATTTCTAAGGGTGTAAATTTTTGCTTTCACTCTTCACTGCCTATCACAGTTTCGGAGGCCATGGAATGCCCAGGTGGCACAAAACCCCCCAAAATGACCCCATTTTGGAAAGTAGACACCCCAAGCTATTTGCTGAGAGGCATATTGAGTCCATGGAATATTTTATATTTTGACACAAGTTGCGGGAAAGTGACACTTTTTTTTTTTTTTTTTTTTTTTTTTCATAAAGTTGTCACTAAATGATATATTGCTCACACAGGCCATGGGCATATGTGGAATTGCACCCCAAAATACATTTAGCTGCTTCTCCTGAGTATGGGGATACCACATGTGTGGGACTTTTTGGGAGCCTAGCCGCGTACTGGACCCCGAAAACCAATCACTGCCTTCAGGATTTCTAAGGGTGAAAATTTTTGATTTCACTCCTCACTGCCTATCACAGTTTCGGAGGCCATGGAATGCCCAGGTGGCACAAAACCCCCCCAAATGACCCCATTTTGGAAAGTAGACACCCCAAGCTATTTGCTGAAAGGCATGGTGAGTATTTTGCAGCTCTCATTTGTTTTTGAAAATGAAGAAAGACAAGAAAAAACATTTTTTTTTTTCTTTTTTCAATTTTCAAAACTTTGTGACAAAAAGTGAGGTCTGCAAAATACTCACTATACCTCTCAGCAAATAGCTTGGGGTGTCTACTTTCCAAAATGGGGTCATTTGGGGGGGTTTTGTGCCACCTGGGCATTCCATGGCCTCCGAAACTGTGATAGGCAGTGAAGAGTGAAATCAAAAATTCACGCCCTTAGAAAGCCTGAAGGCGGTGCTTGGTTTTCGGGGTCCCGTACGCGGCTAGGCTCCCAAAAAGTCTCACACATGTGGTATCCCCGTACTCAGGAGAAGCAGCAGAATGTATTTTGGGGTGTAATTTCACATATTTCCATGGCATGTTTGAGCAATATATCATTTAGTGACAACTTTGTGCAAAAAAAAAAAAAAAAAAAAAAATTTGTCTCTTTCCCGCAACTTGTGTCGCAATATAAAATATTCCATGGACTCGACATGCCTCTCAGCAAATAGCTTGGGGTGTCTACTTTCCAAAATGGGGTCATTTGGGGGGGTTTTGAACTGTCCTGGCATTTTATGCACAACATTTAGAAGCTTATGTCACACATCACCCACTCTTCTAACCACTTGAAGACAAAGCCCTTTCTGACACTTATTGTTTACATGAAAAAGTTTTTTTTTTTTGCAAAAAAATTACTTTGAACCCCCAAACATTATATATTTTTTTAAAGCAAATGCCCTACAGATTAAAATGGTGGGTGTTTCATTTTTTTTTTTTCACACAGTAATTGCGCAGCGATTTTTCAAACGCATTTTTTGGGGAAAAAACACACTTTTTTTAATTTTAATGCACTAAAACACGCTATATTGCCCAAATGTTTGATGAAATAAAAAAGATGATCTTAGGCCGAGTACATGGATACCAAACATGACATGCTTTAAAATTGCGCACAAACATGCAGTGGCAACAAAATAAATACATGTTTAAAAGCCTTCAAAAGCCTTTACAGGTTACCACTTTAGATTTACAGAGGAGGTCTACTGGAAAAATTACTGCACTCGATCTGGCCTTCGCGGTGATACCTCACATGCATGGTGCAATTGCTGTTTACGTTTGACGACAGACCGCCGCTTGCGTTCGCCTTAGCGCGAGAGCAGGGGGCGACAGGGGTGTTTTTTTGTTTTTTTTTTTTTTCTTTATTATTTTTTTGCTTTTTTAATCTTACTTTTAAACTGTTCCTTTCATATTTTTTTTTTTTAATCATTTTTATTGTTATCTCGGGGAATGTAAATATCCCCTATGATAGCAATAGGTAGTGACAGGTACTCTTTTTTGAAAAAATTGTGGTCTATTAGACCCTAGATCTCTCCTCTGCCCTCAAAGCATCTGACCACACCAAGATCGGTGTGATAAAATGCTTCCCCAATTTCCCAATGGCGCTATTTACATCCGGCGAAATCTAAGTCATGAAATACTCATAGCTTCCGGTTTCTTAGGCCATAGAGATGTTTGGAGCCACTCTGGTCTCTGATCAGCTCTATGGTCAGCTGGCTGAATCACCGGCTGCGTTCTCAGGTTCCCTGTTGAGACAGGAGAGCCAGAGAAAAACACGGAAGACGGTGGGGGGGGGGGCATTCCCTCCCACGGCTTGTAAAAGCAGTCTAGAGGCTAATTAGCCGCTAGGATTGCTTTTACATGAAAGCCGACCGCTGGCTGAAAAGAATGATACCAAGATGATACCTAAACCTGCAGGCATCATTCTGGTATAACCACTCAAAGTCGTGAATGGCGTACCTGAAGACAAAAAAATGGTTAACAATGGTTAACAATAAAGCACAGTAAAGTGTAAATAATTACACACCTGAAAAACAAACATGATAAAACATAATAACAATAACAATAACAATAAAACATTGCAGAATAGAATACAGTAAAAAAGAGCAGAACAATAGAGAGAGAGAATAGAGAGAGAGAGAACAATAAAACAACAACTATTTTTTTTTATTTCTTATTTTTTTTTTTTTTTACACTTTTTTTGTAACTAACTTTTATAACGGTAACCGGTTCCAGGTTCGGGTCTCTCAAAATGCGATGGCATCTTGGGAGACCCTGTGAAAGTGTGCCTAGTCTGTGCAATGCTGTACCCTACGCTAATACTCAACTAGTGAATGGTAGCGTTCAAAACATTCACCAATGCAAAGACCAGGATTGTCAGGACAGGAGGGACAATAATAGCGGGTGTCACGCCTATATCCGCGCTTGCTGCAGACACGACATCTTTTTTGGGGGGGTTCGTTGGGTAGGGGTACTTGGGAGGACATAAAGAAAATGCCTCTCATGCAGCCGACTGCATTTGGTTGGGGATGTGAATGGGGGAAGTACGGGCGCTGCAGAAGCGGTGGGTTCCCAATTAGGATTGGCGAATGCAGCAGGAAGGGCACTATGGGCACGACGGGCCTGTGTTTGTCTTCTTGGTGGCAGTGGGACACTACTTGTGCTTGCCACCTCACCAGCTTGAACTGCACTTATGGGACTCGCCACGTCACCACGTGTTACTGCAGTGCTGGTTTGACTACGACCGGGGTGTACTAGGCCGCTGGCGCTTGCCAGTTCACCAAAACGCTACCAAAAAACTGTTAGCGATCGCAGGGATCAGGCCTGACTCTGCGAACGCTGCAATTATGCGTTTAGTGTTTTGTAAGTGACAGTGATCGATCGATACTGCACTTGGGTGGGCTGGGCCGGGCCGGGCGGAGGGGCAAAACGCAGGTGCTAGCAGGTATCTGGGCTGATCCCGCTAACACTGCGTTTTTGGGAACCCTAAACTGCTGGTGACGCTAGTATAGATCTGATCGGATCAGATATTGATGCGATCAGATACTATACCACTAAGGGAGGTGTACAGTGCGTGCGTGGGTGTTAGCGGTACTGGCGCTAATCTGACGCTGCCTGGGGCTGGTGCTTGCCAGTTCACCAAAACGCTACAAAAAAAACTGTTAGCGATCGCAGGGATCAGGCCTGACTCTGCGAACGCTGCAGTTATGCGTTTAGTGCCTTGTAAGTGACAGTGATCGATCGATACTGCACTTGGGTGGGCTGGGCGGAGGCACAAAACGCAGGTGCTAGCAGGTATCTGGGCTGATCCCGCTAACACTGCGTTTTTGGGAACCCTAAACTGCTGGGGACGCTAGTATAGATCTGATCGGATCAGATATTGATGCGTTCAGATACTATACCACTAAGGGAGGCGTATGCTGCGTGCGTGGGTGTTAGCGGTACTGGCGCTAATCTGACGCTGCCTGGGGCGACGCATATCACCGCCGGGCGATCGGGGGGCTAAACCTTTATTCGGTAATAAACGGCGGGTGCCCTGACACTATAAAAAATAAATGAACTAACCAGCGTCAACCGTAACGGTTATACGGTGATCAGTGGTGAAAGGGTTAACTAGGGGGCAATCAAGGGGTTAAAACATTTATTAGGTAGTATATGGGGGTCCCTGACGCTATAAAACGCTGACGGCGAACCTAAATATTTACCTCACTAACTAGCGTCACCAGCGACACTAATACAGCGATCAGAAAAATGATCGCTTAGCGACACTGGTGACAGGGGGTGATCAAGGGGTTAAAACTTTATTAGGGGGGGTTAGGGGGGTACCCTAGACCTAAAGGGGGGTAATACTCACTGTCCCAACACAGTAACTGTCACAAACTGACACTATGCAGTAATCAGAAAAAAAAAAAAAAAAAAAAAAAAAATACTGCTGGTGTCAGTTTGTCACAGGGGGGGGGGTGATTGGGGGGGGATCGGGGGGCGATCGGGGGGGGGGATCGGGGTGTTTAGTGTGCCTGGCATGTTCTACTGTGTGTGTGTAGTGTTGTGCACTCACTCACATGTCGTCTCTCCTCGGGCCGGAACGGAAAATACCGACCCGAGGGGAGATGACATCACTTCCTTTGCTGCTGTTTAGCATACAGCAGCAAAGGAGTGTTCTCATTGGCCGGCGGCGATCGCGAGGGGGGGGCCACGAACGGATGGTCTCCCCCTCATCACCGATCGCCGCTGGACAAAAGACGACCGCCTCGGGCACCGGGGGGGGGGGTCCGATCGGACCCCCCACCCGCGGAAGGCAAATCACGTACCCTGTACGTGATTTTGCCTGTCCGTGCCACTTTGCCGAAGTACATCGGCGTGAGGCGGTCGTCAAGTGGTTAAATAAACCCTGGAAGTGAGACAGGAACCTTGCATAATTGTGTTGTCTCCGGATTATGAACGAATGTTATGCAATATTAATTTAATGCCGCGGATCACACGCCATGTGCTTTCATTTCACGTGTATCAATATCGAACGTATGTTCAACGCGTTCAACTGGAAAGTCATTTAGGAAATGAAAGAAAAAAAAAAGTGAAAAATAGCAGAACACGTGGAGGCTGCCGCTGCGGAGCTGCAAATGCTGGTTGGATGGCTGTCATGCTGATCCAGTGGCTTCACTAATCCGGAACAAGAGGGACTCGGACTCTTCCTCCAGCTTTTATTTGCTGTGTGCTTGTTGGTAAATCAACAGCTTCAAGGCTGCATTCATACCTGAGCAGTGGTGGCCCCCCCCCCCCCCTCCAATCCATGCACCCGGCCCCTAAACTGCATGCAGGGCACCGGACGCATGGATTTCAATGGGGTTTTTTTTGTTTAAAGCACATGATTAGAGCCTGAGGCTCTAATTGGCTTCTAAAAAGGGTGGGCTCTGAACGCAGAGCACTGTGCCCTGAGCCCACCCACTTGTGTGATGTTGTCAGGAACCATGAAATCAGACTGAGACAGAAGTACAGTTAAATCACACTTGTTTAATAATATTAAAAAAAAGGTAAACAGAGTAAACGTAGTCAAAACATAGCCAGAGTTCAGGAACCGGAACGGATAGTCAGCCAAGCCAAACGTCAGGGAGCCGGAGATGAGCGTAGTAAAACAGCAAGCAGGATCTGGAGCCAGAAGGGATGTGAGCCAAGCAAGTCTTTTAACAGGAACGCAGGAGAGCTGTTCTGTCTCTGGGACAGATAGCTAAACCTTCTTATCCTAATAACTTCAGATACCATATTACTTTGATCTCAGTTTTATTAGAACAAGCCAGGTGAAACTACAAAATAACAGAAATAGACTTAAGTAAGTACAATATCACATACAATACAGCATACATTGCATAAACAACGATATACAGTACAAGATGAGATAATAAAAACATACTTTTTAAGTTCTCTAAGGGGTGATGACGATAGATTGAGAAAGACATGTCTTGCTTCCTGCAATGTGTTGAAAAGAATGGTGGCTGGTTCACTTCCTGTTAAGATTCTACCCAGAATTCCCTGCTTTCTGACAACTTCCTTAATTACACATACAATTAAACAAATAAACAGAACTGCAGCAATACCAAAAAGGAACGTTAGATGGAGCCTGCACACCACATATGATTGTCTTAAGTAAATTACACATTTTGCATGTAAATTTAACAACACAGGTACAAATAAGGTACAAATAATCAGCAAGACATCTGCTGGACAGAACAAGAGCATCTCTAGAGATGTGACCAAAGCGAAGGCAGAACTCCTCTGGACTGGACGAGTTAAGTAGGCAGGACTGACGAGCAGGATATCATCAACAAGTGAGTCACTGTGGAGAGATAGGAGCTGGCAATTAGCCGACAGCTGAGCGGACAGCTTAGAGAAGGAAGGGCTGAGCCCAGCCCTGACAGATGTGTGTGGTGGTGGTTGGAGCGGAGAGGAGGAGTAGAGGAGCGGAGGAGGCGGGGGGGGGAGCTAGCAGCAGCCAATGAGTGTGCAGTCTCCGATGCAGAGGTAGAGTTGAAGCAGGGAGAAGAAAGATGGCGATTTCTGTCAGCCTGGCTCTGTCCACCTGGCTGCTCTCCTACTGCTTCTGCCGAGAAGGAGGGGAAGCGATCGTGGATGGTGTAAGTGGAGCACCTGAGCGTAGCAACAATGCGTGTTCCCACTTTTTTGGTGCATTTTTCATGCGTTAATGAGCGCCACGCCTAGGGCAGCCCGTTAAGTTGAAAAGGCTGTTCTACATACAACAAACACCCCAAAGTAGCCTCGGAACCTTTCTGGTCACCAAACGATGTGCATTTTTCAGTGCACGGCAAACCGCCCATTTGCTACCCGCTCTTGGGGTGCAATTAACAATGAATGGCATCGCAAGCACGATCCGTGATTGCAGCTTGCTTGCACAATGCACGCTTTGTGTTTTTTCATTTGTTTAGGAAATGCGCAGGTGTGAATGCACCCTAAAAGTCAACACTGGGAAAGCGAGAACTCTGCCCCTTTGCAATGGGGCTGCGCCCAAACTCTAGGGGGTTAGCTGCTCGAGGGGGTCAGTAAAAGCAGTTTTACTTACCTGATCCTCTGCTACCGCAGGCTCCTCCACACTGCTAGACCATTCCCCGTGGGCCTCCTCTTCTCTGCACTCTGGCTGTTCTATTGCTGCTGTATTGACCTCCTTAGAACCAGTTTGTTCAGACAGTATAATTACCTGCTGATTTGGCACCATCCACAGGCAGCATAACTCTTCAATGAGACACAGAAGTTGAATCCAATACCAATGCAATTTTACAGTACTTCTGCTAATTGCAGTACAGAGGCTGTTTTTCCAGTCTTTAACCACTTGCTGACCGCCTAACTGTAAATGTACGTCATTATTTTGACGTTAAATAACAGGGTTATGGCAGCAACTAGCTGCCATAACCCTGGTATCATTATTTACAGCAGGCAGACAGCTATTAGATAAAAGTGGTCTCAGTGGCGGGTCCACAGCGAGATCACTTTTATAGGGGTGTGGGAGAGCATAGTTGCCAACATTGTAAAAAAAATGTGGGACACTTTTGTGGCTGTAGGCGGAGCCGTACAATAATTAGGGAGCGGGGCATTAGTTTGTAGGCGTGGCTTAGGGAAAATATACAAGTGTGGCGTGAAAATGGGCGTGGTTTACACAGCATAGTGGGTGTGGCTTAAATGGGCGTGGCTCAAGAGGGTGTGGTTAGAGTCTGAGATGAATGAGGGATGGAGAGGGAAAGGGGGAGAGGGGGAGAGGGGAGAAAGGGAAAGGGGGAAAGGGGGAGGGGGGAAGGAGGAGAGGGGGAGAGGGGGAGAGGGGGAGAAGGGGAAAGGGGGAGAGGGGGAGAGAGAAATGACGGGACAGAAGCCCCAGATCCTACACAATAAAAGTATGTGTATTCTAGAAAGTTTAACAATCAGCAGATAAAGATACTCTAAACACCTGGTGATAGCACTTCAATCATCCCGGCACCATGGTTGTTATGGTGTCAGGATGATTGAAGTGCATTATTTCTATTATTACATTGTAATATAAAATGAAATCATTCAACTCACCATAATGCAGAATCAGTGGGATCCCTGAGCGTGTCACTAGCCAAGTCGCCTGCCACCAGCCGTCCGTCCTTGCGTCAGATGTCCCAGCGGAGCCCCCCTTACATCAGATGTCCCCAGCGGATCCCCCCCTCACACCAGGAGTCCCCAACAGAGCCCCCCCTCACACCAGGAGTCCCCGGCGCAGCCCCCCCTCACACCAGGAGTCCCCGGCGGAGCCCCCCTCACACCAGGAGTCCCCGGCGGAGCCCCCCTCACATCAGGAGTCCCCGGCAGAGCTCCCCCTCCCATCAGGAGTCCACGGCGGAGCCCCCCCTCACATCAGGAGTTCCCTGGTGGAGCCCCCCTCACATCAGGTGTCCCCAGCGGAGCTCCCCCTCACATCAGGTGTCCCCGGCAGAGCCCCCCTCACATCAGGAGTCCCCGGCGGAGCCCCCCCTCACATCAGGTGTCCCCGGTGGAGCCCCCCCTCACATCAGGAGTCCCAAGCGGAGCCCTCCCTCACATCAGGTGTCCCCAGCGGAGCTCCCCCTCACATCAGGTGTCCCCAGTGAAGCTCCCCCTCACATCAGGTGTCCCCAGCGGAGCTCCCCCTCATATCAGGTGTCCCCAGTGGAGCCCCCCCTCACATTAGGTGCCCCCAGTGGAGCCCCCTCACATTAGGTGTCCCCAGTGGAGCCCCCCTCACATCAGGTGTCCCCGGCGGAGCCCCCCCTCACATCAGGTGTCCCCAGTGGAGCCCCCCTTGCATCAGTTGTCCCCAGTGGAGCCCCCCCTTACATCAGATTCCCAGAGCAGTGCGCCCCCACCACCTCAATAATGTTTGGGGGTTTTAAGTATACTCTAGCAAAAAATACAGATTTTTACTTGTAAACAACAAGTGTCAGAAAAAGGCCTGGTCTTTAAGTGGTTAAAGTGTAAGGAGACAATGACCTTCCTAAGCCCTACCTCTGCTAATACTAACTGGGAGAACATGGAAGAAGTGGGGAGGGTCTACTAAACGAACTACAAAGCAAAATGCAATGGTCATGGGACTTTGAATGAGGCAGGTCACTGCAAAGATAATACATACAGTACACCTAATTTCAAGTTTTTAAAAAAAATGTTAATCATAATTGAACATTCCATGATCAAAAAAGTACACAATAATAGTTTATAATTTTAATAAAAACATACAAAGGAGCTGATGTACAGTGGAACCTTGAATTACGATCATAATCCGTTCCAGGGGAATGCTTGTAATCCAAAGCACTCGCATAACCAAAGCGAGTCTTCCCATAGAAGTCAATGGAAACGAAGATAATCCGTTCCGCATTGACTTCTATTACATGCAATACCGCATGTGGCCAGAGGTGGGGGGGCGACGGAGAGCCTCGGAAAGCTCGGCTGAACTCGGAAACACTCGAGAATGGAGTATTTTCGAGTATTTCTGAGTCATTCCGAGTATTTCCGAACGGCTCAGAGCGGCTCTGAACGGTTCCAGGTGTCCCCCCGGCGCCCCCGCACCTCTGGCCAAATGCGGTACTGCACCGCCCATTAGCTTAACAACACTCGCAAACCGAGTCAGAATTTTAAAAAAAAGTTGCTCGTCTTTCAAAAAGCTTGTTAACCGCGTTACTCCTAAACCAAGGTTCCACTGTATAAGAAATTCATCTTTAAATGTAATAATTCATGTTCTAGTGCATAGTAATACATTAAAAGGTTAACACAGAGTATAACAAAAAGAATATCTTGGCATACTAAGACTCCACCCGTTTCATTGATCCCTGTCCACTTTATCAGGAGTTTGATGCAAAAAGATATCTATAAGGCTACTTTTACACTGAGATGCTGGTCACCTTGACGGTAAAGCGCCGCTAGTTTTAGCGACGCTTTACCATCGTTTTAGGGTTGCTCCTCCACCGCCCCTGCCATTGAAATCAATGGGCACCATTGCCGAATCGCCTGCAAATTGATTGGGCAGTGGTGCCCATTGATTTCAATGGCAGGGGCGGTGGAGGAGCGGTGTACATCGCTCCCGCACCACCCCAAAAAGATGCTGCTTGCAGTACTTTTTTTCCCGTCCTGCAAGCGCACCGCCCCAGCGTGAAAGCACTCAGGCTTTCACACTGGGGTGGCTTGAGAGGCGCTTTTCAGTTGTTTTACAGGTGCCCCCTTGTGAAAGGGGTCTAAATGTAGGTAAGTATCAGAATGTAAGAAACCCAAGTAGAAAAAGATGGTAAATATTAAATAATTCCCCACAGAAAAAAGGGGAAAAGAAGGGAAAATGTGTGGCAATGAGCCTAGATACCTACAAGTCTCTCCCTTTGGCCTGGTGGGGATACCCCACCACAGCCCCGGGATAGACGTTCGTCTGTCGCCTCTACCCCCCGTTGAGATGCTGGGTTCACCCTTTGAGCTGACTTGTAGATATCGGGGCTTATTGCCACGAATTATCCCTTCCTTTCCCCTTTTTTCTGTGTGGAATTACTTACTATCTTTTTCTACTTAGGTTTTTTATATTCTAACACTTCTCTACATTTATAGATATATTTTTGCATCAAACTTCTGATGAACTGGACAGGGATCCACGAAACGTGTAGAGTCTTAGGATGCCAAGATATTCCGTTTGTTATACTCTGTGTTAATCATGTAACCTTTTAATGTTATACCAAAAATACACAAAAGCAAAAAAAAAAAATACCTGGTACTTCAAGGTATGGAGGCCATGTGAGGTTCTTCTCTCACCATAGCCCTGGTGATGCCAATGATGGACACTAGCATACGTATAGGCTGGACACACACAGGTAATTTTTGGCCACATGATCGCTAGCAATCAATTACCTCCATTGGAACACATGGCAATTAAAAGCAAGCCACACATGTAAAAGACAAGGCATACTTTTCCTTCTGGCTCCACTGCCAAACATTTTGCCGCTGCTGGGAAATCTGTTGAAGTCCTGGGAAGAGAAACCAAAACTTCTGAGAGTGATCATCTACCGGAGCCCCTACAGCTCTCGCTGGTTCCTCCTAATGACCTCTATATCAATGTTGTGTCCTAAAGGTCGGAGGAAGGAACCAGTGAACACTACGAGGAACCCAGGAGATCATCACTTTCAGAAGTGTTGGTTTCTCTTCAGACATTGGCAAAAGATTTCCCAGCAGAGAAACCAGTACTTCTGAGTGATGATCTCCCGGGTTCCCCACAGCTCTTACTGGTTCCTCCTAATGACCTCTATGTCAATGCTATGTCCTCCAGTGACATGGAGGTCAGAGGGAGGAACCAGTGAGCACTGTGGGGGAACTGGGGGATCATCACTTTCAGAAGTGTTGGTTTCTCTTCGGACATTGGCAAAAGATTTCCCAGCAGAGAAACCAGTACTTCTGAGTGATGATCTCCCGGGTTCCCCACAGCTCTTACTGGTTCCTCCTAACGACCTCTATGTCAATGCTATGTCCTCCAGTGACATGGAGGTCAGAGGGAGGAACCAGTGAGCACTGTGGGGGAACTGGGAGATCATCACTCTCAGAAGTGTTGGTTTCTCTTTGGACATTGGCAGAGGATTTCCCAGCAGAGAAACCAACACTTCCGAGATTGATGATCTCCAGGCTCCCCCGCAACTCTCTCTGGCTCCTTCTAATGACCTCTATGTCAATGATGTGGAGGTCAGAGGTAGAAACCAGTGAGAGCTGCAGGGGACCCAGGAGATCATCAGTTGTGTCAGTTCAGCAGCTCGGGCAGCAGGAAAGGCACGTATACCCTGTCTTCTTTTTCAAAAGGGATCTTCTATAGCAACCAGGTCACTTAAAACCAGCTCATGTGCTATTAAATCCCAAGCAGTCACTGTTAATTTTTAATCTCTTTGATTTCAGTGGGAGAAGGTAATATTTTGTTAATGACTGTACATGCCTGTTTGGTGCCAGGGTCAGGGAGCGCAGAGGGAGTGGTCACTTTCCTGTACAAAGCCTTCCCTAAGGCCCTATTCACATGTGAGTTGAGTGTCTTTAGTTGTTTTTTTAGGGGTTTTCTTTTGTGTTTGCACAGGCAATTGTGTGCATGCTTTGGGCTTGAGTGTTTTGTTTTTTTTTGCCAATGAAAAGCTAGTTACTAGGCAGAAAAAAAACACGTTATGAACATGTTTAAGGCGCTCCTATTGGGGTCAAAATGTGTGACTGCCCCAAAAGAAGCTCCTGTACTTTTTCAAATGACAAGCTTCAAGCAACACGACACTCAGGTGTGAATGAGTACCAGTCAACAAAACAGAAAGCTTAAAACGGAAGTTCGGCATTTTAAAAAAAATTATTTAGTGTTTTTAACCACTTCAGCCCCAGAAGAATTTACCCTCTTCCTGACCAGAGCACTTTTTGCGATACGGCACTGCGTCGCTTTAACTGACAATTGCGTGGTCGTGTGACGTTGCACCCAAACAAAATTGACGTCCTTTTTTTCCCCCACAAATAGAGCTTTCTTTTTGGTGGTATTTGATCACCTCTGTGGTTATTTTTTGCGCTATAAACAAAAAGAGCGACAATTTTGAAAAAAAAAGGCAATATTTTTTACTTTTTGCTATAATAAATATCTCCAAAAATTATATAAAGAAGCAAATTTCTTTCTCAGTTGAGGCCGATATGTATTCTTCTACATATTTTTGGTAAAAAAAAAAAAAAAAAAAATCGCAATAAGCATATATTGATTGGTTTGCGCAAAAGTTATAGCATCTACAAAATAGGGGATAGATTCATGGCATTTTTATTACAATTTTTTTTTTAATTAGTAATGGCGGTGATCTGCGACACTGCGGGAGACACTTTTGACACTATTTTGGGACCAGTGGCATTTATACAGCGATCAGTGCTATAAAATTGCACCGATTACTGTGTAAATGTCACTGGCAGGGAAGGGGTTAAAAACTAGGAAGGGGCAATCAAGGGGTTAAGTGTGTCCTAGGGAGTGATTCTAACTGTGGGGGGGATGGGCTCACTACAACATGACAGAGATCATGTTGTAGTGTCATGTTGCCAGGCAGAACAGGGAAATGCCTTTTTTACATAGGCATCTCCCAGTTCCGCCACTCCGTGTCACGATCGCGGGCCCCTGGCGGACATTGAGTCTGCGGGACCCGCGGGCGCACTCATGGAGTGCGCCCACTTAGCCGCGTCTTAAAGGGGACGTACAGGTACGCCCATTTGCCCAGCCGTGCCATTGTGCCGACGTACATAGTCATGTGCTGGTCGGCAAGCAGTTAAGACGGAAAAGAAAAAGGGTTTAAAAACGGATGTCAGCGGATCGGATGTCGTCTGCTAACATTCGTTTTTTTCGTCTGTTCCTTTTTTTTTTTTAAACGGATAAAAAATAGGGTTTTCTTCCATCTCAAAAAAAGGTAACTTAACGGAGGCGGATGTCAGCGGATAGTCATCCGCTAAAGTCCGCTAGCCCATAGACACACATGTATGTCCGTTTTTCATCTGCCAAAAGATGGAGAAAAACACGGACATACGGAACGCCCGTGTGAAAGGACCCACACACAACTCTTTGCTCATGTTGCTCAGGTGTTGAAGGCATACCTCCCAACTTTTTGAGATGGGAATGAGGGACACCTATCAGCAAAAGTATGCAGGCATAGGACACACTTCTTGCCACGCCCCCTTAAAGGAGAATTGTACAAAAAATAAAAGATTGGTTTAACCCACAAGTGCTTTATTTACCGCTACTATTCCTTTATATTGGCTTTTAGACTTTACAAATGCAGCAATTTAGAAATCAGATGAAAGGTTTAGCGCTGGAAAACACTTTTTGATAGATAAAAGATGCATTTTATATACATCTATAAAGATCAGACCACAATGAGGGACAAATGAGGAGGAATGAGGGACATTGCTCCAAATCAGGGACAGTCCCTCGAAATCAGGGACAGTTGGGAGCTATGTGAATGGGGCCTTATTCATAAATACTATGGCTAACTCAATCAAATCTTCAGATGTGTTTGTTTTGCCATAACAGAAGGTGTTACTCGCTCCACAGCCACGTTAAAAGGCAGCAGATGGTGGAATATGGAAGCTGTCTGTAAAGATGATTCAACAATGCTTTCCTCCCGTACTACCCAAATCACCGCTAAACCATCTAAAGTGTCCCTTGCTTGCTTCCCTCTTCTGTCCCCAATTCTATCTTTCAGGTTTTGTGCTCCTCCATTCCTCTGGGTGATTAAAGGCTCCTGCGTCTATCTACTCCAGACTGCGTACGCGCCGTACGGCATCTCCTGGCCAGCAGAATCTTGTTCATGGATTGTATAGAATATTCACTTTGCCGTGCAGAGACAATAGAAAGAATTACAAGGTGTGAGCGGAGCATCACCGAGAAATAAAAATAGCAAGCTTTTATCCACCGAGTTTTTCCACCAAGGACAAGACGTCAGTGTTGTTTGAACTGGAAGGATGTTTTCTGATGCAAGGTCACTTTTAATGGCTTCTCCTGCTCTGTAGCACTCTGTTTTCTATGCAATCATTTTTACTTTTCTATGGCTTTAGGTCAAGTGGAAGGAACCTGGCATCCGACAGATACTGGCCTACTTCTGAAAATGCTAGTAGCCTGGCATTTTGGTTTCAGTAATTCTAGTTGCTGACCCAAAATAGGCATGCAGTTTAGGGATTTTGAATATAGTCTAGATTGACAACACAGCCTTTAAACGGCCTGACCTCTGGAAGATTTACCCCCCCCCCTTCATAAAAGGCCAGGCCATTTTTGCGATACGGAACTGCGTTACTTTAACCAATTAAAGACCAAGCCTATTTTTTTTCAAACTTGGTGTTTATAAGTTAAAATCTGTTTATTTTTTTTGCTAGAAAATGACTTAGAACCCCCAAACATTATATATATATTTTCAGACACCCTAAAGAATAAAATGGTGGTCGTTGCAATACTTTGGGGGTTATTTTGTGAAAGGCAAATCCACTTTGCACTACAAGTGCAAAGTGCACTTGAAATTGCACTGAAAGTGCAGTCGCTGTAAATCTGAGGGGTAGATCTGAAATGAGGGGAAGCTCTGCTGATTTTATTATCCAATCATGTGCAAGCTAAAATGCTGTTTTTTTAATTTCCCTTGCATGTCCCCCCTCAGGTCTACTGCGACTGCACTTCTAAGTGCACTTCCAGTGCAACTTCAAGTGCACTTTGTGTAAATGTCACTGGCAGGGAAGGGGTTAAACACTTGCTAGTGCAAAGTGGAGTTGCCTTTAGTAAATAACCCCCACTGTGTCACACCGTATTTGCAAAGCGGTCTTACAAGTGCAATTTTTTTGGGAAAAAATACACTTTTTTTAATTAAAAAAAATAAGACAACAGTAAAAGTTAGCCCATTTTTTTTTTTTATATTGTGAAAGATAATGTTACGCTGAGTAAATTAATACCCAACATGTCATGCTTCAAAATTGCGCCCGCTCGTGGAATGGCGACAAACTTTGACCCTTAAAAATCTCCATAGGCGACGTTTAAAAATTTCCACAGGTTAGCAGTTTTAAGTTACAGAGGAGGTCTTTTGCTAGAAGTATTGCTCTCGCTCTAACGGGCGCGGCGATACCTCACATGTGTGGTATGAACACAGTTTTCTTATGTATGCATATCGCTTCTGCGCGCGAGCTCGGCGGGACAGGGCGCTTTAATTTATTTGAATTTTTTTCTGATTTATTTGAAGTTTTATTTTTTTTAAAAAATCATTTTGTGTCACTTTTATTCCTATTACTAGGAATGTAAACATCCCTTGTAATAGCAAAAAAAAAAAAAAATAAGCATGACAGAACCTCTTAAATGTGAGACCTGGGGTCAAAAACTCAGATCTCACATTTACACTTAAATGCAATAAAATTTTTTTTAAAATTCCCCTTTTAAGACCATTAGGGAAGCTTCCGTCTTCCAATGTTATGGAGCTGAGAGGGGGGGGGGCATTTTCCCCTCACTCAGCTCCGTGTCTCAGAGGGGGGCGGACCCGATCGGCTCCACCGCTACTGACGGCTCCAGTGGAGACTGGAGCACAGCGGGGGGGTGGGGGGGGGGCTGGGCTGGGCAATAAAAGTGATCTTGCAGCGATCTTCAGCTGCGGAGACCACTTTTATCAAAAAGAGGACCGTCCGCCGTTTAAGAAAATACCAGGGTTATGGCAGCTATCTGCTATATTTATTCTATTGCTGTATGGGCTTGGTTTGACCCATGTTCGGTGCTTGCAGCAGTTCAACTTTTAGCTCCTACTTTTACATGGTAGCGCAGGTATAATCACACACTACAGCTATCTGCTGCCATAATCCCGTTATTCTACGTCAAAGTACTGACGTATAACGACGGCGCAAGTTGTTAACTGACAATTGTGCGGTCGTGCAACGCTGTACCCAAATAAATTTTACGTTCTTTTTTTTCCCACAAATATAGCTTTCTTTTGATGGTATTTGATCACCTCTGCGGTTTTTATTTTTTGCGCGATAAACAAAAAAAAGGCTGACAATTTTGAAAAAAAAAAACATTTTTTACTTTCTGCTATAACACATATCCAATAAAAAAAAAATGGGAAAAAAATCTAATTTCTTCATCAATTTCAGCCAATATGTATTCTGCTACATATTTTTGGTAAAAAAAAAATATTAATAAGCGTATATTGATTGATTTGCACAAAATTTATAGCATCTACAAACCATGGGATATTTTTATTTATTTATTAGCATTTCCTGGGCTTTTCTTTTTGAAGAGAAGAACATATATATACTCTTGGTGGAGTACAAAAACCCACTTCTACCTGCTTACATCATCTCCAACACATAGATGTTTGTTCAATTTAGAATCAAAAGCATACTGGGCAGACAGACTTTGTCACTGTCGCTGTTTTTAATCACAATTTTTATGGAATGTCAAGTCAGCCAATACAGTGTTTAATAACTATTTAAAGCATACACTACCCCTGAGGAAGGAGTTTAATTGACTCCGAAACGCGTCGGATGAAAAAGTACTGCTTCAAAACTCTGTATATACACGATTGTAATACTGATGGATTTACATTCCTAAACAATAGATGTTATAGTTGTTGTTATATTTTATTATGTTAATTCAATAAATTATATTTGTACCAAGTATACCTCTTTTATGATTGCTACATGTGCCTGAAAAGTCCACCACAAGGGGACCCCTTTGCTGTTATGTATAAATAATTTTAGATGTGGCACAAATTCACAGTCAGATGCTGATCTACAATATACATTATAATTCCTCCCCTTTGTGATTAGCTGGAATTAGTATTTCTATATTTCCTATGCCACAGATTTTTTACAGCTGCTATCCAGGGATTGCTATAGAGCTGTGATACAGTATCAGGCCGTGCAGGGACAAGGTCATCCAGCTACCAGGTTAAAGGTGCCACACTGCACCTCACCCCCATTATATGTGAGCTTAGGGGTTTCTAAGGGAGAGTAAGCAAACCCCACACAGTCCCGATAAGAGAGCACTCATGTAAATAGAAGTCAGCAGTTATGGGTACAGACACTGACAGGTAGGAGGAGCTGGAGGGAGAGAGAACTCCGCCCACCTCTCCTTCACTCATGCATACTTCAGCACTCAGCTGTGCTCTCTCCCCCTCCTCCCTTCTTCTGGTGCAGCTCCTGTATTCCTTTGATTACGGCTACTGGCTTCTGAATACAGGAGCTGCATTGGAAGGAGGAGAGATAGCACAGCCTCCTGGCTCTCTAGGATAGGGTCTGGGAGGGAGACACTCAGACTTTTGGAGGTTTACCTTGAAGTTGGATAAGGCACCATAGGTTCTCAGTTCTCGTAGTAGAGAGGGCAGAGATGTTAGGGGTTCCGTGATGTAAAAAAGGAGGTCGTCGGCATATGCCGCTACCTTGTGGTTTGTACTCCCTTCACATCTTGGTTGTTATGTGTGTGTTGAAGAAATGGTTCTAGTGTGAGCATAAAGAGGAGTGGGGATAGGGGACATCCCTGCCTGGTGCCATTAGAGATCGCGAGGGGGTCGGAGTTGCAGCCGTTGACTCTAATAGTGGCCGTCAGGTTAGCATAAATTGCAGCTACCCAGGACAAGATTGGGGCGGACATACCAAAACATTTGAGGGTTTCAAAAAGAAAGGCCCAGTCGACTCTGTCGAAGGCCTTTTCGGCATCCATAGATAGAAGGAGCAGAGGAGAATGGAGTTTCTCTGCTGATGCAATGATATTCAGGGTTCTAATGGTATTGTCCCTAGCTTCCCTGAATTGGATGAACCCTACCTGATCAAGGGGTACAATACGCTGCATGATGACATTTAATCTGGTTGCAATGATTTTGATAAATAATTTAACATCGTAATTCAAAAGCGAAATGGGACGGTAGCTGGCGCACTGTAGTGGATCCTTGCCTGGTTTCGGAATGACAGAGATGTTAGCACTGAGTAAATCGGAAGGGGTATTATGGCCGTCCGTGATTGCGTTAAAGGCGTCTAAGAAGTGTGGCACGAGTATCGATTGGAAGGTTCTATAGTATGAAAAGCGTAAAGCCGTCCGGTCCTGGTGCTTTCCCAGGCTGAGTGGCTGCAATGGCCATTGCAAATTCTTCGGCCGATAGCGGCTGAGATAGAGATTCACTTTCCTCCTGCATAAGCCTAGGAAGTTGAGCCACTTGTAGGTAAGTTGTCATTTCAGAGAGTATACTGGAGTGTTGTGAAGCCGAGGGGATAGATCTCAAGTTGTATAAATCTAAATAAAACTTGCGGAATGCCTCAGCTATCTCTGGGGTGGAATGTATTTTAGCGCTGGGAGAGGAGGTCAATGCAGAGACAAATGATTTACTATTTTGGGCTTTTAATGCTCTAGCCAACATATGGCTGCACTTGTTGCCATATTCATAGTAAGAGCAGCAGACCCTTAGAAACACATGTTTGACTTTGTAAAGGGAGTGCTCCCTAATCAATTCCCGCACTTTCATAAGTTCCATTTCCAGTGCGGGGTCTTGATTAAGTTTATGCGCTTGTTCTAGAGTGTGTCGTTTATCTAGCAGATCAGCTAGTGTTTTCGTTCTGCGTTGTTTGGACGCATGCCCGTGTTTAATGAGGATCCCTCGGAGAACACACTTGTGTGCGGCCCACAGGGAAAGGGGGTTGTCTACGGATCCTGAGTTCGTGTCAAAGTAATCGCTAAGTTTGCGCTGTATGTCCACTGTGATTTCTGGGTCTTTTAACAGAGATTCATTTAGACGCCATATTGGTGTGCTAGATTGTTGTTGTCGGGGTGTGACTTCTAATATAATTGGTGAATGATCTGAGATTGCAATATGGCCTATTTCAGCTTTGGAGATTAGAGACATGGTGGAATGTTTGCCTAGAAAAAAGTCAATTCTGGAGTAGGAGCCAAGTGGGGGGGAGTAGTAGGTGTAGTCCCTCTCTTGAGGATGAAAGATCCTCCAAATGTCAACTAATTGGTGTGAGTGGAGAAGGTCTTTGAGGCGTAGTCTGGATCCTCTAGGGGAGGAAGGTAGTCTCACTGAGGAGTCTTTGCGGGGGTCCATGGTCAGGTTAAAGTCCCCTCCTAAGATAAGGGTCACTTCCGTGAAAGAATCCAGAGTAGAGAGAAAACATTTGAGAACTGTTACTTGATTGGTATTGGGCAGGTATACGTTCGCCAATGTGAAAGTGTGGAAGTAAATTTTCCCTTTCAGCAGGAGGAATCTGCCCTCCAGATCCTTATGGACGTCTATCATCTGCCACGGGAGGGACTTACCAATCAGAATACTAGTCCCCTTGGATTTGGAAGATGGGGACAGGCTGTGATAGAAAGTCGGGAAATTATTGTTGTGTAGTTTAGGGATCTTATCTGCTCTAAAGTGAGTCTCTTGGAGAAAGACTACATGCGCTCTTAATCTCCAGAGTTCCTTGAGGCAACTAGTTCGCTTCTCTGGTGAGTTCAGCCCCTTGATATTTAAGGAAATTAACTTCACTGCCATTGCTGGTGTGTCGCTGACAGGCCCCCGATGCAACCTCTGGGTAGTAGTTGGAAACAAAACAAAAAGGGCTGAGAGGGGGGAAAGAGAGAGAGAGAGAGAAAAAAAAAGGGGGGGGGGGGAGGGGGTTAACAGCGGCTTAGTTTAGCCGAGAGTAGGTGATATCGGGATAGAGGGAAAGGAGTAAATCAGAAAAAAAAAAGCGGGGGGCAGGGGGAAACCAAACGAATGCTCACGTGAGCAGTTCTACCGCCACCAGGGCAGAGAAGGCCTAGAGTGGGTAGCAGTAAGGCACTTACCGCTAAAATAGCAAACAAACAAAAAAAAATTAACTAAAGAATAAACAGGGTAACACAACTTGTGTGTAACATTTTTCCCAGCGTAAAAACAGACCAATCTTAATATCCAAGCCGGGGATCCGCTCGCCTCGCGGGGATAGGTCGTTAATTAGATGTCTGTTCGTAATGTTCACACTAGAAGCAATAACAATGGCAGTAATAATGTGAGGGGTTAGCATTGCCCTCAAAGGGCGCTTCCGGATAAAATCCCGTGAGGGCCAGAGCGCTCCTTCCCGCAACGCCAACTGTGCTCCGTTGATCTAACAACAACATAACATAACATTTTAAAGGTCATTACAGACTGGACAAATGGCAGGATGGTGCAATTGCGCCTCATTCTTTCTTTCTGAACTCAGACAGGGGTGGCCCCTCCACAATCTCACACATGTGTGGGGAGCCCTACCGCTCATACATGTGGGTGACCCTGTCAGGGACTGACTGTGTGTCCTGGGGATAATGCCCCTCCCTATGAATGACAAGGGTAGGGGGTGCAATTTGTATCTCTCAGGGGGAGTATCAGCTATTAATTGGGAGTTCCATGGTGGAATAGGCCCTGTGAGGCTAGGGGTTGTGAGGAAACCATGTTGAGCCAGTGTTTGCCCCCCCCCCACGGGTGAGATTGTGGAGGCCTCCTTAGGAGCATAACCAAGCCAGCCTGTGCACTAAACCCTTGGTGAAATTAGTAGGGACCAAGGAACGCTCGAGCTTGATTCAACTCACCACCCTGGAGCGTAAGGCTATAAGCAAACCAACATTGGCGGCAGCACTGGGTACCACAACCCCCTCCCCCCCCCCCCCCCTTAGGACCAATTCTGTTCTAAAAAGAAGAAGAAAAAAAAAAAGTAAAATTAACAATAATAATACGAAAATAAACAAAATTTAGACCGTTTAGCATTGCCCTCAGAAGGCATCCCTAGCTTGAAAGTCAGTGAGAGCCAAAGGATCCCATGAGGGCAAGGCAAACTATGGCCCAGTATTCCGACAGTGGTGCGCCACCCTTACAGTGTGGCGCATACACTCGGGTGTATTGACTCTGGCTAGGTAATACACCTCTTCGAATATCAAGTCCATCCCAGGGGTAGCCACCCCGAGGTCTCACATATGTAGGGAGGGCCATTCTGCCTCGGTGTGTGGATATTTCTGTCAGGGATCAATTGTGCACCCATGGCGCGGGGAAAGCGGGAAGCAGCCATTAATTCAGGATCCCTTAGCTAGTGTAAACTTTGCCCTCCCATGGGTGGTGAGGGGGGTGGGGCGTAGCCACTTTCAGATAGGGGTACCCGCGTCAGCCGTCCCCCACCCGTGAGACCCCAGGAGCCCCCAGGAAGATATCAAGGGTAGTGACCACTCTTATCCTCCCCAATGAACTGGCCAGAACCGAGGAGGAGTCCAAATGTAGGGTTCCATACTTAAAAACAAAAAAAACAAAAAAAATAAGGGAGGGGGAGGAGTTCTGGCAAAATCTTCAGGAGAGTCTCCAAATGCTATGTATCGGGGATTGGATCTTTTTGTTTAGTGTCTATGAAACCCTGTCCAGGGAGACTGCGTGATGATGGTGATCAGTCTTCAGCGACGCTCGTCGCTTTGTGGTTGTCTGTTCCTGCGGGATTGGCGATTGTCTCGGGCTCATTGAGGTCTTCCCTGAGGCGCACCGCCTAGTGGATCAGATGAGACATCAATAATGAGCCAGTTGGGAACTGGTAAGGGCTCCCTCTCTGCAAAGTTGAATAGGTCAGGTAGTTCTGAGGGGTGACGCAGTGAATAGGAGCGATTGCCTTTGCGTACTTTCAGGTGAAATTGGTGGCCCCATCTGTAGGACATTCCTAGCTCCACGATTCTTTCTAGTAAGGGCTTCAGGGCTCTGCGCATTAGCAGGGTCTTTCTGGAAACATCCCCGTCAAATTCCAGAATTCCTACTCTCCATGCTTGTTGCACAATTTCTTCCTTAAGCTTGTAGGCATGCAGACGGCAGAGTACATCTCTGGGTCTGTCTTGAGAGGTAAGTCTAGGGCCAAGAGTACGGTGCACTCTATCAATGGAAATTTCAGTGTCTGGGGGGTGGTCGAGATATCTGTTAAAGATGGCGGTAACTTGCGAATAAATTTCCGCCTGCGTCACCGTCTCTGGGATGCCCTGAAGCCGAATGTTGTGTCTGCGGCTGCGGTTTTCAAGGTCGTCAAGAAGTAGGTGAAGCTGTACGACCTGCTTAGACAGGTCAGTGTGGGCAGTTTGAAGATGGTCCACTGTAAGTGCCATTGCCCCTTTATCCTGTCCCAGTGGTGTCACCCTGTCATCTACCTCAGACACTTCAGCACTTGTAGTTCTCCCTAGAGCAGATTCTACCTTATTTGCTAAGGCTTCAAAAGTCAGCTCTTGTGGGTAGCTGCTGCAGGAAAGCCCACAGAGTCTGCTCTGTCAAGTGTGTAGAGGGGAGGTTGTGCTGTGGGGTGGCTTTTGGAGTAGTACTCACTGTGACCTGTGCACTGGGACCATGCAGCCAGGCGTCTGTTGTAGCCATGGTTTAGGCTCTGTGGGGAAGCCTCCGCTGCCAACAAGTTGCAAGTGTCCTCGTGGAATGTCCCATTCCCTGCCTCAGGGGACATAATGAAGGATTGGGGCAGGCATGGAGAGAGGTCGCTAGGAGGGGAGAACGGCGGTATATTGTTGTCCTCCCCATGTTCTCCTCTCTGTGGTGCCGCGGGATCTGGATCAGCATGGCTACAGATGGCCGGCGCCATCTTGTTCCCGGCCGGAGTCGAGGTCGTCTGTGTAACTGGCCACAAATACCGATCCATGGTGGGGATGATTGAAAAAAAAAAACAGTCCGCTGCGTTCCCCGTTGCCACTGGGGCTGGAGGAGCCGTTAATGCAGGGTAGGCACTGATCTGTATTGCTGGTAGGTCACCTCAGACCGGGAGCTCAGCTACTTCACCTCCTCATCCGTCCGTGCCAAGACCACGCCCAGATACTCTTGTTGAGCGCAGGAACGAGCCCTGCTGTGAAATATTTGATCAAAAAATGTAATTACGCGCCCCTGTTAAACAGGGGCATAAAAATTGGGCCTTAGGCAGTGGCGGTGGTCCCCCGAACCAAAAATATTCTTACAAGCTATCATCATGAAGATTGTGGAGGAATAGGATAGTAACTCAGCATAATAGGATAGTCACTCAGCATAGGCAGTCTTCAAGAGCCATTGAAAAATTAATCGGTTACATCAACATCAGGTGCTTGGTAGCTGGTGATCCAAGACTGATTCATTTTTATGAATGTGAGCCGATCACAGAGTGAGCCTGTCCACAGACTCTGTTGATCAGTTACAAAGCAAGAACGCTGGATGCAGGACAGGCCAGTAGCTCAATTGCATTTTGCGCAAGCTCTGGCCAGTGGTCCATCCTCAAGACCCAGTAATCCAGTGGATGTTCTGTTGGAAAGGTCTCCAAGTCTGATCTTGCCCCTAGATATTCCTGCACCATGTAATTTAGACGCTGGCGATGGTTGCTGGAACCGATCAGACCTTGGCGCTGAACACTGAAGAATTGTCTGAAGGCATCGGTCAGCCGGCCACCTTCTCCACCGCTCTTTCTGTGACTGAACGAAGCCTCAGCAACATGTTGTCCAGCACCAGGAAATTGTAACCTCCCAGGCTCTGGAAACACATTGCACAAACCTTTCTGCAAGGCCTCCTCTGCTCCCTCTGCGAAGGCTGGATAAGTTCTGCAACTTACCCTTGCAATGTGGATCAAGAAGGGTTGCCAGCCAGTAATGATCCCTCTCCTTGATACCATGAATCCTAGGGTCCTTTCGCAGGCATTGCAGGATCAGGGAGGCCAAGCAGCGTAAGTTTGCAGAGGCATTCGATCCTGAGTCCTCTGGATTACTAAGGATCACATGATCCGCAACCACCTCCTCCCAGCCACGTACAACTCCATGGGTTTCAGGGGACTGAAAACGATCCCTTGAAGACTGCTGCTGATGCTGAGTGTTATCCTCCTCCTCTTCTTCTTCTTCCTGTGTGATCGGCGGGGGCGCAAGAATACTATCTGGGTAAAGGGGGCTTTGAGAGGTAAGGAAGCCCTCCTCTTCCTCCCACTGTTCTGCCTCAAGTGCCCTGTCCATTATTCCACGAAGCGTGTGCTCCAACAGGAAGACAAGAGGGACAGTATCACTGATGCATGCACTGTCACTACTCACCATCCTCGTGGCCTCCTCAAATGGTGACAGGACAGTGCATGCATCCTTGATCAGTAGCCATTGGCGTGGTGAAAGAAAGCCAAGCTCCCTTGACCCTGTCCTGGTGCCATACTCACACAGGTACTCATTGATAACCCTCTGCTGCATGTGCAGTTGCTGCAGCATTGCCAACGTTCAGTTGCACCTGGTGGGCATGTCACAAATTAGGCGGTTCTTGGGCAGGCTGCATTCCCTTTGAAGGTCAGCCAGCCGAGCACTGGCATTATATGACCAGAGGAAATGACAAACAGACTTTCCTGGCCTGCCTCAGGAGATCCTGTAAGCCCGGGTACCTGCCCAAAAACCGCTGCACCACCAAATTCAGGACTTGAGCCAAACAGGGTCAAGTGTCCCTGTCGGAGGGCAGAGAGGAGGTTGGTGCCATTGTCGCATACAACCATTCCTGGCTGAAGCTGGCGTGGCGTCAACCACCTCTGAGCCTGCCCCTGCATAGCTGACAGAATGTCTACCCCAGTGTGGCTCCTGTCCCCTAAACAGACCAACTCAAGCACTGCATGGCATCTTTTTGCTTGAGTGCTTACGTAGCCCCTTGAACGCCTACAGAGCACCGCTGGTTCAGAGGACAAATCTGCAGAGAAAGAGGCCATAGAGGAAGAAGAAGAGGAGGGGGTGGAGGACAGAGCTGTGGCAGAATCACCACTAGCATTTTGGAGGCGTGGTGGCGGAACAAGCTCCAACAATACTGAACCCTTTCCTGCATCCTTCCCAGCTGCCAGCAGAGTTACCCGGTGTGCCGTGAAAGAAAGGTAACGTCCCTGTCCATGCCTGCTGGACCATGAGTCAGCAGTAATATTCACCTTACTGCTAACCGCCCTGTCCAACGAGGCCAAGACATTGCCTTCCACATGCTGCTAGAGCCAGAATGGCCTTCCGTGAAAAGAAATAGCGTTTGGGAACCTGCCACTGAGGTACCACACATTCCACAAATTCACGAAAGGGGGTAGAGTCTACCAGCTGAAAAGGCAGCAGTTGCAGTGCTATCAATTTGGCCAAGCTGGAATTCAGACGCTAAACATGTGGGTGGCTGGGACCGAATTTCTTTAGATGGTTTAGCAACTGGGGTAGGGAAATTTGCCTGCTAAAATCAGATGTTGGTGTACCGCTAGCAGATTAGCCGCAAGTACATGGGACACCTATTTCTATACCTTCATTCCTCTCAGTGCAGGTTTCTGAGAGGACTGGAGGTATAGTGGGGTTGGAGATCCCAGTTGATGAGGAGTTATTTTGAGGGGACAGCAAATTTACACTGTTATACAAGCTGTACACTCACTACTTTACATTGTAGTAAAGTGTCATTTCTTCAGTATTGTCACATGAAAAGAGACAATAATATATTTACAAAAATGTGAGGGGTGTACTCACTTTTGTGAGATACTGTATATATACACACGAGACTGACACTATATCTATATATTTATTAAATACACTGCAGCTAACTGAATAACCTGCCTGCCTGAAGTATATTAGATAAAGTACACCAGGAATGGCCTGTCAGTCAGATATAGCTACACTGGATGCAGAGTGTGTGTGTATATCTATATATCTATCTATCTATCTATCTATCTATCTATCTATCTATCTATCTATCTATCTGTCTATCTATCGGTCTATCACTATATATATCTATATATATATATATATATATATATATATATATATATATACACACACACACACGAGACTGATTGTAAGTGTATATACACTACCGTTCAAAAGTTTGGGGTCACCCAAACAATTTTGTGTTTTCCATGAAAAGTCACACTTATTCACCACCATACGTTGTGAAATGAATAGAAAATAGAGTCAAGACATTGACAAGGTTAGAAATAATGATTTGTATTTGAAATAACATTGTTTTTACATCAAACTTTGCTTTCATCAAAGAATCCTCCTTTTGCAGCAATTACAGCATTGCACACCTTTGGCATTCTAGCTGTTAATTTATTGAGGTAAGCTGGAGAAATTGCACCCCACGCTTCTAGAAGCAGCTCCCACAAGTTGGAATGGTTGGATGGGCACTTCTGGCGTACCATACGGTCAAGCTGCTCCCACAACAGCTCAATGGGGTTCAGATCTGGTGACTGTGCTGGCCACTCCATTACCGATAGAATACCAGCTGCCTGCTTCTGCTGTAAATAGTTCTTGCACAATTTGGAGGTGTGTTTAGGGTCATTGTCCGGTTGTAGGATGAAATTGGCTCCAATCAAGCGCTGTCCACTGGGTATGGCATGGCGTTGCAAAATGGAGTGATAGCCTTCCTTAGCTTTTACCCTGTACAAAGCTCCCACCTTACCAGCACCAAAGCAACCCCAGACCATCACATTACCTCCACCATGCTTAACAGATGGCGTCAGGCATTCTTCCAGCATCTTTTCATTTGTTCTGCGTCTCACAAACGTTCTTCTTTGTGATCCAAACACCTCAAACTTGGATTCATCCGTCCACAACACTTTTTTCCAGTCTTCCTCTGTCCAATGTCTGTGTTCTTTTGCCCATCTTAATCTTTTTCTTTTATTGGCCAGTCTCAGATATGGCTTTTTCTTTGCCACTCTGCCCTGAAGCCCAAAATCCCGCAGCCGCCTCTTCACTGTAGATGTTGACACTGGTGTTTTGCGGGTACTATTTAATGAAGATGCCAGTTGGGGACCTGTGAGGCGTCTGTTTCTCAAACTAGAGACTCTAATGTGCTTATCTTCTTGCTTAGTTGTGCAACGCGGCCTCCCACTTCTTTTTCTACTCTGGTTAGAGCCTGTTTGTGCTGTCCTCTGAAGGGAGTAGTACACACCGTTGTAGGAAATCTTCAATTTCTTTGCAATTTCTCGCATGGAATAGCCTTCATTTCTAAGAACAAGAATAGACTGTCGAGTTTCAGATGAAAGTTCTCTTTTTCTGGCCATTTTGAGCGTTTAATTGACCCCACAAATGTGATGCTCCAGAAACTCAATCTGCTCACAGGAAGGTCAGTTTTGTAGCTTCTGGAAGGAGCTAGACTGTTTTTAGATGTGTGAACATGATTGCACAAGGGTTTGCTAATCATCAATTAGCCTTCTGAGCCAATGAGCAAACACATTGTACCATTAGAACACTGGAGTGATAGTTGCTGGAAATGGGCCTCTATACACCTATGTAGATATTGCACCAAAAACTAGACATTTGCAGTTAGAATAGTCATTTACCACATTAGCAATGTATAGAGTATATTTGTTTAAAGTTAGGACTAGTTTAAAGTTAGCTTCATTTAAAAGTACAGTGCTTTTCCTTCAAAAATAAGGACATTTCAATGTGACCCCAAACTTTTGAACGGTAGTGTATATATTTTAAATACACTGCAGCTAACTGAATAACCTGTCTGCCTGCCCAATCTAAATGACACTCTCTCTCCGTCCACGCCAACAACACACTACACAGGGCCGACATGCAGGCAGCCTTATATACTTAGTCCCCCCTGAGCCATAATTGGCCAAAGGCACCCTGCCTTTCGCCAATTTTGGCACTCTTAGCTAAGGGCGCTGGGATTGGCCAAAGCATGCAGGTCATGGTGCATGCTTTGGCCAATCATCATACAGCAATGCACTGCAAACATTATTGGGCGTTACGCGGTGCTCAAATTTGCTGCGAACGCCCCATAATTTTAGTTTTTCGACAAACGGGCGAACACCCGATGTTCGAGTCGAACTCATGTTCGACCCGAACATAAAGCTCATCCCTACAAAGCAGATCCCCGTTCTCACAGGGAAGTACACAGAGATCTTCTGTTCCTTGTAAGCAGGAATGTGGATCTCTGTGCTCCTCCTGTCAGTCCCTCCCCCACACAGAAAACACTCCCAGGGAACACACTTAACCCTTTGATCACGCCTGTCATTTAAACAGTAACAGTGCATTTTTTTTTTTAGCACTGATCACTGTATTGGTGTCACTGGTCCCCAAAAAGTGTCACCTAGTGTCAGATTTGTCCACCACAATGTCGCATTCCAGAAAATAAATAAATCGCTGATCGCCACCTATACCAGTAAAAATAATTAAAAAAAAATGAAAAGTCCAATCTATCCCATAGCTTGTAGACGCTAAAACTTTTGCGCAAACCAATCGGGCGGCATAGTGGTGTAGTGGGTAGCACTCTCGCTTAGCAGTAAAAAGGGTCGCTGGTTCGAAGCCCAACCACGAAACTACCTGCCTGGAGTTTGCATGTTCTCCCTGTGCCTGCGTGGGTTTCCTCCGGGTGCTCCAGTTTCCTCCCACACTCCAAAGACATGCTGGTAGGTTAATTGACTTCTGTCCAAAAAAAAAAAAATTGGCCCTAGTAAATGAATGCAAGTTTGGGATTGTGGGCTCCTTGAGGATAGGGTGCATTGTATGTGTGGATCGCTGCGTAAATTGATGGCGCTATATGGGTACCTTAAATAAATAGGGATAATTGTAGGCATACAACCACACTCACTCAGGTTGAACTGGATGGACTGGTGTCTTTATTCAACCTTACTAACAATCAATATACGCTTATTGGTTTTTTTTACCAAAAATATGTAGGAGAATACATATTGGCCTAAATTGATGAAGAAGTTTGATTGTTCACATTTTTTTATATGCATTATAGCAGAAAGTAAAAAATATTTTTTCTTTTCAAAATTGGCATTCTTTTTTTGTTTATAGCGCAAAAAGAACGAGTGGAGTACCACCAAAAGAAAGCTTGATTTGTGGGGGGGACATTGATTTTATTTGAGTACACCGTCGCACAACCGCGCAATTGCCAGTTAAAGTAACGCAGTGCCGAGAGCAGGAAGGGGGCGTGACCGGATGGGCGGGTGTGTGTTGAGAGGCAGCATGGAGTGAGTGTGAGCATGGACGCTGTGTGCTCCGTCCCTCCTCCGTTCTCATCTCTCTCTCCCCTGGCCGTATGAACGGCATACTGGATGGCTCTGGCTCCCTTGTCGCTCGGTGCCTCGCTGCCCCTCCTCTCTCTCTGCTAAAGGTGTGCTGAGGAATCCTCTGGGTGAGACGTCATCCCCTGCACGCTGCTGTGAGATAAGCAGCTTTACTTTCACTTTCCCATCTCTACACTAGTCATGGAATAGAAGTCGGCCAGAGCTGGTACAGTATGGAGTCACTAGTATAGTAACTAGATGCTGTTTTAAAAATTGTTAGACAATCCTCGGACTAGAAGTAAATCCTGGTAATATGACATCTGTGTAGTAACAGAGTTATTTATGTGAGTCAGTGTGTTGACCTGCCTGCTGCTTGGGTAATACTAAGTCTGGGTGCAGAGTGTGCTAATATAGGAAGCAAAGTATATTCTCCTTTTTTTTTTTTTTTTTTTTTTTTTTTGTGTGCTGTTGACTAGCTAAAGCCCTGGGACCCCTGGGATCCTCAACAGATGCAAGGAGAGAGGTTTAGGTAGGGGTTGGGATACTCGGCGTATGAACCCCACTAACCGTATTTTGATGGCGACTGCCTTAGCGGCATTTAACCAACTGTATAAAACTACGGTGTAGGTGAGGGGCTGCACCAATTTAAGTTGTAGCTGTGGAGTTTATGTGGGTAGGGAGTTGCCCCACACCTGCCATCTAAGGTACTGTGGCTTCCTTCTGTGTGAGCTCTCTTTTTCTTTACAGGGGTGTACAAGAGTGTAGAGAGGAGAGACTTACTCCGCTTTATACACTTTATGGTATATGCTCTGTACAGCGGGTAGTTGAGTGCTGATGGGTGCAGCGGCTTCCCTTTCCTCCCCCTCTCTCCTTCGTTCCTTTTGGATTTGTGGAGGACGTTGGTAACTGTCAGTCTCTAATTTGTTGCTGTTAGAGTGTATATATATACCTATAAGTGTAAATGATGCAGAATCTACGTTCCTCTAAAGAGAAAAACCCGCAGCATGCGGCAGCAGTATCAGCAGCAGCAAAACTGGAGCAATATGCCCATGCCTCTGCTCTGACCCCTCCAAAAAAGGGGTCGCAGCAGAAGGGTCATCAAGGGGGGGCATCGGATAGGAAAAGCCAGGGCCAGCCTCAATTACAGCCCTTAGGGGCTGTGCCGGCTACCCAGCCTTCCAAATCTTTATGTAATAAAGGCCCAGGGCTAAGTGATCAAAACACAAACGTAAACTCGGAGCTAATAAATGACCCGAATTTACCCTTGAACAGAGAACCAACTATAACGGACGTATACATGGCTGTAGGGGTGTGTAACGGCTCGCTTAAAGATCTTTGTGAACAGATGAAAGGTGTTAAAGCAGATCTGTTATTGGTTAGACAAGATCTGCAGAAAACGGCGGAGAGAACAACGGCCCTGGAAGAAAGAGTCAGTGGGCTAGAAGATAATGTGCTCCCAATAACCAAAGAAATAAAATGGCTGAAGGAACAGCTATCTAAACAAGCCTCTAAGTTAGATGAGATGGAGAACAGGAGTAGAAGAGATAATGTGAGGCTGATAGGTTTACCCGAAAGGAGTGAGGGCGCCAACCCAATTGCATTCCTAGAAAAATGGCTGGGGGAGCTAATCGGGAAAGAATCATTCTCGGCTTCGTTTTCCATCATAAGAGCTCATAGGATCCCTTTCAGGGCACCATCGGAGGGGGGCCACCCGAGACCCCTCCTCCTGAGATTTCTTAACTACCAGGATAAAGTAACCTTATTACGGAAGATCAGGGAAGCAGGGGAGGTTTTTTTTAAAGGAGCAAAAATATCGTTTTATTCCGACTTCTCTCCGGATTTGCAGAGGCGCAGGGCAGAGTTTACCCAGGCAAAACGCAATCTACAAAAATTTAAGTTGCCCTATGCTCTTTTATATCCGGCAAGGTTGCGGGTTGCGGCTCTGGGGGAGACTCTGTTTTTTAACTCCCCTGCCGAAGTTGAGAAGTGGCTGGAAGATAATAGGGAAAAAATCACGAATTTTACGTAGAGAATGGGGGAAGATATAATAGGCCGGGATATCAATAGGATGGCACGACAAGGCATTGGGAGGTACAGGGGCTGTATTTTTGTTTTTGTTTTTTTTTCTTGTTGTTGCTTTTTTTCTTTTTTTTTTTTTTTCCACCCCTTTCTGCCATCTGTTAATGTTTTTTGTTATAAGGGGATGGGAGGGGATGGGTGCACACAGCTATTTGTGGGTAGGGTGGTGTGGGGTTGTGTGTGGAAGATTTGGTGTAAAAGGTTGGTGTTAGTGTAAGAGGCAATGGTCATGGTAAACCCCCAGGGGGTACACCTAGATAGGTGGGTACGGGTGGGGGGGGGGGGGGGAGGAGGATGGGGTGGGAGGGTAGGGGAGGATAGGTGGGGAGGGAAGGGAAGGGGTGGGAAGATGGGAGAGAGGGGAAATAGGGGGGGTAAATCATTCCTTACGAACACTTATACCACTAGAAATTATAACGGAGGTATCCAGACCTTCCTTAAGATTATTTTTGCACATACAGGCACTTTTTATAGTAAATAGGTTTTTGGTTGTTCTACACGCACATGCAAGCACTGTCTATGGCAAATTTATGCCCAAAGTAAGGCTAATATAGCCAAAATGAATACGTGGTCTAGTGGCCAAGTATGCACACACACGGAACTGTTATCACAGCCACTAGGAGGAGAAAAATTTGTTTTGGGTTAGGGTTATATATATTAAATTTCTCTTATATCTTTCTGTTATATACGTTTGTATGTGTCGGGGTAAAGGATATTCCTCAGTCTTTAGATGTTAGCTAAGACTCTGAAAATAGGATCCTGGAATGTCAGGGGCCTAGGTACACCACTTAAAAGATTAGCAGTGTTCTCTATGATGGAGAGTTGTGGGGCTGATCTGGTCTGTCTGCAGGAAACCCACCTAACCAAGGAAACTATTCATCACCTACAGATGAAAAAATTTCAAACCCAATTTCATGCGGTTCACTCCTCCTACAGTAGGGGAGTGAGTGTTTTGGTAAAGTCTGGGGTGAAGTTTTCCTGCAGCCAGGTCAGGATAGACGAGTTGGGTAGATACATCTTCTTATTATGTTCTATTGAAAACGCCAGGTATGTGGTGGCAAATATATATATCCCTCCGCCCTTTAATCTGGATGTCTTGCTTAAACTGCATGAATTTTTGCTAGATAAAAAAGGGGTGCCGATTGTAGCAATGGGGGACTTCAACGAGGTTCTAGATAAAGGGCTGGATAGATTCCCACTACGAAAAAGCTCAGAGGACTCAGTAAGGAGTCGGTTAAGCTTCTTTCTGGAAGAAGTGGGATTAATGGATTTGTGGAGGGCACGGAACCCAGGCGTGCTGCAATATACTTGCTGTTCTGCATCTTACTCCGTGCTTTCAAGGATAGACCTAGCCCTAGGAAATGATAGGGCTCTCCAGATGGTAGAAAAAATAACATACTGGCCAAGAGGCATCTCAGACCACTCACCTATGGTAGTCATTTTAAATCTTGGGGAGCCTAGGCCCCGGAAGAACTGGAGTATAAGCCCGTACTGGTTTGAAATGATTAAAAAGACGGATGGGATACTTTCCTCCTTAAGGGAGTTTGTTGAGATCAATCAGGGAACGGTGTCCCCTTCTACGCTATGGGACGCCCTTAAGGCTTTTTTTAGGGGGGTCCTGATACAGCAGATAGCTACATTCAACAAAGAGGCTAGAAGGGAGGAGGAGAGCTTGTTGAGAGACGCTCTTGAAGCAGAAAACAACTATACTTGCAACCCAACCCCGGAGACGGAGAGTATCTGGCAAGAGAAACAACAAGTATATAAATCAGTGGTTATACAGAAAGCAGAAACCAGGCGGTTACTCCAAAGACAGGAATCTATGGTGGAGGGCGAGAGAATGGGAAGGACACTGGCTATGCTAGCAAAATCCAATGCAGCTCCATCCACGGTTCTCGCGATTAGATCCCAGAGCGGTGAGGTAGTATCAAGCACCTTAAAAATAGTACAAGCCTTCAGGGATTACTATAAAAAACTGTACTCCTCCCAGAAGAGGGGTAAGGAGGCTAAGATGGAGGACTTCCTAAGGGGGTTAGACATCCCCACCATATCACAGGAAGAAAGAGATATATTAGATGCCCCAATATCTATAGCAGAATTACACCAAGCAGTAGCAGGCATGGCAACCCATAAGTCGCCCGGACCAGATGGTCTTCCAATTGAGACCTACAAACACTATGGTGAAGTGTTGATCCCCGAACTGCTGAAAGTTTTGGGGGGGGCGCTTGAGGGGGGCCAATTACCTGCCTCAATGCTAGAAGCAACTATTATTGTATTACAGAAAGAAGGGAAAGATCCCTTGGATATGGCCGCCTATAGACCAATTTCTCTCTTATGCACGGACGTAAAAATTCTGGCCAAAGTGCTGGCAGCAAGATTGAATGGGGTTATCCACAAGCTGATCCACGAGGACCAGGCGGGCTTCATAGCCAATAGATCCACGAGCCTGAATATTAGAAGGGCGTTTTTGAATGTACAGACCCCAATGGTGAACGAGGGTTCGAGAGCGTTGATGACCCTTGATGTATCCAAGGCTTTTGATAGCGTGGAGTGGGGCTATATGTGGCGCGTGCTGGAGATCTTTGGATTTGGCTCTGCCTTTATAGGGTGGATCAGAATGCTATATACTCGACCCAAGGCAAGATTAAAAATTAACAACGAATTGTCGGACTGGTTTGAGCTGGAGAGGGGGACGAGGCAGGGGTGCCCACTCTCCCCTCTGTTGTTTGCACTAGCGATGGAACCCCTGGCCATTTCCATAAGGGGAAGTCGAGCGATAACCGGCTTCCAGAGAAAAACAGGCGAGGAAAGAATCGCATTGTATGCGGATGACATTCTGTTATTTTTGGGAGACTCGAGGAAATCGCTACCGGGAGCAATGAGGATAGTGGAGGACTTCGGCAGTTTTTCTGGCTTAGAGATAAACTGGGAGAAATCAGAGTTTCTGCCGATAGACCCCATAAATGAGACAATAGCACCTGGTATGCCTCAAGTGGTAACAGTGGAAGCTCTGAAGTACCTAGGGATTGTCCTGACGAAGGACTCTGCTCTATATATCAGTAAAAACCTTGTCCCCCTATTAACAAAATTTAAACGAAAAATAGGAATTTGGAGACGCCTACCTCTATCAGTTGCAGGAAGATGTAGCTTAATAAAAATGATATGGATGCCACAACTGCTATACGTCTTGCATAATTCCCCTGTCTGGATAGGTAAGAAGTGGTTTAAAAAAATTGACAGTCTCTTTAGGGAATTGATTTGGAAGGGGAAACAAGCCAGGATCCGTCTTGGAGTGCTCCAGCTCCCTACCCAGGAGGGGGGCTTTGCCCTCCCACATCCCGAGAGTTATTTTTACTCAACTCAGTTGCAGCAATTATTGGGCTGTGGGATACCGAAAGGAGGCACCCCTAATGGCAAGTTACTGTTGTTGAGCTCCACACATAATACAATTATTGAAGCCCTAGAGGCGGACGCGTTCCATGATAAATTTCCAACAATTAAATTGATAATCAAACTTTGGAAAACAGTTAAGAAAAAGATGGGGTATGGAGCCTTAACAGTCTACTCTCCTATTTGGAACAACCGTAATTTGCAGGAAGTTCTTAAGATAGGCATATTTAGAGAGTGGGAGAAGCTTGGTCTCAGTAAGCTAAGTCAATTATATAACGACTCTGGGTTAAAGAAATTTTCAGAACTGGTTGGGGAGTTTAAGCTTCCCCGGGGGTCTTTCTTCCTATATGTCCGGTTGGAACATGCCCTTAAAGCACAATTTAAAGCCCAGACTCCGAGATGGGAAGAGATGCCTCTATTTCAGTGCATAATTCAAATAACCCCCACTAGAGGGGTAATTTCAAGAATTTATGACCAATTAAGCAAATCGGTTAATAGCAGGGCAATACTCCTTGGGGTAAAGGCTAAATGGGAAGAGGAGGTGGGAGGAATGACCCAGGAACAATGGGCGAGAATTTTGGAGTTGGGAGCGCAGGTTTCTGTGACCCCTTCACAGAGACTCTCACACTTAATGCTGTTAAACAGAGCCTATTATACTCCTAAAAGACTTTTTAAATTTGGGAGAAGGCCCAATGACAACTGCCCCAGGTGTCGAAGGACGGGAGATCTCATTCACATGGTGTGGAGGTGTCCCAAGCTGTTTAGATACTGGGAGGAGGTGACTGGGAACTTGGGAAATATTTTCGGCACGACAGTGGCAAACGAGGCCTTGGTTTGTATTCTGGGGCATAGAAGAGTGATGGGAGAAAGGTTGAGTACTACCTTAGCTGTCACGCGGGCCCTGTTTCAGGCTAGAAAGTTGATAGCACTTAGATGGCAGGTAAAGGAGCCCCCCACTGTGAAAGATTGGATCTCTACAATGAATGAAACCTTGGGTAGGGAAAGAATGGAGTACATAAAAAGGGGCAATCTTCAGGAATTTGAAAGCATGTGGAAGATGTGGATAGAGAAAGTGAAGAGTTATTAATAGCGGGATCGGCATAGACACGGAATAGACTGAGGGATGGGCTTAATATAGGTATATAGGCAACTGGTATCCTTGCAGGCAAAGGATGCTATAATAAAGTGTTTCTGATATGAACTTTTTTAGTTAAATATATAGTTTAGTAGGGCATAGGATAAACATATAGGGAGCAGGTGGGGGGATCGGGGTATTAGGGCATAGGTAATTTGGTACACAATACAGGCTGGGTCAGTAGAAGATGGGCACGGGGAGCCCACAAGATCATTTTTACAAACCTCTCTTGTATTTTTTGTTGGTGTTTTTGTCCTTTTTCTTCCTTCTTACGGGTCCCCTCTTTCTCTAAACGGAGTTGGAAAAGGATGGGTCCCTTTGGTTATCGAGTCCTAGTTAGTGGGGCTTACGAGATGGAAGGGACAGAGGACTAGTTGGTAAAGAGGCGTAATGGAATCCGTTGGTCATTATGGCGATATAAAAAGCAATGAGAAAAAGTATAATCCACTATGATGTGAATACGAGAAGGCGACAGTTAATGAACATCAAACTGATTTAGCCCTCCAAACACTGTTTACTGATGTGGAAAGAAAAAAGAAAAAAAAAACAAAAAAAAAAAAAAAAACGCAGTGCCGAATCGTAAAAAAATGGCCTGGTCATTAAGTGTGGGGGGGAGTAGTCATTAAGGGGGTAAAACCTTCCGGGGCAGAAGTGGTTGATGTACAGGTCATACACGGAGGAAGTGAAGGGGTTAATGTACTGGTCACATACAAAAGCAGGATGTGCAAGGGTTAAAAAAAAAAAAAACGATCAGTGTGTCACTACAACAGAATGAATAAATCATTAGCTGCAGATTCATTCATTCTTTTCTCATTCACAACTACTAGAGCTCTCTCTTTCCTTTGTTGGAAAGGGGAAGAGGAAGGATCAACACTGCAAAACAGTACCATGTGATCACTGTGATGACCAATCACAGCAATCATATGGTACCCAGCCCCTTGGATTGGCTCAGTGCATTGTCTGTGTATCGAGTCATCTAATGACAGCTCGGTACACAGCTATTACCAGGCTCAAAGCAGCCATTTATCCAGGGCCATTTATGAATAGCACTGGGTAAAGGGCCACTGATCTGTAATTTAACCACTTGCTTACTGGGGCACTTAAACCTCCCTCCTGTCCAGACCAATTTTCAGCGCTGATGCACTTTGAATGACAATTGCACGGTCATACAACACTGTACCCAAATGAAATTATCATTCTTTTCCCACAAATAGAGCTTTCTTTTGGTTGTATTTGATCACCTCTGCGGTTTTTATTTTTTGTTAAAAATTAAAAAGACCGAATTTAATTTTTTTTTTATATTTTGTTATAAAATTTTGCAAACAGATAATTTTTCTCCTTCATTGATGTATGCTGATGAGGCAGCACTGATGGGCACCGATAGGTGGCAGTGATGGGCACTGATGGGTGGCAATAATGGGCACTGGTTGGTTACAATGACGGGCAGCACTGCTAGGTGGCACTGATTGGCACTACTGGTGGGCATTGATAGGTGGCACTCATGGGCATTGATAGGTGGCAATGGCAGGCACAGATGAGCAGAATTGCCTGTTCATCTTCGGGACCGAAGTCCCTTGCACATAAGCTGGTGATCTGCTTTTTTTTTCTCCTTATGCTGTCTGCGTGAGGAGAAAAAAAAGATTACCGAGCTTTTGTTTACATCATGTGATCAGCTGTCATTGGCTGACAGCTGATCACATGGTAAGGGGCCAGGATCGGCCCCTTACTCAGATCTGTAATCACCCGAGTCTCAGTGACTCGGTGAACACAGCACATGCCGCACGCGCTCTGGCGGGCACGTGCGAAGGAGAGGATGTCATAGGACGGCCTCCCGGAAATTCAGGTCCGCGCTGTGGCCGTCATTCGGCTATAGCGTGGACGCCAAGTGGTTAAAGACATACCCCTGATGAAAAGGAGTTTAAAGCTAGAGGAGAAGTTTGACAGCCAGGCATTTTCAGGAGGTGAACAAAGATGGCCTAAATATTTTCTCTCATGATCATTTCTCTTTTCCAATAAAACTCTTAAATTCTGTTGGAATTTACACACCGAGCATCAAAAACATGACAAACATACATTTTGAGATTTTGACTATTATTTATTTAAAAAACCCTTGATATATTCTGCAGCATTCCTTGCTGACGCACATGATGTTTCACAGTTCAGTGACATGTTATTCACACATATTTAACATATCCGAAGAGAACCTTCATAGTCCACAGACAGCAGTACATGGTACCTCTCACGCATGGGTGAAATATTAACAAGTCACATCTTACAGGAAAAAATTGTTTCCACTGAAAGAACCTAAATTACTGGTGGATTTTTGTAACAAATTGGATTTTATATTAAAAAAAAAAAAATAAAGGCTGGCCAATTTTGGCTCAACATTCGCTGAGATTTAATCATATTGAAGAACATCCACTGAATAGTCATTAAAAAGAGAATTTGTGGAATCTTCCCATCTACAGCGAGCCATAGTAAAGTGCCACCCTACGTGATTCTTGTGTAACATCTTCCTAAATTTGTAGAACTGGGTGACAAGGAAGGAAAAAGTGAACCTGTATCTGAAAACATCTAAACTACCAACTACATTCAAAGGCTTCAAGTTCGCTCACTACCTAGTAAATCCCCCTCCCCAAATAGTCACACATCCATTGAAGTTGAAACCTCTCGACCCTTTAGGCAGCAAAGCAGGAAGATCAGATTTACAGCCAGGAAACCAGCACTTCTAAAGGACATCAGCAATTGTATCGTAAGTGTTTAACAACCACAGGTTCACTTTGTGGTAGTCAAGCCATAGATGAGCAGATCTGGGTGCGGACCATGGCAAATGACAAATGGAGATGGCGATAGACAGACGTACTTTCCACGCTTTCAGTACAATGCCCCCCTACACACGATAGGATTTTCCGACGGAAAATGTTTGATAGGAGCTTGTTGTCGGAAATTCCGACCGTGTGTAGGCTCCATCGGACATTTTCGGAATTTCCGTCACACAAAATTTGAGAGCTGGTTCTCAAATTTTCCGGAAATTCTGATAGTGTGTACACAATTCCGATGCACAAAGTTCCACGCATGCTCGGAATCAAGCAGAAGAGCAGCACTGGCTATTGAACGTCATTTTTCTCGGCTCATCGTACGTGTTGTACGTCACCGTGTTCTTGACGTTTGGAATTTCCGACCAACTTTGTATGACCGTGTGTATGCAAGACAAGTTTGAGCCAACATCCGTCGGAAAAAAAACATGGATTTTGTTGTTGGAAAATCCTATCGTGTGTACAGGGCATTAGAGTGGACAGCAGGCAGTTGAAAAATAAAAAAATAAAAATCAGCAAGGGCATTTACATGAGTTAATTTTCAGCAGAGGTAAAAAATAATTTTGCTGATAAGCTACCCTTGCATGTGCACCTTTGGCATACTTACAGTATAGTCCTACACACTGCACAGCTCTCAAGGGCTGGAGTTGGACACACTATAGTACTGGAAAGTGCATAGCCCTCAAGAAATGGTGTGGAACAGCCCTTACATAGTATAGTCCTGGACACTACATGTCATGACTACAGTCCTCAAGGGCTGGAGTTAAACTACCGGAAGACAGCATAGTTCGGGACATTACATAGTCTTCAAGAAGTGGAGTTGGGACAGCTCTAACATCGTGGAGCATCAGTGGTGCATGGACCATTGCTTGGCAACTGCTGGTCTAGAACAACCTTTCTCAAACTTTTCAACATAGAGGAACCCTTGAAATAACTTTCCGGTCTCAGGGAATCCCTGCTAAAAAATTATTATATCTACAACTCATGATGTGTGATAATCAGTGGAGAGAATGCTCCTTAGACTTGTGGACATTGGGAAGAATGTCTGCCTTACAGATAGCTAAAAAGATAAATGGTGTAAGTGGGAACCGGAGAGACAGAAATTGTTCATTACACCCCTAGCAACCTAAGGAGGAAGCCTAGCTTTGAAACCCTGTTCTAAAAAATTACATAGCCTTCAAGAAATGGAATTGAACAGCCCTAATACAGTATAGTCCTGGAAAATACACAGCATTTAAGGACTGGAGTTGGACAGCCCTGATACAGTAGAGGTCTGGACAGTGCTAATACAATATAGTCCTGGACACTACACAGCTGCACTACACAATGGCTGGAGTTGGACAGTCCCCAACACAGTACAATCCTGAACAGTATATAGTCCTAACTTCCGTCATTATTCACCCCACCCACGGGGTTAGTCATGACTAAGCCCCGTGAGTGGAGCAAAACATGTCAGGGGGCCTGGCCTGGATGGAGTTAGGCTGAGGTTATCATCACCTATTACACATTGGGCGTGTATGGTGTGCAATGGCTGAGACGTTTCTCTCCTTGTTCTGCCTAAGGCTTCATGTACACTTGGCCTACATTACCACAGCCTTGTCTCGTTTTGCTTTTTCCCCATGGCTGGCAGTCAAAAGGTTCCTATCCTGAGCGAGATTCTTCCGCGTTCAGGAGAGGGAGGTTGAACCTCACCTAACCGCAGCAGCTCCTAAATTCTGCAAAAAGTCTATGTGTATATTGACACAAAGGCTTTTATGGAGCCAAGTTTAGAAGCTTGGGCAAAACAGAACAATAATAACTCCTAAACTCAAGTTTAGGAGCTACTAGTATACATGAAGCCTAAGAGTACAGTGCTGGACACCACACAGCCCTCGATGGGATGCAGTTTGGCACCCCTAATGCTGTACAAATATGAATGGTTTACCAAAGAAAACCAGATTTTGAACATACTGTACTATGCAAGTCAACCATGAAATTGTTGTACTGAAAAGAATTCAGAGTATGGCCTCTTAGATGCTTTACGTTTTTTCCCTGACATTCATCTTCTGCTCCTGGCTGCCCCACTAGCTAAATCCCTATTGCCTGCCCTTATCCTCCTATTCTGAACCCCCTAGGAGTCTCTCCTACACACATTGGAGCATGGGATGAGCTTGCATGCACAGAACATGATTATGTGAGACTGCAGCGTCCTACTTAGTAGTCTTAAGAAAAGCCTGATAAATGGTGACTCCAAGAGATGATATAAAATAGTAAAAGTCACTGAATTCTAAATACAAATAACCATTCCTGAGCCTGTTCAGGCAGAGTATTCTTATTGTGTCTTCTAGTCTCGGAGACAGAGGGCCTTCTAACAACTTATACAAACATTCGCCCAGATCTTGCAGAAATCAATTGTACTTAATGACCAGTTCAATCAATGAAAAAGGAACAATCCACCCTGAAGGAAAATTCAAAAATCAACCCAATGATCAAGGATCATTTACGACCATTGAATTTGTGATCAATCATTTATAGTTATATGACCAACCTTAAATTGTTAGATGTGTGCTGGCTGGCGTCAGGTTACCACTGACCCTGACTCTCAAGCTGAAAAGACAGACTCTAGGTATGTAAAGCTAAAAAAGGTGGACTAGAGACATTTTACAGCACAATAATTTAAAGCTAAACTTCAGGTACATATATGTATGCAGCTACATGTTCAATAAAGGATTGGCTCACCTCTTTCAGAAAAAATGAAAAAAAAAAAAAAAAAGGTGAAGACCTACCTTCCCCCACTTCCCGTTTCCGCTGTACTTGCCTTTGTGGGTTAGCCATCAGTGCCCACACAGCCAGGGTAGCGGTCCAGGGATTTGGTATCCCTGCCCCCCCCCCCTCTTTCTGTAGGAATTCTGGGATGGATCAGAGCAATTCCAATTAGTCAGCACTGGCATGTGACCACTTTGACCAATCAGAATAGCTTTGATCCATCCTTACCAGAATCCCTACAGAGAAAAAGGGGAAGGAGAGCGCAGATTTGAAATCCCTGGACCACTACACTGGCTACTTGAGCACTGACAGCTCATTACCCACTGAAGTACAGTGGGAGGGGGCAATAATTAAGTGGACTGGTGGAGGGTGTTGGTCCACCTTTTCATTTCTTCTGCAAAGATAAACTTACACTTTAACACATCCATTTTTTTTAAGCCAATTACTTGTCTGAATTTGATTTGGTATCAGCGCCTTGCACTCCCCTGTACGGCAGCATTCAGACTGGAAAAGAGAGGAGCAATGCTAGAAACCAAATCAGGTGTGCTGCATTCAAAAGAGATGGCTAAAAGGAACTTGACAGGAGGAGAGAGATTAACATATAGATCTGCTGCTGCTCCTTTACTGTCCAATCAGCAGGCTTGGGGTTAAGAGATGATATCACTGCTTTCCTATCTGTAACAGAAAACGTGGTGTCATTCTTCTAGGTGGACTGTCCAGCAGGGATATTTAAATCTCAGGACTGAATAAAAAGAAATGCAAATCATTTGACAGAAGAAACACCTCCCCTATATGTATTTCATCTGTGCATTTAGATGTTTGCCCGTAGTTTTGTAGAAGTCCAAAAGCAACAAGCTGCCTTTAAAGACGATCTCGCCAGTGAATGTGTAAAACAATTGCAGTTTGTTAATATCAGCAATAGCTCCTTCCTACGCGCCAGCTCGTATTTTAGCGCTAAGGATCCTTTAAAAAAAAAAGAAAAAAAAAAAAAAAAACTTGGCAGGCTGCTTTGTACTATTGTCATCAGTAGCAGTTATGAAAAGGCCACCTCGCCAATAAAAATATACGGCTGAAATTAACTGGCTCCACCTCTTGTTCATCCCATCACAGGCGTCATAAAAAAAATACGAGCGCATTTATTAATATTCGGCCAGCTCTCGTTTGCTCTAAATCTTCCTTGTCCTTGGTCGTTTTCCATTGCTGGCACCGGCAGGCAGACTGGTCCCCGGCAGCGTTGTGCCAGTCCTGGGTATTAATGAGAAACAGGGGCTTGGATAGGGGAGGGGGTTCGTTGGCACCAGATGGAAAGCTCTACACAGCTGCTCGTCTCCTCTTTCATGTGTGGTGGGAGAAGTCTGTGGAGGGCCTGATGCTCCAACTTTGAAGCCGCCGTTATGCAAATGGCGCAAATTCACAGCCAGACAGAGGCTTGTGTGCTTGGATTCCTGTATTGTAATATTCATCAGATCTTTTATTAAAAGGGACTAAAAAAAAAAAAAAAAAACTTGCAGGAAAAATAAACTAGTTGAGGGTTAGATCTGAACTGAAATAGTTCACGTAAAACCTCTGGTAAAGAAAACCTGTCATGAAAGCAATACACAGTTGACCAGTGCCAACCTTCTTCTGAAAATACTACTTGACTGGATATTAGCAACAAATGTGCATGTTCAAAGTTTAAGTATAGCAATTTTTGCATGCTTGGACCAATTTAAGCAAGCATGTTCCATACCTGTGGGATCCCCATGGAGTTCGGAAATCACTGTAGCAGGCTCTGCTACTACATTGATTGCCGCTAGCTTCTGGGTCCCGTGCCAAGTGACTGCTCTGCTGCTTAGTGAACACAGGAGGTCACGTGCTTTGCACAGGCTCCATTCAGAGAACACTTTGCATTCTATCAATAAATGCAAAGTGTTCTCTCTGACTGTCCTTGTCTCCAATCACAAAATGGTTTGCATTCATTGAGAGAATGCAAAGTGTTCTCTGACTGGTGCCTGTGCAAAGTAAGCAAATCCCTGTGTTCACAATGTAGCAGCGCAGCCGCTCGGCATGGGATTCAGAAGCCCACCGGTGCCTACTACAGCGATTTCAAGCTTTCACGTGGATCACACAGGTTTGGCACATACTTACTGGTCCAAGCTGGGCCAATAGAACTATGTAACTAACTATGAGGCCTCTCAGCTGGTGGGCTTCAACGCTGATGCCCACACATACATACATACATACATACATACATACATATATATATATATATATATATATATATATATATATATATATATATATATTTTCGCATCTAAAAAGGTAAAAAGTTGACTGTGCTAATAGCGTGCTCCCAGCACAATAACTAAACTGTTTAGAAAAGCTAGAAAAGCTTGCGATGCAGAATTGTGATTGGGAACCTTCAATCATGTGACCACCAAAAACGGCATTTCGGGAGGCAGCTAGAAGGGGTAAAGTATAACTAAAGGTAAAACGTTTTCCTTAGTTTTGGAAAGAGTGAAGAGGGATTAGAACCCCTATACGTTTTTATTGCTGTGTCCCTGTTAGAGAAGAACACCCTTTGTGTTTGTCCGATTTACCGTTATTATTGAAAGTGGAAGTAAAAGAAAATCCCAAATTTGGGCTTGTCCCAGGAAAAGACATAGCGGGGTAATCTTCCAATGAGGACACTAGTTCTGGTGGCCTGGGGGTCCCCAGAGGACTCCCTTAATACATAGAGATTTCTCTCACTTCCTGTTTTGGCTATGGGACAGCGAAGGGAAATCTCCCCAATGGGACAAAGATGGCAAAAAATAAACCAACAGGGGTTAAAACCTTCCCTTATGCTATCCAGAATGAAAAAAAAAAAAAAAAAAGTTTGGGCTATCGTTCTACTTTAACCTTTTATGGACCGCCCCGCGCACATATACTGCGGCAAGGTGGCCCTCCTGCGCGAAATCATGTACCTGTACGTGATTTCATGCACTGGGTCTGGGGCACACGCATGTGCTGCTAGCGACCCGCTCCCGCTGTGATTGGACACAGCAGGAGACAATCATTGGGTCCAGCGGACCCAATGTCTGCCGGGAACCCGCCGATCGTTCTCAGGAGAGGCTGAGCGGTGGTCTGCCTACGTAAACAAGGCAGATCGCTGCACTGTGAGAGGGGAAGATGGAGATCTTATGTTTCTGCTAAGCAGTAACATGAATCTCCGTCTTCCACCAGTCAAATTATCCCCACCTACAGTTGGAAAGCACTCCCTAGGAGCACATTTAACCCAGTACAGCAACCCTTGTATTGGTGTCACTGATCTCCAAAAAGTGTCAAGAGTGTCAGTTAGCGGTCTGATTTGTCCGCCGCAATGTCGCAGTCCCGCTAAAAATCGCTGATCACTGACATTACTAGTAAAAAGAAAATAAACAAAAATTCCAGAAATATATCCCATAGCTTGGGTATAACTTTTGTGCAAACCAATCAATATACGCTTATTGGGATTTTTTTTTACCAAAAACTTAGCAGAATACATATTGGCCTAAACTGATAAATACATTTGAGGTTTTACATTTTTTTATTGGGTACGATTTATAGCATAAAGTAAAAAATAGTGTTTTTTTTTTAGATTTTCAGTGTTTTTTTTGGTTTAAAGCGCAAAAAACGAAAAAAACAACAAAAAACACGCAGAGGTGATCAAATACCACCAAAAGAAAGCTCTATTTGTGGGGGGAAAAAACACATTTGATTTGGGTACAGCGTCGCACGTGCAATTGTTAGTTAAAGCAATGCGGTGCCATATTGCAAAAAATGGCCTGGTCATGAAGGAGGTAAACCTTCCGGGGCTGAAGTGGTTAACAGTTCTAACTTCACTGGGTGCATACTTATTCCAGGTCAGTGCTTAAAAAAGTATCAGCATAACAACCAACAAGCAAACTTAAAATAAAGTATTGTCAGCCAAGTATTTCTTGCATGACAGGTTCCCTTTAAAGTGAAGCTACACTTTACACATGCAGGGCTACAGAACAGGTTCAGTTTAAAGCCAGCCCCCAGAGCATCTAATGCTGCGTACACAGGAGCGGACTTTACGGCAGACTTTGCCCGGCGGACTTTGACGGACTTTCCGAATGAACGGACTTGCCTACACACAATCCACCAAAGTCCGTCTAATTCGTACGTGATGACGTACGACCGGACTAAAACAAGGAAGTTCATAGCCAGTAGCCAATAGCTGCCCTAAAGTGGCTTTTTGTCCATCGAACTAGCATACAGACGGCGGACTTTTCGACCGGACTCGAGTTCGACGGATAGATTTAAAACATGTTTCAAATCTATGTCCGTCCAACTTTTGAGAAAACAAAGTCCGCTGGAGCCCACACACGATCGAATTGTCCGACGAAATCCCGTCCGCCGGGCAAAGTCTGCCTTAAAGTCCGCTCGTGTGTACGCGGCATTAGACTTACAATCCTTTTCCTTCCCTTGCCTCTGCATCTACAGCCAGGATTTAGGAGAATAAGCCTATTCAGGTCTTATAGAGGGCTGAGCATTCTCTTTTCACCCCCATATGACAGCACTGCCATGTGAGGACGGTCAGTAAGTCACATGATCCTAGGCTTTTCTCTTTGCTTTCCAATATCAATCAGAATAACATGATGATTATATGCAGCAGGCGGTCAAGGCATCAAACTGAACCTGTTGATTTATTCTGCATAAAAGAACAGGTGCACTTTTAGCATTTCTTGCAAGCGAAAAAAAAACATAATATAACCTCAAAGTAACAATACACTACAATAAAATCTAAAACACGCTGTTGGTAAGGTTGCCTGTTTTACAAGACTAAGAATACATAAATAAATTTAAAAAGACAGATTGGAACTATGCAGCCGTACTTTATACTTAGCACTTCAGCAGTTGGGCACCAGGAAAAAAATGAACCAAGAAAAGAAAAAAAAAGAAAAAAAAAAAAGGAAAAAAAAAAAAAAAAAAAAAAAAAAAAAGAAAAATCACCTCCAACAGAACAGAAGCTTCCCCTATTCTGTTTTATGTAAACTGATGATGTAACAGCGTCCACAGACATGTTTTCAGGGTGTCAGGCCAGGATCCGCATTCAATGGGCTCCTCCATTGCGAGGAAAGGCAAAAAGTGTTAACTGGTTAGATTTAGTGATCTGAAGGAGTACTGCAGTTGGAAAGCACTATAGATTCCTTTTCCTGTACATCGGAGTTCTCTTAAAACTATACAGAAGTGAAGGCAGCGAGACATACTCCATCTTGTCTGTCTTTTAATACACCCACGCTACTCCAATAAAAAAATTTCCCTTCCATCATCAATAAAATAAGTCAATGTTACATATTTCTAGTTTAAAAAAAAAAAAGTTACAATATAATTAGAAAGCTGAGTGAATGAGGTCTGAATACGTCATGCGACGGCTCCCGGTAAAGGATATCAGTGGGACGGCTTTTTGGGTCCTTTGCCAAATTTGGCATCCAGGCCTAAACCTGCGGGAAAAAAAACGCAATGCGGTGAGTAGGACAGGAAGAGAGTGGGCATAACACGTGAATTATACAGTCATATAATATGAGTACATGGCGATGGCTCATTGTCGCAGGGCGACTGCCAAGTCCGACTGGCAACAACACCAAACCCCCCCTTATCCTGATCACTTAGCAACAAGGCAATGATGTGAGCAAATGGTCATTCCTCCTATAAAGGTAAAGGGCAATTCCACTTTTTGAAATGCGTTTAAAAAATATTTAATCGCCCGTGGCACTGAAGACATAGGGGGGGGGATTTAATAAAAAGTGTCTCAGACAAACTTTGTCTCAACTGGAGCGCAGTCAATCTGCTTTTAAATGTTTATTTTCAAAGCCATGTATGAAAAAATAAAGATCAAGGTGGAATGGTCGCTATGGGCAATGGCATCAATTGTGCTAGAACTTGTCTCAGACACTTTTTTAATAATTCCCCCCAATTAATCAAGCAGGTAGGTGGAGCAGATGCCTTCCATTATTCAGTCCTCCTCTGCAATGGCAATGCAGACAGGATGAATGTAAGCAATTCAATGTTTACACTGTCATAGCATTTCAGGATGGCACTAGACGATTTGATTTTCTTTCGTGCAAGAAAATCGCTTGATGCCTCCTACAGTGCCTATGTTCTGCCAGTAGGGGGCGCAGGGAGCCTTTCCTTGCCCGCACAAGACAATGATTACTGCTAGCAGGTATAGCCACCAACAATCCGGCAGGCTAGTTGTACCTAAATTGATTGATCAACTTGGGTACATTCAGCCTGCCCATATGTGGATCGAATCTAGACTGGTCCCCGCTGAGTCAGCTGAGATTCAATCCATCAATGGCAGGATTAAAGTAGGACTATAGGCAAACTTTTTTTCCTTTTGGATAGAGAAAGGGAGGGTTATAACTCCTGTCAGATTTTTTTCCCCCCACGCCATCTGTGTCCATTTCGCAGATTTCTCTCCACTTTCTGTCCCATAGGCAAACCGAAAGGGAGAGAAAAACCCTACAAAATAATGTCCCCATTGGAAGATCTCCCCTCCATTACTTTTCCGGGAACAACCCAAAATGTGGGCTTTTCTTTCACTTTCAAGGATAGTGGTATACAAGCCACAGAGAGCATGAATCTCCAAAAACAGGAACACAGACTGCAATAAAAACCGACAGGGGTTCTAATCCCTCTCCATCCATCCAAACCTTAAAAAAAAAAAGTTTTGCCTTCAGTTGTACTTTAAGCTTACGCTCAGGCAAACCATTTACCCCAGAAGAGGCGTGCAATGTCTCTTACCTGCCCACTTGCAGTGTTCTGTAGAAAGTACACTGTGCTGCATTACCAGCACAATGCCTGTGTGCCCAAATTCTTGCAAATGCATGGGAATTATGCCATACCGTGCCACCCAATCAAGGCGGCCAAAAACAGACACCTGGAGGAAGCCAGGGAGAAGATGCTGTCGCAAACCACAGACTTTGCAGATTTTGGGACTGTTGCTAGAAAAGCAAGTATTTCAGACTTTGGTTTCCCTTTTAAGAGAGCCAATGTCACTGCCCCGCTTCTCCACCTCATCCAATCAGAGGATGTATTGCATTCGTTCAGAAAGTGCAAAGCATTTTCTGAATGGAGCCTATGCTGAGCAGCTGACTTCCTTGGTACAGAATTCAGGAGGCCAGCTGCTCAGCATGGGACGTGGAAGCAAGTGGAGATTACGGTGTCTACTTCAGGAGCATCCACCAGGTATGATATATACATGGTTGCATTGGTCCAAGTCGGGCCAATGTAAATATATATAAATATATATTCCAGGGATGATAGATATATTATATATATATATATATATATATATATATATATATATATATATATATATATATATATATATATATATACACATACAAAAAAAATCATCCCTGGAATTCAGCTTTAACATGAAGGAGATCACACCCTCACCCACGGAACCCTGTTAAAGCGGTAGTAAAGTCTGCTTTGTGATTTTTACCTACAGGTAAGCCTATAATAAGGCTTACCAGTTGGCAAAATTAAAATCTCCACCGTTTAGGAGATATTCACACTGCATGCAGCCGGTGACGTCACTGGCACATGTATGCCAGACCTTCAGAGCTCCGCACCAGAGCCTAGGGCTCCCGCATGCATGCGTGGGAGTGATGTCATCGCGGCTCCGGCCACTCATACAGCCAGAGACCGCAAACCCAGAAGGAAGACCGGTGGTAGATGGAAGCCCTGTCAGCGTGCTGCTGGGGGAAAGTACTTAATGTGCCAGTATGCATCGCATACTAGCACATTATTATGCAACTGTCTTACAGGGGAAAGTTTTTTTTTTTTTTTTCTGCCACGGTTTACAACTGCTTTAGGCAACAAGGCAAGCAAAAGCAGCCCAAGTGCTCATTTCAGTTTTCCATTCAACACAGTAAGAATAAAAGGGGGGGGTCATTGTTTTATCATAAGGCCCAACGAAAGGTGGCTGGGGGGTAAAAATGACCCACCTATTAAGGTATCAGTACTGAGAAATTTTGTGGGAAACAACTAAATCTGGTTGGTTTTCCCAAAAAAAAAAACAAAAAAAACAAAGAAGCGCAAGGTAGAGGTGAAACATTCTCACCTAAAAACACCAGGAAAGTCCCGACCCACTGTAAGCTACTGATGGGGTTGGAGAATATGAGTACCGAAGCCAAGATGGTGAAGAACTTTCGGGTAGTTGTGATAATCGAACATGTCAGGGGACCAAAGTACACCACGGTCATAAATATGAAGGTCTGAAATGGAACAGAAAAGTCACAATTTAATTAACCAGGACTACAAAAGAATTTTTTTTACAGACAGTCAATAATGTTGGGGGGAAAAAAAAAAAAAAAAAAAAAAGACGTAGATTGGTGCCCAACAAGTGAAGTTTTGATCCACAGTAAACCAAACCCCCATGAGGAACGTTGCCCATTTTAAAACACAGGAGGAAAAATACTCTATTAATATAGATTAATCCCATGAATCAAAAACATTGCAGCTTATACAGCCCTGGGATTGGTCTAACTGCCCCCCCCATGTGACAGTGTTGGCCAATCACTAAGCACCATCACATGCTCCTCCATACCTGGAAGTACTGAATACAGCAGCGAGGAAGCAAAGAAAAGGGGAGTATATGCTGCTGCTGCTGAAGACAGCATTAAAGAGAACCAGTTTCTTTTCGGCAATATTCAGGTTTACTTTAAACTCAGTTATTGATTTTACTGAGTAGTTCCATCCAAGACTAGACTAGTATTCCAGTGGTGGGTGACCATCTATGAACTCCTAATTTACAGCACTGGTCAGTTAATATTCTCCAATCAATCACTGAACCTGCTCCTAGGCTTCTCAGATGTATATACGAACATCAACAGCAAATCTTCTAATGCAGCAATAATGGAAGCAGCAGAGAGATGGGAACAGTGGGGGGGAACTTCACTGCAGGGCCTTTGAGGTGGATATAAGAGTTTATTCACTGTCTGTCGGTACAAACAAAAATCTATTGCTTTCCTGTGGACATGTTCCAGGACGTTGGCAGAAGCTCAAGCATGGTGCATTTTAATGCACATGTTCTGCACTGTCCCATTCCTAACAACTAAGAACGCACTGCACCGCCCAATTGTTGTAGGTTTCATTCACACTGGCCCCGTCAAACCTAACTTTGCATGCATTTAATGGATATTTCTAAATATAAAATGAATGCTTGTACTGTGTTTAGCTGCGTTTAGAGAAAATAGAAATCTGTGAATCCATGAGTTGATCAGAAACTCTAAATGCAGTGAAATACATGTAAACGTACCTAAATGAGGAACATTCAAAACACAGGAAAGAGTAATCAGGGAGGCATGAAAGCGGAGTTCCACCCACTTTTGGAACTTATCAAAATCATTCTTGCAGCATATAGATTGTGCAGTGGAAAGTTGTTTTTTTTCCTGACAGCTTACCTGGATAGCACTGTTTTCAACTGAGTTTCCTGTCTCTGCCACCCGCGGATATGTACTGTTCTGCTTATCTTGGTTGCCGTCACAACGGGGCGGGCACTTCCGCCGCCGCCGCCCTTTGTGATGGCAACGTGATAAGTTTCCTGCACTGCAAGCTTTTCACACTGCGCATGCGCGAGAACGGGCAGTGCATGCTGGTCATTTAGCTGCACCGTATCCCGGAACGAAATTCTTGTGGGTTTCACATGCCCATAAGCAATATGGGAACTTCATACACAGCGAAATATAAGGTATTTTTAGATCAAATATGTTTATTAGAGCGGCAAATTTTCTTAAAATCGTGAGTGGCATTATGTATGTTAGGATCCCAAGTTTGGCTTTCAAAAAAAAAAAAAAAAACAGGTCGGCGGAACTCCGCTTTAAGCTTTTTTTATACTTCCTGGGTCACTTGTGATTAGAAGTGCTAAATACAGGAGTGCCAGTGTGAATGAAGCCTTATAACGAGGATGAGCTTTAAAAATGACAATTTCACTTTAACCAGTTCAATACTGGGAACCCCCTTCCTGCCCAGGCCAATTTTCAGCGCCGTCACACTTTGAATGACAATTGCACGGTCATACAACACTGTACCCAAATTACATTTTTATCATTCTTTTGAGACAGATAGAGCTCTCTTTTGGTGGTATATAATCATTGCTGGGTTTTTTATTTTTTGCTAAACAAAACGAAAAAGACCGAATTTATTTTTATTTTTTTCAAAAACACGTTTCTCTTAGTTTGTTATAAAAGTATTTTTTCTCCTTCACTGGTGTGCGCTAATGGGGCTGCACCGATGGAGCTGCACTGATAATTAGGACACCAATGATCAGTCCCCTGATTATCAATGTAAATGTCCGCTGTCACACTTGCTGGTTACCAGCTCTCCTCTCCTCACATTGACAGCGCGCGAGGAAAGGAATGCCGATAACTGGCAAGTTTGTTTGCGCTCCACCAGCTCTGAGACATACAATAAATAGCAGCTAGACTTAAAATCAGTTTACTGTATCAGATCAGGCAGCAATTGCCACACACATTACGGCTCACTGATTAGTTGCTAGATGTTACAGCACATGATTTCTGCTTGTTGATTGGTTGCTAGAGATTACTGTGCAGTAATACTGCTCACTGATTGGTTGCTAGAGGTTACAGCACATCATCTCCTCACTGCAGGGGGCAAGATATAAATATGAATGCCGCCTTTATTTACATATCTATGCTGCCAGATGCAGCTATTTACATATGAATGTCGGTTATTTACATGTAAACACAGGGTCTGCAGGTGAGTCATCTGTACACAACAATAGGGCAGAGCTGGGCAGCATTAGTAGCAGCACTTCACACTGAGATATCGGGACACAGCAAGGGACTAAAACTTCAAGGGACGAGGGAATTTAAACTGGGATAGTTGGCAAGTATGAGGCAGCTGCTTTGGGCCCCACAACAACGACAGGGCCCAGGGCAGCTGCCCCTTTTGCCCTGCCTTAAAGACAGCCCTGAGTGTAGCCCCTGTACTAAAATACCCATCTTTATTCCTGCTTCTTCACTCTACCCTGTCAAGCGACAAAAAGCCTTTGCAAGAAAAACATCCTGGTCAGGTTCTGTACCCTGGTGCACCACACAGCGAAGAACTAGGGCATGGGGATGGAAGCAGGGTATGCTGTATAAGCTCCTTTAACAAAGGGCGCCAAGATAAGGCAATAGGGTTCAAACAAGCAATAAAAAGAGTAAATCCAACCACAGATGGATCAAATCTCAGCCAGTTCAGCAAGAACCAGCCGAGATTCGATCCATCTATGGGCAGGCTGGTTGTACTGAAGCCGATTTGATTGACTTCAGTACAACCAGCCGGTCTTAATTTTTTCATGCAAGCACTGCCGGGAGCTATAGCCGCCACCAGGCATCATTGTATTCACAATAGCACAGTGTTTCTCCATCAACACTGACTATGCTGATGGGGTAATTAAGCAATTTTCTTACCTTCCACCCCAATGTTAAAGAAAAGTAAAATTGCTTTTTTTAGATAACAGTTGTATGTTTTATATAGTCATGCTAGAAACCAGATTCCTGGGCTTTGTCCTTCTCCGATACAGAATGACCCCAGTTCAGACAGACAGTCATAGATGGAAACACTTGTAATTCATGAAATATGAAGCATTGCAATCACTAATCTCACCTGGCCCAGGGCACTTGTCAGGCTGAAGAGCAGAATGTTGTAGATGATAAAAGGATAACGTTCTGTGAAGCTCAGGAACTCCCATAATTCTCCAGTAAACAAGATACCTGCAGAAGAACAAGACAATGGTAGACAACACGGATATCTGGAAAACCCATTCCTTCTAGAACCTGTATTTAAATAGATCCTCCAAAACCACTTTCTCCCATTTCTAAGTGACTTAAAGTGACAGTAAACTTTGATTTAAAAAAGGAAATTCTATTCCAGTATGTGTCCTTCTGATCTCAGCCTCCTCCAAATCCCAAAACTACTTTCTTTTTTTGGCTGCTGTAATCCCACTTCCTGTTAGAGGGTGGCTACATTCGTTCTCCACGTCCCACTGTATGCAAGAACGTAGCCACCATCTCTTGCTCGATCCCAAGATGGGCTAATGGATTATGCGATATGTAGTATGCATAGAGCAGTGCACGTCAACAACTAATGTGAACAGCTCATTCCAAACAAACAGAAGTGAGGGGAAAAAGGAGAGGTTCAAGAGCTCAATGAAGATGTTATAAAGAGGCGGAAAAACACAGAAAGTGTTTCATGAAAAATAGATGACAGAGCCATTAAAGTAGTGGATGTGTATAGATTATTTTTGGAGAGTAAGGATATAGTTTAGTGTCACTGTAAACAAATATGACCTGCTGTGTAGGCAAATACTGGTCACATTATCAGCTAAATACCTTGATAGAAGAACAGGTATGTACCCTTTTCTAGCAAGGTATTCAGCTGATAAATTCTTTCAGTACAGGGTGGGCTAAAGCTAGCAAATGAACGTACTCTGAGTCTTCGTTCAGCTGTATGCGGTGGCCACATACACTTAGATTATCAGATCGATCTGCGGTTTCAGCAAAATGATCGAATTGACAAACAGTCAAATAGCCATAATTTCTTTTCTTATTGATTTAGACCAGTGGTCTGCAAATGGAGACCCGGGGGCCAGATGTGGCCCTTTGATTGTCTTTACCCGTCCCTTGGGGCACTATTCCTCCCACTGACGCTTATGATGGGACACCATTCCCCCAATGACACCAACAATGGGACACTCCCCCCCTCTCGATGACACCAACAATAGGGCACTATTCCTCCCACTGATACCAACAATAGGGCACTATTCCTCCCACTGATACCAACAATAGGGCACTATTCCTCTCACTGACACCAACAATGGGACACTTTTCCCTCCCAATGACACCAACAATGGGACACTCCCCCCTCTCAATGACACCAACAATAGGGCACTATTCCTCCCACTGACACCAACAATAGGGCACTATTCCTCCCACTGACACCAACAATAGGGCACTATTCCTCCCACTGACACCAACAATGGGATAGGAAAAAATCAACACCCCAATCAGAAAAGAATTTAATAATTTCTTAAAGCGGGTACATCCACCATAACCCTACAAGAAGAGGGGCGTCACAGGAGGTAGGTAAAGAGTGAGATAAGCCCAGTGTGGTGGCTCTGCAAACACAAAAGTGGTGCCCAGAAGAAATGGGACTCATGGATTGGCTGAAATAAGTATTGTTATACACAGGGCTGCATGTCCTTTAAAAACTTTGATCTCCAATTTTGACCCATAGTAACAAAGTGAAGCTAAACTATGCTAGTCTCATTTCTGAAATTGGAAAAAAAAAAAAATGAATATATATATATTATGTAATGCATTAATATAAAAGGACTTACCAGTGATTTTCCAGTCCTTGTCTTTTAAGACAAAAACTAAAAAAAATCCTGCAGAATAATGCTATGTGCCGAATACAAAAAAAAATAAAAAATGCCAGCCTTTGTTGTGTGTACGCTCTACTACAGACTAGTAAACTGTATCTCCCTGAACCCGCACCGAGTCCTTCTCTTTTGTTTGGTATGCACTCCACGGCCTGCCATCTAAATATAGATAGTGAGTGTGACGGTGCCCCCTAGTGGCCTGTGTTTGGAACAAAGCTTCACCTGGACCATTCACTACAAAACAGAACTGCTGTGTATAAAATAAGGCCTCTCCACGCTGTAATGTGCATGTGGCAATTTAATTTCACCGACATCAGACAAACTACCCATGATACCATGAATTATGAAGAGGGATTTACAATTCAAATGAGGGGAAATTGGTGCCTTTTGTCGCTTAAATAAAGATTCTGTACCATACAGAAGTGAGAATAACCTTAAACATCTGATTATTTGTACAATAACGGCATGCGTGTATATTTAATAATATAGGTCAAATGAATGAACTTCAGGCCTCATTTATCAAACCATATAAAATATACCAAGTGGCCACATAATTAGGCACACCTGACAGCATCCTAAGGATAGAACCATACATAGATCCAAAGCTCCGCTCAAGACTGGCCGGTCTTCTACCTGGACATCCTGGATGCTGGTCATTGTAGACCATCTCCACTAAAGAGATGAAGGAATGTCAGCCGCACTCCATTTAGCTCCTCTCGCAGTATTTGTTTTTTTTAATAATCAATGAATTGACTGCATACAATAATGTCTCCACCCAAAAGCCCACCTTCCTTGATGTGTTTTACAATGTATCTCACTTCCTCTATCCTTGCAAACAAGTCAGGAGTGGTGAAACGCATCGAGGACGGAGGGTTTTTGAGTGGAGACATTACTTTATGCAGTCAATTCATTGGTTATTAAAATAAATACTGCAAGAGGAGCCAAGTGGAGTGTAGCTGACATCCTAAGTATCTCAGATCTTGTTTTATATTCTCAGCGTTGCTGAAATAAGCATTTATTTAAATAACTCCTCTACAGAGCTGAAAGAAGAGTGATGCATCTACATTGACCGGCCACTTTATTAGGTACAACTTGCTAGTACCGGTTTGGGCTCCCTTTTGCCTTCAGAACTGCCTTCATTCTTTGTGGAATAGATTCAACAAGGTGTTGGAAACATTCCTCAGAGATTTTGGTCCATATTGACATGATGGCATCACGCAGTTGCTGCAGATTTGTCGGCTGCTCATCCATGATGCAAATCTCCTGTTCCATCACATCCCAAAGGTGCTCTATTGGATGAGATCTGGTGACTGTGGAGGCCATTGGAGTACAGGGACCTCATTGTCTCGTTCAAGAAACCAGTGGTGAGATGATTGGAGCTTTGTGACATGGTGCATTATCCTGCTGGAAGGAGCCATCAGAAGATGAGTACACTGTAGTCATAAAGGGATGGACATGGTCAGCGACAATACTCAGGTAGGCCGTGGGGTTTAAATGATGCTCAATTGGTATTAAGGGGCCCAAAGTGTGCCAAGAAAATATCCCCCCCACCATTACAACACCACCAGCCTGAACCGTTGATACAAGACAGGATGGATCCATGCTTTCATGTTCTTCATGTTGTACCTGAGTATTGTTGCTGACCATGTCCATCCCTTTATGACTACAGTGTACCCATCTTCTGATGGCTCCTTCCAGCAGGATAATGCACCATGTCACAAAGCTCCATTCATCTCACCACTGGTTTCTTGAACATGACAATGAGGTCCCTGTACTCCAATGGCCTCCACAGTCACCAGATCTCAATCCAATAGAGCACCTTTGGGATGTGGTGGAACAGGAGATTTGCATCATGGATGTGCAGCCGACAAAATCTGCAGAAACCGTGTGATGCTTTTATGTCAACATGGACCAAAATCTCTGAGGAATGTTTCAGAACACCTTGTTAAATCTATTTTAGGAAGAAATAAGGCAGTTCTGAAGGCAAAAGGGGGTCCAACCCGGGACTAGCAAGATGTACCTAATAAAGTGGCTGGTGAGTATTTTTATATAGTAATTCAGTCTTGTGTTTGTACCAGCCTTCTGTAATCTTCCGCATAACATTCAAGGGCCAACATTGTAAGCCAGTCAGGAACTACAGTAATGAACAGTCTTAAGAATCCAATTTAACAAATGGAGCTTGCGGACTGCAGGAGAGATCAGAGATGAACTGCTGCTCCTTCATCCAATCACAATCTGGGATCTAGACAATGCTGTATTGCTTTGTCTGCAGTGCAGAAATGTAACTGGGCAACAGAGTGTGAAAGGGATGTCTGAACTAGAAAACTTGCTTAGCAAAATTTCAATTTTTAGGAGACAAAAAAAAACAGTCCACACATACAGCTGTATTCAGCTGCTTCCTTACAGTTACACTTTAAGTAACAGGCTTTTTAGCTGCATTTGTTTTGTGCACTTAATGTAAGAACTAAGGTCATTATTTTAGGTCAACAACTAATGAGTGAATGCCCATTCCAGTCCTCGCAGGTCCTGGAAATTGTCAGGGTACACAGCCATTCTTCCTTTACCCAACATGCCTCAGTTTTGTGGAAAGCAGTATCAAGAACAAAAGCAAAATCAGAGTGGTGGGACCTGTATCCCTCAAGGAACTCTAATGCCCCGTACACACGGTCGGATTTTCCGATGGAAAATATCCGATCGGAGCGTGTTGTCGGAAATTCCGACCGTGTGTGGGCGCCATCGGACATTTTCCATAAGAATTTCCGACACACAAAGTTTGAGAGCAGGCTATAAAATTTTCCGACAACAAAATCCGTTGTCGGAAATTCCGATCGTGTGTACACAAATCCGACGCACAAAGTGCCACGCATGCTCAGAATAAATAAAGAGACGAAAGCTATTGGCCACTGCCCTGTTTATAGTCCCGAAGTACGTGTTTTACGTCACCGCGTTCAGAACGATCGGATTTTCCGACAACTTTGTGTGACCGTGTGTATGCAAGACAAGTTTGAGCCAACATCCGTCGGAAAAAATCCTAGGTTTTTGTTGTCGGAATGTCCGAACAAAGTCCGACCGTGTGTACGCCCTATAAGAAAAGAAAAAAAAAAATTTTATGGCAAGTACAAAAATCCTATATTCTCTCTCTTCCATTTGAGGGACACAGGCATTCAGATACAACCAAGACGTGCAGAAGCAGTACAACTGGGGGATGAGCAACAACTACTGGCTGGCCCAAAAGAAGGGACTGCAACTCCAAACCACCTGAAGGACCAATTTCAGAATCTGATCCAGAAGATGTAAAGTCCCCTGCAAAACAAGGGGAAATTTCCAAGTGATCAAAGGAAGGCCACAGAGGACAAACCTGATGCTCAAGGTAAAAAAGAGAGAGAGGAGCGCCACTAAGTAAAATCATTATTTCACCAATATAAAAACAAAGTATCAACTTACATTTAGGAGCGGTATATAGAACAGACAGATGTGATTCCTGATAGAAGAGGGGGAAGGGAACAGATTTTACTTAGTGGCGCTCCTCTCTCTCTTTTTTACCTGGATGGATCTGAGTTTGACTTCTCTCAACAAGAAGAGCTGCCTTTCGTGAATCTGGCCACACAAATTCCTACAAGAAAAGAAAAAAGTTTTATTCCGGTGTTTTGTTTTACCTATGACTTATCCTCCAGGGATCCTCTCCTGCTTTATAGACTGTTTCCTGGCTCCTGTCCAAGACTTCCAACACCGTCCTGATCACACCGTGATCGATCCAGCTTTTAGACTTTATAATTTCATTAACTTTTATAGTCATTTGCCTTATAGCCTCTGAGCGCCAGTTTATTTGTTTTAAACCTGATGCTCAAGACCGGGATAGAGGACATCACTGTCAGAGGGAAATGACTCCATCCGAAGGAACCCCAAGCCAGCAATAGACCGTGAAAACCAAAAACCCATCAAAACAAGTGGAGCAGCATAACTACCTGATTAAGGAAGAAACAGATCCACAACATGATCTGGTCAACAGAAAATAAAATGGGGTAGGCTCTCAAAAGAACAGGTCCCCAGAGGGTAGTCCACAAAAAAAAAAAAAAAAAAAACCTAGCAGGTCTACGGAGGGGGCCCAAGTCTAACACTTCTAACCATTAGGATTAGGAAAGTAAAACTCCATGACAAAAGCGAAGTTGCATAGCCAGACAACCAATGAGATATGTAAAGAATGTCAGCACAGAGCAATAGTCCATAAAGATTGCAAAAAGTGACTGCTGAAACTGGTAGAGAACTCAAGGGTAAAAACCCACAAAGTCAGCCTAACAGACAGAGGTAGATGGCACGAGAGGCACCCACACAAGGGCAGGCATAAAGCAACCTGAAACCTACCTTAATCTACCTAACACCAAGTGGTGTCTGTGTGACCTGACAGAACTACTCTATACAGGACCTGCCTAACCATTAGCACAGAACATGGTTCTAGGGATCTACTGACCCACTTCAGTTCAACAAGGTGCCCATAGTCCACAGGTGGCCTGGCACGTTTTAAGGCCTACTGAAGGCCTTAAAGAGCTGTAGGAGCCCTGAAAGACCCATAGTCTAGAACAGCAAACTGATCCTCTGGATGCAGGTTAATACTGTATGCACTGCACCAAAAATTTTGAAAAACCTCTTGTAAATCTGACAAAAACGGCAGGAGGCCGCTGGGACTCTGAATCTGAGCTAGAGATGGCGATAAGGCCAAAGGCCTGGTCCACACACCAAATCTTCATAACATGGAACAACAGCATGCTTCAAGCCTTTGCAGTCAGCATGCCCGAACAACTGAGCACATACAGCCAAAAAGTACCAAGTGGACATAGAGGTCCCTAAGTAAACAGGGGGAGGACTCAGCTAACCTGATGAAGCTGAGGAAGACTCTGATGAAGATAACCCTAGGACATTGGAAGTCCCAGGTATCAGATTAAAGGCCGTGAGTCCCTCTGGGGATACTGGCTAAATGCCCCCAAAACCACTAGGGGAGTGCGAGTTAGTAAAGTCCCCCATGGAAGTAGAGAAGGCAGCAGCAATGCAACTAGGTCCAATGTGAGGCAACACCTCAGGTACTCACAAAACTCTAGTTGCTGGTTCTAAGGAAGGTTTTTTTGGCAGGCGGAGGCGACTTCTGACTGTAGGCAGGCAGTGGAAACAAAGCGGAGATCCACGTAATGGATCACAAGCAGCAGCAGCTGGTTGGTGCTTCTTCCAGACTGAATGAAAGGAAAGAGCGTGGAGTGTGCGTCAATTCAGCCAAAAGATTACATCAGCGCTCAGGTCCTTCAGCCTTAACCCTTACCGCAGTATAGTGGTGGTTCTGGGAAATATGAAAGGTGCTTAACGGTGCAACAGCGAGTAGCTCCCTATGCTTCAGCCCAAAACTGCTTTACTTACAGGAGTCTTCAGAGACAAGGTCACTGTGGCAAGGCTCTGGACCTGGAAAACCCTCCGTGGCAAACTCAGTACACTCAAGTCTGGAAGACACTGCAATGCGGAACCCAGTGCTGAAAACACATCCAGACTAGCCCCACAATCTTCCAGGGTCCAGATATGGCCTCCAAAGCTAGGCTGAGGAAGCTGTGATCCAGATAGCTAACTTTGCTATACATAGAGACCAGCTCAGGCAGCAACGTAGTGAGGAATTTTGATTCAAGTGAAAGGAGAAAAAAAAAAAAAATCCAAAAGAGAGGTTGTTAGAAAAATAAATAAAATTTTCTTTTAAATTGTAGTTTTTTTTTTTAGCCCTCAAAAGGAAATAAAAAAAAAAAAGAGTAGTTCCATGAAAAACCCTGTAAAGTCCCTTTAATGGCATTCTTCTTTGGCGAACAAAATGCTTCTCATAACTCAGCAAAGTACAATAGTACAACATGTACTGTGAGAAATATAAAACAATTAGGCAGGTTGTGCTAAGTGGATAAACTTGAAAAACATGATTTACCTGCTCCTAGGAAAAGACTTGACCAGAGGTTAATATTAAGCATCATTGGGTTGGAGCTGGTCTGAAAATGTGCCCGCATGTGATCCTGAGACACTCCTGTAAGTCCATCCAGGGTCAGAGACAGCAGCTGGGAGGATAGAACAGAAGACCACAATTTAGCAGCATATTTATAAAGCAGTGAATGTGACTTTTACCCAACATACACTGGTGGTGAATCAGTCACTCCCATTTTAAAAACGCATGCACCGGCACTAAATGCACACACAAACATGGGAGACAACAGCCTAGTTGTAGAAACACTGATACAAAAAAAAGAAGGAACAAAATTAACCATTTCCCGACGTACATATACCGCGGCAGGGTGGCTCTATTGCGCAAAATCACGTACCTGTACGTGACTTTGTTCAATAGTCACTGGGGGGGGGGTTTGCCGCTGGAGGCGCGATTGCGCGCTGATTGGCCACAAGGGGAGGCACCCGCGATCGCTCCCTACAGAGACAGAACGGCGGTCTGCCAATGTAAACAAGCAGACCGCTGTGCTGTCAGGTATGGACACTGATCTAGTGTTCCTGCTAATAAGGAACAAAGATCAGATTGTCCGTGCAGTGAGCCCATCCCCCCCCCACACACACACACACACAGTAAGGGCCCTTTCAGACGTGCAGATCCGTATCCAGCCATCCGTTTGCTCAGCAGGGATCGATCCGTTGATCCCCGCTGAGCCTGCGGATGACAAATCCGTCTCTGCACACTGTGCAGGGACGGACCTGTCAGGTCTCCGCTCTCCTCCATGGGGGAATCGGATGACCACGGACCGTCTGTCAGTTTTCATACAATCCGATCGACAGATGGAAAATAGGGTTTCCATTCATGTGGATTTTGCGGAGCGGATCGGATGTCAGCGGACATGTCACCGCTAACATCTGGCGCTCCATAGAGATGTATGGAACGACCGTTCAGATCCGCGGAAAAAAGCTGGAAAGGCAGATCTGAACGGTCCGCACGTGTGAAAGGGCCCTAAGAAAGCACAAAAAGGGAATACACTTAACCATTTGATCGCCTCTGATGTTAACCCCTTAGCCTGCCATTGTCATTTATACAGTGTCAGTGCATATTTTTAGCACTGATCACTGTAATAATGTCACTGGTTCCCAAAAAAGTATCAAAAAGCTAGGTGTCCGATTGGTCCGCCGCAATGTCGCAGTCCCACTAAAAAAAATCACTGATCACCGCCATTACAAGTGAAAAAATAAATAAATAAAAAAATGCCATAAATCTATCCACTATTTTGTAGACGCTATAACTTTTGCGCAAAACAATCAATATACGCTTATCGGGATTTTTTTTTTTACCAAAAATATGTAGCAGAATACATTTTGGCCTAAACTTTTTTTTGTTTATAGCACAAAAAAAAAAAAAATGCAGAGGTGATCAAATACCACCACAAAAAGCTCTATTTGAGAAAAAAAAAAAAAAAGACATCAATTTTGTTTGGGTACAGCGTCGCACGACCGCACAATTGTCAGTTAAAGTGACGCAGTGCCCTATCGCAAAAAATGGCCTGGTCATTAAGGGGGTAAAACCTTCCGGGGCTTAAGAGGTTTAAGAATAGAAGCTGTGTGCACCAAAGCAATCCATCGGATGCTGGTTTTTACCCACTCACCGTGATGAAAACAGATCTAATTCCCCCTTCCACACATTTGAGGTTTATGGGGGAATCCTCCCCTCTGAGATATTATATTCGGATAGTGGGGGGATACACTGATCAGTGACAACTGAAATCTTTCAGCCTTTATACATCAGAACAGCAAAGACAATACAGCAAATGGTTGCCAGAGAAACTAGCACCAAGGATGACCCCTTGTCTTGCTGCTGTCCAGTATTTATAGAAATATAAAAAGCATGATGTGCTTGATCATATTCTGTTTTAGAGTCCATTAACACGATTGTGTTGCTGTAATGCACGTTTCATGCATTGGTGGCAGGTGGTGCTGATTAACACTCTTTGCAGTGCAACGCATTAATGTGCACTACCAGGAATGGCACATGCACCTTTCTCGGTGCGTTAGGATGCCCATTAAAATGAAAGGGCTGCCTTAATGAAAAAATAATAAGCGTGTGCCAACACACTGCAATGGTGTGAATGGACCCTCAATGATCTTCCATGCAAGGATCCACTCTTATGCCCCGTACACACGGTCGGACATTGATCGGACATTCCGACAACAAAATCCTAGGATTTTTTCCGACGGATGTTGGCTCAAACTTGTCTTGCATACACACGGTCACACAAAGTTGTCGGAAAATCTGATCATTCTGAACGCGGTGACGTAAAACACGTACGTCGGGACTATAAACGGGGCAGTGGCCAATAGCTTTCATCTCTTCATTTATTCTGAGCATGCGTGGCACTTTGTGCGTCGGATTTGTGTACACACGATCGGAATTTCCGACAACCGATTTTGTTGGCGGAAAATTTTATAGCCTGCTCTCAAACTTTGTGTGTCGGAAAATCCGATGGAAAATGTGTGATGGAGCCCACACACGGTCGGAATTTCCGACAACAAGGTCCTATCACACATTTTCCATCGGAAAATCCGACCGTGTGTACAGATCTGTTATTGGGTCACTGCGTCTTGTCCCCTCCTAGCGTCATAAAACAGACAGAGGATGGGGGAAGTGGAGGTGACACCATGAGAGACTTGGTGTCACTGGAAACAGACAGCAGCTCCAAAGGCTGATGGCACAGGAACAGATAAAACGGATGGCATTCAAACATGCATTTGGAAGGGTACTAGGTTTTTCTGTTTCTAACTGAATTAACATGCACAGGGGGAACTTTCTCTCCTTATGCTATCCAAATCTAAAAAAAAAAAAAACGCAAAAAAAAAAAAAAAAAACGCACCTGATTCGCATACCATGTAAAGCAAAGCGGCGTTCTATGGAGTCAGTTCACATATCTGTAGTGCAGCAGCAGTGCAAATTTAAAGAGTCCTGTGCATTTTCTGAGCACTGCAGTGGGGTGAAGATGGGAATTCCAGGCTCACTGCCTTCTATTCTTCTATGGGAACGCTTCTGAATTGCACGTCATCATTTTTCAACACAAACTGAGAAAAAAACAGCGTGGGGGGTGGGGTTGTCGTCGCCCCCATTTTTTTAAGAGAAACCCCACACCAAAATAACGCGACCCCATCCTGCCCCCCAAAGCCATAATAATTTTTTTTTCTTTTCGGCATGGGGTTTCCTTCACAATGCATACCAGACCTAAGGATCTTTTATGGCTTGGGGGGGGGGGCACATTATTTTGAGAATATTTATTTTATGGTGTGGGGTTCCCCCCCCCCCCAAAATCCATACCAGACCCTTATTTGAGCATGCAAGAAAGGGAAGGAGGGGGAGGAACGAGTGAGCACCCCCCCCCCCTGAACCATACCAGGCCCACCCCCCAAAGCACCTTGTCCCCAGGTTGATGGTCTGGTATGGATTTATTTTATTTATTTTTTATCGCCAGCAATTTTTGGCTTATATTCAGCTGTCAGCAGGCGACCCGCTGACAGCTGAGGAGTCATCGGTTGTTAAGGACACAGCATCCTTGATTCGCCTATCCTCACATTTGAGGTGGATGGGGGAATCACCCCACTAAGCTATTGTATTTTGACAAGAGGGAGACTTCCCCGCCATCAGAATACACTGGCCAGCATTGTAGGCTATAGCCAGCAACCGACAGGGTTGTTGTACAGAAGTCGATCGGTAGATCAACTTCTGTAAAGCCTCCCTGCCCATACGTGGGTTAAAATTCAGCCAGTCTTTACAGAAATGGACGAATTTCGATCCATCTATGGCCAGCTTTAGGAAAGGGAGGGTGGGGAATGAAAGCACAACTCCACCGGTATGTGTTCAGAACATCATTTTATTTGTGTTTAGTGAAAACAGCCAAAATGTTTTAGGGGCTTCAAACATCCCCCATCATTAGGGTCAGAGTACATACAATGGGTGAGATTCTGTCTGGACTGGGATGCTGCATCTGTATACTTTAAAGATATTTGCGAAATGCCAGCTCAGATTCAGCAGCTTTACTTCTCCAGAGCAAGTTTTAATGAACATGTAACCCCCCCCTCCCCCTCCAGACTCCCATAAAACTAACCTCAGGGGTCCAGAGATGTGACCAGTGTACTTAAATAAATGTAGGTGGGTTCTCCCAATTTTATTTTTAGGTGCCTGACCTTGTGGTCGTATTTTTTACTTTTTAAACTACTATATTTTCTAATAGATACTTACATTGCATCTTAACTATATGAATGACGCAAAGGGCCCTTCTAGGATGTTTTAGTTTCTTATATATTCTGTAAGTGATTATTTGTGCTTCCCTTTTATCAGCAAAACTAAAACTATTTTGCTGCAATTACATTACCTGTAATGAAGTACACTATATTACTAAAACATTGGGACACCTGCCTTTACACGCGCATGAACTTTAATGGCATCCCAGTCTTAGTCCGTAGGGTTCAATATTGAGTTGGCCCACCCTTTGCAGTTATAACAGCTTCAACTCATCTGGGAAGGCTGTCCACAAGGTTTGGAGTGTGTCTATGGGAATGTTTGACCATTCTTCCAGAAGACCATTTGTGAGATCAGGCACTGATGTTGGACATGAAGGTCTGGTTCCCAGTCTCTGCTCTAATGCCGCGTACACACGGTCGTACTTTTCGTCTACAAAAGTCGGACAGCCTGTCGGACAGACTTCCGGCAGACTTTCGGTGGACTTGCCGCGGACTTGCGGCCTACTTTCTAACGACCGGACTTGCCTACACACGACCACACAAAAGTCGGTCGGATTCGTACGTGATGACGTACACCGGACTAAAATAAGGAAGTTCATAGCCAGTAGCCAATAGGTGCCCTAGCGTGGCTTTTTGTCCGTCGGACTAGCACACAGACGAGCGGATTTCGGGGTCCGTCGTAGGTACGAAGTAAAAGTTTTGAAGCATGTTTCAAATCTAAAGTACGTCGTATTTGAGGCTAAAAAAGTCGGTTGAAAGTCCGGAGAAGCCCACACACGATCGGATTACCAGCCAGCTTTAGTCCATCAGCGTCTGTTGGACTTTTGTAGACGAAAAGTACGACCGTGTGTACGCGGCATAATTCATCCCAAAAGGTGTTGAGGTCAGGACTCTGTGCAGGCCAGTCAAGTTCCTCCACCCCAAACCCGCTCATCCATGTCTTCATGGACCTCGCTTTGTGCACTGGTGTGCAGTCATGTTGGAACAGGAAGGAGTGATCCCCAAACTGTTCCCACAAAGTTGGGAGCATGAAATTGTCCAAAATGTTTTGGTATGCTGACGCCTTAAAGCCTCATACACACGGTACAATTGTTGACAGGGGATTGTCCGTTTTCCTAAAATCTCACCGTTAGTACGTTCCTTTTGACAATTGTTGTCCAATTTTCCATCAACAAATGTTGGATGACAAGCTAGTAAATTCTCGGTGGACACCGGTTTGACGTCTGATTTTCAGATGGTCAGTACACAAATCCGTCAAACAAAAGTTGAAAGTACAAACATACATGCTCAGAATCAATGCTCACCAAACACAAAATTAGTAGAAGTATTGGGACGCCTGCCTTTACACACATGAACTTTAATGGCATCCCAGTCTTAGTCAGTAGGGTTCAATATTGAGTTGGCCCACCCTTTGCAGTTATAACAGCTTCAACTCTTCTGGGAAGGCCGTCCACAAGCTTTAGGAGTGTGTCTATGGGAATGTTTGACCATTCTTCCAGAAGCGCATTTGTGAGGTCAGGCACTGATGTTGGACAAGGCGGCCTGGCTCGCAGTCTCCGACCTAATTCATCCCAAAGGTGTTCTATCGGGTTGAGGTCAGGACTCGTTCCTCCACTCCAAACTCACTCATGTTGTGAATGTAAAGGCAGGCATCCCAATATTTTGCAATATAGTGCATTTCTTAGAGGTCCTTTAAAACAACCTTTTTGAATCTGCATTTTTTAGCAATCCAATCCTTACCAGTAATAATTCTCCATAGCCAAACACATGGTCAGAAGAGCCGGAATTCTTGGGCTTGTACATAAACAGGGCTACACCTGCTACAATGAGGAGGACACACAGGTACTTGGTCAGGGGATACTTCTTTCTGAGGACGGTAACACCAAGGAGCATAACTAAGGAAAGAGGAGAACACGGAATTATACACATATTACAGCCAAAACACCTGGAATTCAGATACTTTGGTTAAATGTGTTGGAAAAGTAGGGGGTCAAGTCCAATGAGGTGCATGCCACCATGTGGACTTATATCTGTCATCTACAATTTACATTTTTACGGAGTGCCAGGAGCATAGCTATCACTATACTTCCAGCGCTCCAATGCCAGACCTTCTAATCTGAGCTCCTGCAGCTGCTGTCGCATGCAGTCACTGAGCCCACCCCTCCGTTCCTCCTGCCCAAATCACAGAATGCTTTGTGTTATGTGAACTCATTCCCAAAATACAAAAGCTCCTGGAAATGGGTAGCGGAGGGGAGGGGAAGGGAAGGGGCGGGCAAGGATGCTGTGAGTGAGAAGACAGTATCTCTCCTGTCAGATGTCCGAGAGTGTAGCGACAGATGTAAAACTATGAGATGTAAATAAAAGAGATAAGTCCAGGAGGTGGAATGTACCTAGATGGACCTAACTCATAGTATGCCAGCACATTTTACAGCATTCCAAAATACCGTAATACTTGAGAAGAGCAATTCCAAGTAAAAACAATCCATGAGGTACTAATGTTATTAAGCAAGCATTGCAACTCAGCTAAAGTCTAAAGGTTCAATTTACCTTAGCAAGAGATTTCTGTAATTCACTGCAGAAAACCTCCAGGAGGGCACCTCACAGGGTCACTGGTGATGTACTCTTCCTAAATACTTTGGGGGAGATTTACTAAAACTGGAGCAGCTGTGCACGATAGCCAAAATTTCAGACCCCATTTTAAATTTCCAGATCAGTGTCCAGAAAGTATTGAAGCTAAAATGGTCAAAATAACTGCCAGACAGCTCACATTTTTTTTAAAAGGATGTCTGCAAGGGCAGCTTGCCACACTCTGCTGGGTGGAAGGAATAAATTTGCTTAAAGATCTTCACAATCAGGCACACTTCCAAGAGCATGAGATGCCGGTGTCTCCTGCTGTGCATTGTAGTTCAGTACCCTGTAGTGATAAAGGGGCCAGGGGAGGAAACCACAGAACGCAGTGGAGGATCACTCCAGAATCCAGCACTCCTGAAATCATCAAATGCAGAAAATCTGTAACCAAGCATCTTCCCTCAGCGGAGTTCAGCGGCACGGGCACCGAGACAAGCAAGTATAAATTTTGGGTGGAGAAGTTTACATGGTGTTTTTTAAGGAACAGTTTGAACATAACTCTAAAGCCCCATACACACTATAAGATTGTCTGCTTATTTTTTCCTTCAGATTTACCAAAACCATATAATATGAGGTCAAACCTTGGGAGTTTCAATTTGTATGCAATCAGGCAGGCCCTTGCACTACATGGCTTTGGTAAATCTGCAGACAAAAATCAGTAGAAAATCTGATACTGTGTATGGGGCTTAAGACATTCCCAGCCACCTTATGGTAGAAGGTGGAGACAAACAACTAACATGTTACCATTGAAGTATCTGTAATATACAGTAGGTTATCAACCTTGCATTTATATGCTTCATATTGTTTTACATTCAGCACCAGAGATCCTATAGCTCCAATGTTTAATTCAGAGTTCAAGCAGAATATATTGACTTTAACACAGCAGGGAGACTGCAAGGAGCTGCGCTAGTCTCTAGCTCAGAATGTTATTAAAGCTGAATTCCAGGGATTCAGACACTTTCTAAAAAGTGCAGGCACACTAGGAGTCCAAGGAGGTGCATGGCATCGCCTGAACTTATCTCTATTATTTAAATCAGATAGATTTATGGCTCTGCAGGAGCATACACGGACACCCTGGGCTGTGAGAGGAGAGCAAGGCACACAGAGCAGTTATGCCCACCCCTCCCCTCTGCTGCCCATTCAGAGAAGCCTTTGTATTTTGTGAATGAGTTCACAATAATACAAAGGCTTCTGTGATTGGGCAGGAGGAGGGGGAGGAACAGGGCAGGAAGAGGGGAGGAACAGGCACAGCAGCTGCACCAACTCCCCTCTGCTGCCCTTTCAGAGAAGCCTTTGTATTTTGGGCTGCAAATGGGTGGCACTGATAGATGGCACCATTTGGCATCACTGGTGGGAGTGCCAGTGGTGTATTTAGGTTTTGTGCTGCCCTAGGCCTGACTAAAGAAACTCGTGCACCCCCTAATTTAAAAATGACCCACCATTTCCAGTTAAGGCCACACCCCTTCATCCTGAAATTTTCCAATGGGGTCACTAGTTCTGAGGGCCTTGAGGGGGGGGGGGGGGGGGCGGCGGCAATGAATTCCCTGTATTTGCAGGGATTTCCTCTCACTTCCTGTTTGGCTTTGAGGCAGGAAATGAAGGGAAATCTCCATAATGGGACACAGATGGCAAGAAAATAAGCTGACAGGGGTTATAACCCTCCCTTACTCTATCCAAAATGGAGGTGTTGCCTATAGTTCTCCTTTATGCACACATTTCTGCTAAACCTATGGAGAGGACTAAGAGGATATAACCATGCCAGTGGTGCAGCAGAAAACATATAGCACAGTGATGAAGGTATGTGGTCCAGGCAGTGAGCAAAGGAAGGATTTGGGGCAGGAAAATATAAATCCATCTGTTTATTTTTCTTATCAGCAATCAACAGAAATAAAATTGAGATTCCTTAATATGTACAAGTGACACAAGCAAAGGATTGCAGGAGAGTCCTACTACCTACCTGCCAGGTATAGGTGACCATGTCAGTGTCCCTTGTGTCTGCACTATCCCTAGATTAAAAGCCCTTTGGCAGCTAGGTAAGTGCTATGCAAGTGTCACCCAAATAGTGTAGATTTCCTTCTACCCTGGGTACCCCAATGCTATATAATCTAGTCAGCTACTGTAAAAAAAAAAAAAAAAACAACACCAACCTCCTATATAGATTACCATTAGCTGATATCTATGGCAAGTCACTATATTATATAGGAACCCCCGCACAGTTGCAGAATGCCAGCCACCCGCATACCGGCAGCAGTGCGGCAGCTTTATGGGGGCATCATGCCTATTTGCCTCCTGGCTCAGTCCGCCTCACAAGATTGGTGCTAGCTGGCGGGGACTCTTTTCGTGTTGCCCCCCTGCAAAGTGCTGGCCTAGGATACAGATAAAAGATACAGCGCTGGGGACTGCACTGACAATCAATGCACCGATTATCAGTTCAGATCCCCCATCAGCAAAGTCGCTTATCGGCTCTCTGCTACTCACACGCTGTCAGGATGAGTAGAGGAATGACGATAACCGGCACTTCCTATTCACATGGTGATCAGCTGTGACTGGATATAGCTGATCACATGGTAAAGAGCCTACATCAAAGGCTCTTTACAGTGATCGGGAAAGCGGTGTGTCCGATCGACACACCGCACCACAGTTTGCTGCGCTGCGTGCCCCTGAAGCAGCTTCTTCTTAAGGACGTTATATGAAGCCCAGTCAGAACAATGAAACCCCCGCCCTGCCGTCATTATGCTATAAGCCAGGAGGGAAGGTGTTAAAAACCAGTTTTAATGTGCTTTTATTTGCAGCTTAGAAGGTGGTCAAATGTATGGGTCAATGAATTCTGAATGATCTTGGAAGTGACTGGTTTCAAATGCAGACTGAATGCACCAGAAATCCAGCTGCATTTGCCCATAAACACAAGCCCTATAAATTAAGAAAAACCTCTCATCTCACCTGGAATAGGTTTACATGATTTCCCCAACACCTGCAAAGTAATAGAAGCACATTTTATTATTTCAATGGAAACATCTCACGACTAAAGCCAACTAGATAAAGTTATAATATTCAAGCAACAGAAAAATCCAAAAAATACAGTATCTCACAAAAGTGAGTACACCCCTCACATTTGTTGTAAATATTTTATTCTATCTTTTCATGTGACAACACTGAAGAAATGACACTTTGCTACAATGTAAAGTAGTGAGTGTACAGCTTGTATAACAGTGTACATTTGCTGTCCCCTCAAAATAACTCAACACAGCCATTAATGTCAAAACTGTTGGTAACAAAAAGGAGTACACCCCTAAGTGAAAATGTCCAAATTGGGCCCAATTAGCCATTTTCCCGCCCCCGGTGTCATGTGACTCAGTGTTACAAGGTCTCAGGTGTGAATGGGGAGCAGGTGTGTTAAATTTGGTGTTATCGCTCTCACTCTATCATACTGATCACTGGAAGTTTAACATAGCACTGCATGGCAAAGAACTCTCTGAGGATCTGAAAAAAAGAATTGTTGCTCTACATAAAGATAGCCTAGGGAGGCTATAAGAAGATTGCCAAGACCCCGAAACTGGGTTGCAGCACGGTGGCCAAGACCATACAGCGGTTTAACAGGACAGGTTCCACTCAGAACAGGCCTCACCGTGGTCGACCAAACAAGTTGAGTGCAAGTGCTCAGCGTCATATCCAGAGGTTGTCTTTGGGAAATAGATGTACGAGTGCTGCCAGCATTGCTGCAGAGGTTGAAGGGGTGGGGGGTCAGCCTGTCAGTGCTCAGACCATACACCGCACACTGCATCAAAATGGTCTGCATGGCTGTCATCCGAGGAAGGAAGTCTCTTCTAACGATGATGCACAAGAAAGCCCGCAATCAGTTTGATGAAGACAAGCAGACTAAGGACATGGATTACTGGAACCATGTCCTGTGGTCTGATGAGACCAAGATAAACTTATTTGGTTCAGATAGTGTCAATTGTGTGTGGCGGCAACCAGGTGAGGAGTACAAAGACAAGTGTGTCTTACCTACAGTCAAGCATGGTGGTGGGAGTGTCATGGTCTGGGGCTGCATGAGTGCTGCCGGCACTGGGGAGCTACAGTTCATTGAGGAAACCATGAATGTCAACTTGTACTGTGACATACTGAAGCCGAGCATGATCCCTTCACTTCAGAGACTGGGCCACAGGGCAGTATTCCAACATTAGAACGACCCCAAACACACCTCCAAGATGACCACTGCCTTGCTAAAGAAGCTGAGGGTAAAGGTGAAGGACTGGCCAGGCATGTCTCCAGACCTAAACCCTATTGAGCATCTGTGGGGCATCCTCAAATGGAAGGTGGAGGAGAGCAAGGTCTCCAACATCCACCAGCTCTGTGATGTCATCATGGAGGAGTGGAAGAGGACTCCAGTGGCAACCTGTGAAGCTCTGGTGAACTCCATGCCCAAGACGGTTAAAGCAGTGCTGGTGTACTCACTTTTGTGAGATACTGTATATACCACACTCTGCTTTGGCCTTTAGAAAGTTCCATGAGCCTCGGTTATGAAACAGATCTGTGTTAAAGTGGAAGGACAAGAAAAGTAAGGATTACAAAGAATAAAAAGCCTGCAATTGTTTATACATATATATATATTTTTTTTCCATTACGAAACATCTTTAAAGTTGATCTCCATGTTTCATGTCACTTTAAAAAGTTTGTCTGGACCAAGCTGGTCCAGAGGAACTATTTGCTTTACTAAGAGCCCTTTCACACACACAGCACAGGGGAGTTGGTGGTAAAACGCCGCTTTACTGTAATTTTAGAGGCGCTTTTCAGCCGCTAGCAGGGCACTTTTAACCCCTGCTAGCGGCCGAATGAAGGGTTAAAAGCGCCCGCAAAGCGCCGCTGCCGAGGTGTTTTGCAGGTGCTCCAGCAGCACTGCCCATTGATTTCAATGGGCAGGGGCACTTTAGGAGCGGCGTTTACACCGTTACTAAAGTGCCTCAAAGAAGCTGCTTGCAGGACTTTTTTTGATGTCCTGCCAGCGCAGCGCCCCAGTGTGAAAGCAATCGGGCTTTCACACTGATTGTAGATGAGGCTTTTTTCAGGTGCTTTACAGGCACTATTTTTAGCGCTAAAGCGCCTGAAAAACACCTCAGTGAGAAAGGGTTCTAAGTGCTGCAGTGTCTAAGCACTGTATGTACATGTAACTTCAGCTACATACACTACACAGTGTGAAACAGACTTCCCGTCTCACACCTGGAACAAAACAGAGTCTGGCTGAGCGGAGCCAGCCATTCATAGGCAGCTTTGTATTCTGTGAATGAATACAAAGCTTCCTCTGATTTGCAAAGTGAGAGTGTGAGGTCATCAGCATGCCCCTCCCACTCAGCCAGAGGAAGCTTTGTATTCAGTCACAGAATATAAAGCTGCCTATGAATGGCTGAGTGCAGCTCAGACTGACTCTGCATTGTTCCAAGTGTTAGACGGGAATTCTCTGTCTCCCAGCCGGAATCCAGTACTGTATGTAGCTGAAGTTACATACACTACGTAGAGTGCTTAGAGTCAGTGCAGCACTTAGTGAAGCAAATAGTTTGTTTGGACCAGCTTGCTCCATACAAACTATTCAAAGTGGCATGAAACATGGACATCAGCTGTACAGGTGTCTTTGTTGTCATTTTTATGACAAGGGGGAAGTAACTCTTTAAGGCAGCCCATAGATGAGTCAGTTTTTTTTTGTTTAACCAGCAGGTTGAACGAAAAAAAAAAAAAACTGACCCGATATCCCCATCCACACATTCAAGGTGGATAGGGGATTCCTGCCCGCTAAGCTATTGTGTTCTGCCGTCAGAATACACCGATCGTTGATGCTGTCTATAGCCTGCGGTGCTGATCAAGCGGGGAAAATCCGACAGGTTGGTAGAATGACTTCTGTACAACATCCCTTGGCATATATGGACCAATATTTGGCTGGTCCCTGTTGAACCAGCTGAATTTCGATCAGTGTATGGTTAGATTTTAGTATTTGTATTGTGTCATTTACGAATGCAGCACCAAGGTGGATAATGGCCCTATATTAATTACTGAATATGTTAATATACTTTATAGTGGCCAAAAACCACAATATTTCTTCTGCACTAAGGTGCGGCCCCAGTCCTTTGGGAGAGATTCTCCCTATACTCCAGGTATACCCAGCACATCGCCCAAGTCCCTGTCTTCTGAAAACCACTTGGCCTTGCTTTTATATATAGTGGGCCTTTTTTATTCAACGTGTCCAATGCAAGAATCAACATCAACTCTAAGTTTTTTACTGCTCTATGTGCCCCTATCGGGAATATTTCCTGTCAATTTTTGTCCTGGTGGCCACACAGGAATTGAGGACAATAATTAAAAGCAGAAGTAAACCCATCCATAAAACACAGTTTCATTTCCAGCATGTGCCGGAAACGTAACACTGGCATTGGTTATGCTCTTAACTAAACTGTCAAACCATCCAATGGCTGGTGTCATAACTGATCGCTTGTGCGGCATCATGGCAATTGTAGCTTAAACAGAGGCAAAGATGGCAGCTTCCTTGGCTGAAAACAATAGGGGGGTTTACTTACACTTTAACAGGGAAATATGCACCAATTAAAAAAAAAAAAAACCTCACGGCTTCTAACCTCATCTGAGCCTGCTAAACAAGAGGCCTTCTAATGTGGGCTGTCTTCCTGTTGGAGGGACTACCTATCACTTCCTGTCCCGATGACTACACAAAGTGAAGGGACATCTCTAAGATGGTACCACAGATAGCAAATAAAACCAACGTTTTCTAACCCTTTCCACTCCAAAAATAAAAAACAAATGAGAAAGGTTAGGTTGGACCTGGGCTTTAATGTCATTTAACTGCTAGGATAATATAGGCATGCATGCTTGATGTTATTTTATAAATTATTAGTTGCATCCAGTGACTGGATGGCAGAACTGGATAATAGAAACTCCTCTGAGCTACAATCGCTGCCAGAGAAGGGGGTGGGGTAACAAAATATTGAAACAAGGCAACAGGGAAACATTGGGTATCCCCTTATGCTTATTAAATGCAAAGCGTGTTAATGCTCCATTAACCTCTCATATGGCTCCTGTCTATGTTGTTCAGGAGCAGCTACTGACTGAATAGCTTTACAGCTAACTTCTTTCCCACAGAAAGTTCATTTATCCAACTAGTACACCACTCAGTTTCAGAGAAGCAAAAGGGCTGGAAAAATGGACTGATCTGCTATACCAGTGGTATCCAAACTGCTGCTCAGGGGCCCGATGCAGCCCTTTGCTTGCTTTTATCCAGCCCTTGGGGCACTATTTTATCCACCAATACCAACAATGGGGCACAATTCCTCCCCATGGCACCAACGATGGGGTTCAATTCCTCCCAATGACACCAATGATGGGGCACAATTCCTCCCACTGACACCAACGATGGGGCCCAAAACAATTGCATTCTCTGTATTAAAGGTAAAAAAGAAGAATTTTAGGTGCAGCTCCCCCTTAATACCTGATCCAGATCCAGTGCTAGGCCCAAGAGCAGTGGCACTGCCCTCTCTCTCTCCCTCCTCACTGGACTCAGTAAGAGCAGCGAGAGCCATTGATTGGCTCCTGCTGCAATCAATCAAATCCAGTAATGAGGTAGCAGGGAGCCGAGCCGCAGTGTGTGTCAACAAATGCACACAATATGGCTCGGGAGCGAGCCCAAGTATTGGCTTCCTAGCAAATGGCTTGCTGGGGGGGGGGGTTACTTGAAAATAGGAGGAGCCAGGTCTGCTGGCGGGGGACCCAACAGGAGGATCGGGGCTGCTCTGTACAAAACCATTACACAGAGCAGTTATGTATACCATGTATCCTTTAATATCACTTGATCGCTTATACATCTGAATAAATTATTGGAGCCCACACTCACATTACTTTGTCCATGGTGTATTCTTACAATCCTCGGTTTAGTAGCCCAAGCTGAGATTCCATAGGCACAAGGGAATGAGTCAGAGCAGTGTCTTCTCCTTCCTCCTGCTGTTTTCATTTCGCTCCTTTCTAAAGTTGTAGACTGGCTATAGACAGCTCAATTTTCTCTTATGTACAGAGCAGCCTGGATCCTCCTCTTCTTGGGTCTCTGGCCGGTGCTCCTGGCCCCTCTCTCCCGCCAAGTGCCCCCCCATAGCAAGCCCCTTGCACCTGATCTGCTGCTCTGTGTCTGTTCAGACACATAGCCGTGGCTCGGGCCCTTCCCCTCTCTCTCCTCATTGGCTCACTGACTGAAAGCAGAGGGAGCCAATGGTGCCCGCTGTTGTCTTAGCCAATAAGGCAAAGCCCCTGGACAGCTGAGGCTCTCACGCAACATCGCTGGACCGAGATGAGGCTCAGGTAAGTAAGTATTAGGCAGGCTGAGGGGGCTGCTGCACACAGAAGGTTTTTTTTATCTCAATGCATAGAATGCATTGAGATAAAAAAAAAAAAAAAAAACTTCTGCCTTTAGAACCACTTTAAATAGAAAAACAACAGTATAAAAACTATAAGAAAGACATTTAGTTCTACCCAAAATATATATTTCTTCCTTTAACCTGCACTTGTCAAGTTCATCAATAGTCTGTGACTTACCTGGGTGGGGTAGTTGACATACTGGAGTGCTGAATTACTGGACACCATGGCCCCTAAATAAGACAGTGAACAAGCCGCATAGAGCCAGCTCTGTGTGCGGTCTGGTTTTCCCTTCGAGTCAAAGAAGTGAATCACTGGAAAGAAACACGGAAGAAGAATTAAGGGAGCAGCACAATGACAACCCTCCATTTAAAATACACTGACCCCAAAGGCACAGAATACAGGAGATATGGCAATATAAAGATGTGCTAAAACCATATGACTGCCTATTGTAACCAGGGGTAGAAACTGTAATCTGATTAATAGGTACCACCTGGGTAGCCAAATACCCCCTCCACGTTTCCTTAGCACTAGATTTTATTAACTAGACTAATCACATTAAAACAAAGTGTGACAATTTGGCACACATTTTCATAGGAGCAAGACCCACTATCATAATGACAGCAAATATTCCTAATACTAATTATAATAACACTTCTTTATTAGGATAGAGCTACACAGGTGACCATTAGGGCCCGTGTCATTAACTTACATTCATGTCTGAACTGCCCCTTCCCCTATACAAGTCAATGGGAATGCAAAAGCAGCTTAGGCGCAGGTCAGCTGCAGGTGAAATGCTGCTGTCAATGAACTGTGAATTAGGGGGCGACCGATATCGTTTTTTCAGGGCCGATACTGATTTTTCTGCTACCTTTCAGGTCGATAGCTGATATCGGGTGCCGATAATCTGTATATCTCAAGTTTTTATTTTTAAACGGTCCTTTTAATTTAATTTTTTTAATCACTTTTATTGCTGTCACAAGGAATGTAAACATCCCATGTGACAGTAAAAGGCAGTGACAGGTACTGGTATCGGAGGTCTATAAGACCCCCAAACCCCTCTGCACTTGAAAATATTAAAAAAACGCCAAGATCTGCGCTTTTTTTTAAAACTTTCTATTTTCAAAAACTGGCATCTTTAAGGCTTCCAGTAAACAGGAAGTGATGTCATGACATCGCTCCGAGTTATTATATCCGAGACTCGATCAAGGTTGATTCTGGCTTTGTTCAGGTCTCTGGCCAGCTGGGAGACGTGCCTTCTGGTCGATCGGACGGGAGACCGGGGCGGAGCGAGGGGAACATGTCCCCTCCCACTGCATGTAATAACAGCCGAGTAGCTGGTTAGCCGCATTGGTTATTCTTACAAGAAAGCTGACTTATGGCTCTAAGAAACGGTAGCGGGGTGATGCCTGCAGCATGCATCACCCCGGTACAACCCCTTGAAGCAATAATCGGTAAAATCAGTAAGTTTCTGACCAATACTTTGAAAAATGTAAATATCGGCCCCTATAATGGGCTGCTCCGATAATCAATCGACCCCTACTGTGAATGATCTCAGATGCAAGCGGAAGGCACCTGAAAAGCAAACTGCATTTGCCCATCGATAAAAGGCCTTAGTAGTTCAATCGTGCTGTGAAAATCTATGAACGGATGGAATAAATAGTTCCAATGCTGTGAGCTACACAAGTAGTGTGTGATTAATTGCACAATGCGACTGATGGCTACTACAAGCTATGTCATACATCATAGATAGCCATATGTCCAAGCTGTATAAAAAGGATCACTACTCTTAGGCCTCTTTCACATGGCTGGCCAGGGGTTGGCAAAAAAAAAAAAAATCACTGTTTTACCGCCCCCCTGACTGCTCACTTAATGCCTATTATGGAAATTTCTGGTGGAGACAATAAAAATAAGTTAACAATGCATATGCAGGAACAGATTCACAGGACACAATTACTGCGTTTTAAGTATCCTTTCTGAAAATTATTACATTTTAAAGGGGTGGTATGAGAGGTTATTAAAAACCAGCGTATAGAAATGTCACATTTCATATGTCATCAACTATGTCTAACAGTTGCGAAACTAAAACCTTGAGAAGGAAGGGGGAGAGAGAACTTCTAGCAAAGTTGTGTCTGTGTGTGTGTTGGGTGAAGGACTCAAGCACATTTCAACATTGCAAGCAAGATGGAGTCTCTTGTGCTTAAATGAACAATAGAGTGAAAGTCCATGTCATTTCCCTCCTTCTCTGCTTTACATTCAGCCGACTGCTGGCAGCTCCTGCTACATTGGCACAGAGAGATGGCATCCTGTTCTGCTCTCTTCCATACAGCTGTAGGGGGCGGTTTACATGCTGCAGCCATGATGCTTTGAGTCGCAGGATTCTTAACGCAGCATGCTGAGTTGACAGGTGGCACTGCCTGTCAAACTAGCCCATTCAAGTTGAAGGGGCAGCTCTGCAAACACAAGCCAAACACTTGGTTTGTGGCACATTTGTCCCATTGAAAATTGCCATTCAAGGAAAGAAAAAGAAAAAATAAAGAAAAAAAAAACACCACAGGCATTTACGAGGTGGCAGGATTGCCTCCTGAACCAGGGCTCGACAAACCCCGGACGCCAGGTCGCATTTGCGACTAGAATTAGCGACCTGGCGCCTGGGGCGGCACAGCTGGGGTACCCTGTGTCCGTTCGACACCCCCCCTCCCAGCGCGATCGCGTTGGGCCGCGCCAGTAATTGAGGCCGCGGCTTTGCGGCCTACTGCAGTCCTATGGTTCCTTCTGCAATCGGGCGCCCTCTGGTGGTGGCCGTTGGTATGACAAGACATCCACCAATGCTAATGGAGCTTCCCCTACCTGTTTTCACTGCCCGCTCATTTCCTTCTCTTTACTTAGAACCCCCAAATATTATATATATTTTTTATTCTAACACCCTAGAGAATAAAATGGCGGTCATTGCAATACTTTCTGTCACACCGTATTTGCGCAGCGGACTTACAAGCGCACTTTTGTGGGAAAAAATACTTTTTTTAATTAAAAAAATAACAAAACAGTAAAGTTAGCCCAATTTTTTTTTATATTGTGAAAGATAATGTTACGCCGAGTAAATTGATTCCCAACATGTCACGCTTCAAAATTTCGTCCGCTCGTGGAATGGCGACAAACATTTACCCTTTAAAATCTCCATAGGCGACGTTTAAAAAATTCTACATGTTGCATGTTTTGAGTTAGAGGAGGTCTAAGGCTAGAATTATTGCTCTAGTTCTAACGATTGTGGCGATACCTCACGTGTGGTTTGAACACTGCTTTCATATGCGGGCGCTACTCACATATGCGTTCGCTTCTGCAAGCGAGCTCGGCGGGACGGGGCGCGTTTAAAAAACATTTTTTTTTCCTTATACATTTTACTTTTTATTTTTACACTGTTTTAAAAAAAAAAAAAAAAAAAAAAAAATAAAAAGTCACTTTTATTCCTATTACAAGGAATAGAAAAAAAAGCATGACAGGACCTCCTAAATATAAGATCTGGGGTCAAAAAGACCTCAGATCTCATATTTACACTAAAATGCATTAAAAAAATTGTCATTTGAAAAAAAAATAATAAAATGTCGCTTTAAGAGCTATGGGTGGAAGTGACGATTTGACGTCGCTTCCGCCCTGCAATGACTTGGAGATGGGCGCGGGGACCATCTTCCTCTCACTCGTCTCCATGTCAGGCCAGGGACAGATCCGGATCGTCTCCGCCGTTACCGACGACCACGGTAAGCGGTGAAGGGCACCGGAGCGCGGTGGTAGGGGGGTCCCTCTCCTGCCGCCGGTAAAAGTGATCTCGCTGCGAATCTGCTGCAGAGACCACTTTTATCTGAAAGAGAACCGCCGGCTCTTGAAGAAGATACCGGGGTTATGGTAGCTAGCTGCTACCATAACGGCGGTATTTCTCTTCAAAGACAGGACGTATATAGTCGTCCTGTGGGAAGGAAGTGGTTAATTAAAATGAATTTATTATTTGTCATCTCCCTGCTTGGCCCCTTTCACACGGGCTGTCTGATCAGGTTCGCCTGTCAGTTTTTCAGGCGGACCTGATTGGATCCTTAGCGGGAATATGGTGGTCTTGTGTCCCTGCATGGCAGGAAATAAAAGCAGTCACATTAGTTCTAGTCGTCTCTGTGTAAATTTAAGATTGGTTCATTTTTATATTGAAAATAAAGCTTTGTCGGTCGTTTAAAAAAAAAAAAAAAAAAACCTGGCTCCTAACTTTTTTAGCTGGCTCCTAGATTCCAAGCAAATTTGTCAAGCCCTGTCCTGAACACCTGACATTGGCTGCTTGGCCACACTCTGAAAAGCGATCCACCATGGATTTAAGAGAATCAACAAGTGTGAGCCTAGCCTTAGTCATTAATCTCTAGGTATTCTAGCAATAAACTACCCTGCAGATCCTGGCTTCACATCTAAAAGGGGTCAGGTAGGTGTGTTAGTGGTGTTGCTATCAGCCAATCCACTTCTCCCTTTCAGTTTGCAATCTGCTGGGGCAACATTAAAAAATGGTTGTCATCAAAAAAAAAAAAAAAAAAGTAAAGTGTCCCCTGGACAGAGACAAATGTCAAACTCCAGGTTCCCTGCTGGGCAGTGGTCCCTCCTGCCTCCCCCCATTACTACAATACACAGCCAACAGATGGAACCACTGAGGCCAGAAGGGGACCAGAAAATTGACAGTGTCCAGGAGGCAGTTTCCCTTCTAAACAGCAGAGATCTGTGTTGTGGGCAGCAGAAGTAATAAGTAGAAAACCTGAACTTGATGCAGATATAAAATCTAAACAATTAGTGCATCTCTGTATACATCAATGCACCCTCCTATATGTATTGATTTTTAAATGCAAGCAGTGTAAATACCTAAATTTGGCTTGATATCAGCCTCCAAGTACAGCAGAGCTCAGACTGGGGAAGGGAGGAGCAGCAAAAGGAACCACTCAGCTGTGTTACAGTGCAAGCAGCACACTGATAGTAGGGAAGAGCATATAATAGAAATAATGCGATAAAATCATCCTGACACCATAACAACCATGGTGCCGTGATGACTGAAGCGCCAACACCAGCCATTCCCCCGACTAATTGCCCACGAAAAACCACATAACACCCCCCCCCTCGAGCTCCTGTATGAGAGAAAAAAAAAAAAAAATATATATATATATATATATATATATATATATATATATATATATATATATATATATATATATATATATATATATAATGTCACTTACACGAGATTGTACTTACGTATTTTGGCGAATATGGCATTGGCGACACACTGAACAAAAACCAGAGAAAGTGCAAAGCGAAATTTCTCCTTGTTCTCCCCTTCTCCATACGTCCCCCGCGTTCTACAATACAGAACCACAACAAATTGATGTCACACAGGTAACACTCACACACAGCATACAATGTATTCTTCTCTACATACAAGGTCATTATAGCAAACACGAGCTCTACCCATTCAGGACAGAACAAATAGTTTGCTTTAACCCCCCCCCCCCCCCCTCCTTTCCCTCTATATCTGTTGTCACACTGTAACACGTTAAAGGACAATGTCCAATGTGTGGTCATACACCGATCAGCCATAACATTATGACCACCCACCATAACCCATTGAGGCATGGACTCCACTAGCCCTCTATAGGTAGGCCGTGGTATCTGGCACCAAGCCTTCAGTAGAGGATCCTTTAAGTTGTGAGGTGAGGCCTCCATGGATCAGTCTTGCTTTTCTAGCACATCCCACAGATGCTCATTTTAGGTTGAGATCTGAAGAATTTGGAGGCCAAGTCAACACCTCAAAGTCTTTGTTGTGTTCCTCAAACCATTCATGAATTCATCAGACCAGGACACCTTCTTCCATTACTCCGTGGTCCAGTTCTGATGCTCAAGTGACCATTGAAGGTGCTTTTGGCTGTGGACACGGGTCAGTAAGGGCACCCTGACCAGTCTGCAGCGACACAGCTCCATACACAACAAACCACACTAAACCTTGTGGCCTGACACCTTTCTATCGGATCCACCATGAACTTTTTCAGCAGGTTGAGCTCTTCTATTGGACTGGACTACACAGACCAGCCTTCGCTCCCTCTACGTGCATCCATGAGCCTTGACCGCCCTGTCACTTGTTTTCCTTCTTTTAGTTACATAGTCCAGGGCTCGACAAACCCCGGGCGCCAGGTCGCATTTGCGACTAGAATTAGCGACCTGGCGCCTGGGGCAGCACAGCTGGAGTATCCTGTGTCCGTTCGACACCCCCCCCCCTCCCGGCGCGATCGCGTTGGGCCGCGCCGGTAATTGAGGCCCCGGCTTTGCGGCCTACTGCAGTCCTATGGTTCCTTCTGCAATCGGGCGCCCTCTGGTGGTGGCCGTTGGTATGACAAGATATCCATCAATGCTAATGGAGCTTCCCCTGCCTGTTTTCACTGCCTGCTCATCTCCTTCCCTTTACTTAGAACCCCCAAACATTATATATATTTTTTATTCTAACACCCTAGAGAATAAAATGGCGGTCATTAAAATACTTTCTGTCACACCGTATTTGCGCAGCGGACTTACAAGCGCACTTTTGTTGGGAAAAAAATACTTTTTTTAATTTAAAAAATAAGAAAACAGTAAAGTTAGCCCAATTTTTTTTATATTGTGAAAGATAATGTTACGCCGAGTAAATTGATTCCCAACATGTCACGCTTCAAAATTTCGTCCGCTCGTGGAATGGCGACAAACTTTTACCCTTCAAAATCTCCATAGGCGACGTTTAAAAAAATTCTACAGGTTGCTTGTTTTAAGTTACAGAGGAGGTCTAAGGCTAGAATTATTGCTCTCGCTCTACCGATCGTGGCAATACCTCACATGTGTGGTTTGAACACCGTTTTCATGTGCGGGTGCTACTCACATATGCGTTCGCTTCTGCAAGCGAGCTCGGCGGGATGGGGCGCATTTTAAAAAATTATTATTTTTTCTTATATATTTTACTTTTTATTTTTACACTGTTTTTTAAAAAAAATAAAAATGGTGTCACTTTTATTTCTATTACAAGGGATGGGGCATATTTAAAAATTTTTTTTTTTTTTTCTTATTTATTTTAACTTTTATTTTTTCACTGTTCTTTAAAAAAAAAAAAAAAAGTCACTTTTATTCCTATTACAAGGAATGTAAACATCCCTTGTAATAGAAAAAAAGCATGACAGGACCTCTTAAATATGAGATCTGGGGTCAAAAAGACCTCAGATCTCATATTTACACTAAAATGCATTAAAAAAAAAAAAAATTGTCATTTGAAAAAAAAATAAAATGTCCCTTCAAGAGCTTTGACGTCGCTTCCGCCCTGCAATGACTTGGAGACGGGCGGGGGGGGGGGGGGGCCCCATCTTCCCCTCACTCGTCTCCATGTCAGGCCAGGGACAGATCCGGATCGCCTCTGCCGTTACCGACGGCCACGGTAAGCGGTGAAGGGCACCGGAGAGCGGCGGTAGGGGGGGCCCTCTCCTGCCGCCGATAAAAGTGATCTTGCTGCGAATCTGCTGCAGAGACCACTTTTATCTGAAAGAGAACCGCCGGCTCTTGAAGAAGATACCGGGGTTATGGTAGCTAGCTGCTACCATAACAACGGTATTTCTCTTCAAAGACAGGACGTATATAGTCGTCCTGCGGGAAGGAAGTGGTTAATTAAAATGAATTTATTATTTGTCATCTCCCTGCTTGTCCCCTTTCACACGGGCTGTCTGATCAGGTTCGCCTGTCAGTTTTTCAGGCGGACCTGATTGGATCCTTAGCGGGAATATGGCGGTCTTGTGTCCCTGCATGGCAGGAAATAAAAGCAGTCACATTCGTTCTAGTCGTCTCTGTGTAAATTTAAGATTGGTTAATTCTTATATTGAAAATAAAGCGGTCGGTCGTTTATTAAAAAAAAAAAAAAAAAACCTGGCTCCTAACTTTTTTAGCTGGCTCCTAGATTCCAAGCAAATTTGTCAAGCCCTGACATAGTCAATAAAGACACCAGTCCAACCTGTGTGGGTGTGTTTATGTCTAGAAAAATCCCCATATCTCTGTATATCGTGTTCGCCAAGATGGCCATCTAATAGCTTTTTTGATAGTAACCACTTTTGGTCCATCCTGACCACTGGAGACCGGGAACATCCCACAACAGCTGCAGTTTTGGAGTTCCTCTGACCCAATCATCTAACCATTATAATTTGGCTCATCAAATCGCTCCAATCTGTACACTTGCCCATTTTTTTCTGCTTTCAACACATCTACTTCAGGGACATGTTCACTTGCTGCCTAAAATATCTCACCCACTTTCAGGTACCATTTTTAATGAGATAATGAGTATTATTCACTATTCGCCTTCAGTGGTCATATGTTATGGCTGATCTGTGCGTAATTATATATACACATACATACATACATTTTATTTTTTTAGTAGAAGTACTGATCTAGCCTGGCAAAGATCCCCGGTGTCTTAGTGGTGAGGACATCTGCCAGCACTGGGGTCCTCAGTTCAGTTCCCAGCCAGGAAACTATCTGCATGGAGTTTGCATGTTTCATGGGTTTCCTCCCAAGACATGCTGGTAGGTTAAATTGGCTGTTAAGCCATTGACTCTGGTATGTCTATGATAAGGACATTAGATTGCAAGCTCTTTGAGGGCAGGGGCTGATGTGAATGTACAGTGCTGTGTAAAATATAAAAAAAAAATAATATTAAAAAAATATGATTTTGGTATTTATGTTATTGTTATTACTATTCATTTTTAATTATTTTATTTCATATTTTATTATTGGTGTTGCTATTATTATTTTAGTTTATTTTGGTATTATTATCATTATTATTGATAAGAATACCAATAAATAATAATAATAGTAATAATAACTACATAAATAATAATATTAACAATAGTAAAATATGAAATAAAATAAAAATGAATATTAATAAAAACAATAAAATAACATAAATATCAAATAATATATTATATATTTTATTGTTGTTTTTATTTCTATTCATTTTTAATTATTTTATCTCATATTTTATTTTTGTTGCAATTATTATTATTTTAGCTATTATTTATTATATTGTTATTGATAATACCAATAACTAAAATAATAATTGCAACAATAAAATATGAGATAAAATAATTAAAAATGAACAGTAATAAAAACAACAATAAAATAATAATATTTGATATTTATGTTATTTTATTGCTGTTTATATTAATATTTTTTATTTTTTTATTTTATATTTTATTATTGTTGTTGCTGTTATTATTCTTGTAGTTATTATTGGTATTATTATCAATAATAATCATAATAATACCAATATTAAAATAATAATAGCAACACCAATAATAAAATATGATAAATAAAATAATTAAGAACGAATAGTAATAAAAACAACACAATAATACCAATCATAATATATTATTTTATATATTTATGTTATTTTATTTATTATTTTTAATTATTTTATTTCATATTTTGTAGGGTTGTCCCGATACCGATACTAGTATCGGTACCGATACAGAGCATTTGTCAAGTACTTGTACTCGGGCAAATGCTCCCGATGCTTCCCCCGATACCTTGACAGTCAGCAGTGATCGGCGCGTGGGGGGAGTTACAAGCTTCTCCCCCCGCATTTTCAGCTGCTTTAGTGAAATTTATACAGCGGTGATCGGTGCTTGTAACTCCCCCACACGCAATCACTGCTGACTGTCACCGCATCCTCCGTGCCCCCCTCCGCTGTCCCTCTCCGTTCTGCTGCCCCCCCTCCGCTGTCCCTCTCCGTTCTGCTGCCCCCCCTCCGCTGTCCCTCTCCGTTCTGCTGCCCCCCCTCCGCTGTCCCTCTCTGTTCTGCTGCCCCCCCTCCGCTGTCCCTCTCCGTTCTGCTGCCCCCACTCCGTTCTGCTGCCCCCACTCCGTTCTGCTGTCCCCCCCTCCGTTCTGCTGTCCCCCCCTCCGTTCTGCTGTCCCCCCCTCCGTTCTGCTGTCCCCCCCTCCGTTCTGCTGTCCCCCCCCCTCCGTTCTGCTGTCCCCCCCCCTCCGTTCTGCTGTCCCCCCCCCTCCGTTCTGCTGTCCCCCCCCCTCCGTTCTGCTGTCCCCCCCCCTCCGTTCTGCTGTCCCCCCCCTCCGTTCTGCTGTCCCCCCCCTCCGTTCTGCTGTCCCCCCCCCTCCGTTCTGCTGTCCCCCCCCCTCCGTTCTGCTGTCCCCCCCCCTCCGTTCTGCTGTCCCCCCCCCTCCGTTCTGCTGTCCCCCCCCCCTCCGTTCTGCTGTCCCCCCCCCCTCCGTTCTGCTGTCCCCCCCCCCTCCGTTCTGCTGTCCCCCCCCCCTCCGTTCTGCTGTCCCCCCCCCCTCCGTTCTGCTGTCCCCCCCCCTCCGTTCTGCTGTCCCCCCCCTCCGTTCTGCTGTCCCCCCCCCTCCGTTCTGCTGTCCCCCCCCCTCCGTTCTGCTGTCCCCCCCCTCCGTTCTGCTGTCCCCCCCCTCCGTTCTGCTGTCCCCCCCCCTCCGTTCCGCTGTCCCCTCCGCTGTCCCCCTCCGTTCCGCTGTCCCCCTCTCCGTTCCGCTGTCCCCCTCTCCGTTCCGCTGTCCCCCTCTCCGTTCCGCTGTCCCCCTCTCCGTTCCGCTGTCCCCCTCTCCGTTCCGCTGTCCCCTCCGCTGTCCCTCTCTCCGTTCTGCTGTCTCCCTCCGTTCCGCTGTCCCCTCAGCTGTCCCTCTCTCTGTTCTGCTGTCTCTCTCCCTGTTCTGCTGTCCCTCTCTCTGTTCTGCTGTCCCCCTCCGCTGTGCTGTCCCCCTCCGTTCCGCTGTCCCCCTCCGTTCCGCTGTGCTGTCTCTCTGTCTCCATGTCCTCCTTTATGTAACGTCCTGTGATTACGATGTCTCAGTTTATGAATGGAGAGGAGCCGCTGTCTTCTCTCCATTCATTTTCAGTGCAACTGAGGCTGCAGAGAAAGGAACTGGGGAATCTCTATCCTCTGTCTCAAGGGGGAGATATCAGGGGTCTGTTAAGACCTCTGATATCTCACCAAAGCCCCCCAACAGGGCTGATTAAAAAAATAAATAAATAAATAAAAAACACAAAGTATTGCAATAAATAATAAAAAAAAATTATTGTAAAAAATAAAAATTTAATTAAAAAAAAAAAAAAAAACAGACAGCATCCAAAAATTGTAAAAAATTTTTTTTTAAAAAACACTCCTTGAAAAAGTCACATGTCAGTGATGTAACGCGTGGGAGGAGCTTAGGACGTTCAGTGCTGCAATACACCTGAAGGTTAACAGCAGCTGTTTCTCTATGGGAAACTTCGTCCACAGCGGCTGACTGCAATCTGCATAGTTGAATGCTTCTAATAGACCGGGAGTTTGTGAGTATCTCTTGTCCCTGTTTTGCTTGTGCACTATCTAGTAAGTTCACTGCACAATGATCTATTTTTTCTTTGCTTGCTTTGCATAAAACCTTTATCCTGAGAGCCGAATCCTCAGCAGTATTATGGCTAAAGTGGGATGCGAGAAAAACTAAATATCCTGATACAAACGATCTAACCCAGTGAGTCAATCAATCTGGATTAAGGGAAGGAACTGTTTAATTATTTTTACTTTCCCCCACTATTTATCTCTATCTGGATCTGAGTGTCATTATTATTTATTTATATTCACCGTCACATCACCAATTTGAAGATTTATTTTGGCTATTTTAACACATATTAGCACCATAAATATTTATCTATTTTATTCACATGTATGCATTTTTTATTCCTGGATTTTAGCTTAGTCGTAGCAGCATATTGTGCACTATTTATTTAAAGCGCATCAATTTTATACTTAGTAAAAAAAAAACACTGCCACGTGACATTAAAAATAAAAGTATCAGTAATCGGTATTGGCGAGCACTTGAAAAAAAAGTATCAGTAATTGTACTCGGTCTTAAAGTGGTATCGGGACATCCCTAATATTTTGTTATTGTTGCTATTATTATTTTAGTTATTATTAGTATTATTATCAATAAATCAATAATAACTAAAAAATAATAGCAACAACAATAAAAAAAATTACATAAAATAATATTTAAAAATGAATAGTAATAAAAATAACAACATAAATATCAAATAAAAATAACATAATATATTATTTGATATTTATGTTGTTATTGTTATTACTATTCATTTTTAAATATTTTAATTTTATATTTTTTTTTTTATTGTTGTTGCTATTATATTTTAGTTATTATTGGTATTATTATTAATAATACCAATAACTAAAACAATAGCAACAATAATAAAATCTGAATTAAAATAATTAAAAAAAATAAAATAAAATAAAATGACAAATATATAAAATAATATATTACGATTGGTATTATTGTATTGTTGTTTTTTTATTACTATTCATTTTGAATTTATTATTGTTATTATTTTTTAGTTATTATTGGTATTATCAATATTATAATTATTGATAATACCTATAATAACTAGAATAATAATAATTGCAACCATAATAAAATGAAATAAAATAAAATAATTAAAAAAATGAATAGTAATAAAAATAACATCTATAAAATATCAAATAATAAATAGATCCCATATGTGAAGTGTTGTGTCCTCACTACATAATAAATAAGGTTGCGGTGTGGATGTAGCCTGGAGAAGTGCCCTTCCCCCCTCTCTCATATGATGAGTGGCAGTCCAAGCAGTGTTATCCCTGGCAGGCCCAGTGTGTGTATATATAGCCCAGTGTGCCCCCCTCACATGGGGTAACCCAATACCTGGCACACTACACAGGGGTAACCCAGCACACACAGGGGGGGACCCCTCCACTCACATAGTCTCCTGCAGGATTCCATAGTAGAAGTAGCAGACAAACACCCCCAGGAAGCAGGCGAGTAGCCTCAGCCCCCCGGGCCCCAGCACTCCTCCCGTCTCCATGTCTCCTCCAGCTGTCACCGGCACCTCCAGCCGCACATCTCTCTCCACCGGGGACCTCATACAATCCCAGCGACACGCCACCAACGAAGGACCCCGGCCGGGGCTGTCCGCCGCACTGCCGGATCTGCAGAAACAGGAAGAACTTGGCTAACACCAGGAAGAAAAAAAAAAGTTATACCTGATAAGTTCTACCTGCAGCACCCCGAGGACACGACACCTCAACTGGTCAATGATTAGCTCTGATCAGATCAGCTGCCATACTGAGACTCTCAGAAATGAATAAGGGGCGCCATATTACTACACCCAACACAGATTGGGGGACACCATTAAAAAAAATCTGCCCTGAGACTAATCAATGGTGCTGGAAAATGCCAGTTGCCTGGCTGTCTTACTGATTCTCTGGCTTCATTGCCTTCTAAGTTACCGATCAGGAACACATAATGGATAGACGGCTACAGCTAGTTTCTTTTTCGGGAAAATGCCGGTTGCCTGGCTGTCTTGATGATCCTCCAGCTTCGATGCCTTGTAAGTCGCTGATCAGGAACAAGTAATGGATAGACAGCTGCAGCTAGTTTCTTCTTCTGGAAAATGCCAGTTGCCTGGCTGTCTTGATGATCTTCCAACGTCATTGCTTCCCCGATCAGGAACAAGTCTGAAGTTCTGTCTTTACCGGATGGGCTGCTGTTTTTTTCCATTCTGAAAAATGCTGCGTTCCTGGCTGTCATGCAGATCTTTTGCCTACATTCCTTGCAAGTCGCTGATCAGGAACAAATATGGGATCCTGGCTTTAAACTAATTGCAAAATCCTGCCAGAGGCAGCCAGGCCATTGGCATTTTCAGGAGGAGGAGGCAATGGGAGGCACTGAAGGGGATACAAAGTTTTAGATGTCCCCTGTTGAATGAAGCAGCTCTGTGTCTGTTTGCCATACACCTTACAATCTGATTGTACAACCTCCTTTAGATCTACCAACAAGTGAATTAGAAGGGCTTGCCGGACTGGATCCAAATTGATTGGATAAATAAGGTGTGACCTCCTATTATATAGTTTTGGCAAATCTAAAGTTGATTGTATGGTCAGCTTGGATGTGTATGATGAGCCACAATTGTATATTTGGCATGCTGGGATTTGTAGTTCTGCACACCCAGCAATCCTAAAGTTATGGTCAATACTAATTCAGTGTAAGAAAAGTTCTCATCCAATCTACATCTGGTGGAGAGGCTGCACATTATGTGAGCTCATCATTCATTCAGCTAGACATCCTCACCAATGGGATGATGCTGCACACTTGTTACTTTTCTTTGTTTATTGTTCATTCAGGCAGCGGTGAGGGCAGCTATATGGTCCGGGTGTCTGGGGCCTTTTTGACAGCTGTCTGCTCCAGGGTTGACGTAGCCTCATGTGGAGGATTCTGATTGGTTGTTGGTTACACGTGTAACCAGCCAGCTGCTTGTATAGCTCGTCATTGTTTATAGAACAGAGGGGTCCAGTGATGTGATCAGTAGAGGATGGAGAGTGATGTGCAGTGCTGGGCCCCCCTCCGGCATTCATTTTCCCGGAGACAGGAAGAGAGATTGCAAAATCTGGTGCAGCTCTGCATAGAAAACAATCACCTTCCAGGTTTTTTTTGTAATGAACAAGCTGAAGTTAGAAGCTGATTGGCTACTATGTACAGCTGCGCTAGATTTTGCACTCTCCAGTTCTGGGAAGGCTCCATCTGCATGTTCCAGATAGCAGGCTGAATCGCTGCGATTCTACCCGCGTTTCCGAATCGACCGCAAATCGCAGGACGCCCTTGCGATCCCCGCAATTTTGTTTGTGCAATTTTTTTACGGCGATTCATCGGGTGGCAATCGGGGCAAAATCACGCTGCTAACTGAGGGCCATTGAAAATAACAGGGGATTGCAAGAGCATCCCGCGATTTGGAATCTCACCCATTCCACCCGCGATCCGGAACGCCATAGTGTGGACGGAGCCCAAATCAACCCCTGTGTGCTCTGTAGTCCAATGGCAAACGTGATCCAGTATATATAATCCTTCAATAATAACAAGAGCTGGTACCTGTGAAGTTGAACACAACTCAAGTTTTAGGCTGTGTTCACAGGTGTTAGACATCGCAGGTGATTCGCACCGCACTGCTATGCAGCTTACATGCGATATCTATGTGATGCAAATTCAGCCATACAGATTGTACGACTGAATTCGCATCGCATTCGCATCAAAATGGTACAGAACCCTTTTTTTGGTCCGCACTGGAATCGGATCGCATGGGTGTTCACGCCCAATGCGATCCGATTCCTGCACCATTTGGCAGTTCGCACTGCGATCTGTGAACTGATCTGGGGGGTGTCATTAACTTTGCATCGACAGCCGCAACGGTTTTAAGTTGTCAGTGTGTACCGCTGGCAGGTGACATGCGATGTGGGAACTCGCACTGAAATTGCATTGGTTCCCGCATCGCTTATATGTGACCTGGCACTTAGCCCACATTTACATTGGGCCAATTTGACATGCGATTTGACAAATCACCGCCCATTGCCGGCAACAGCACTTTTTGAATCGATGCAACGCCGACTTTGCGGCGCCGCACCAATTCCCAGAAGTAATTCCTGCACTACTTTTGGCGACTTCAGGGGAAATCACAATAGACGTCTGTGCAGGAACTCGCACAAATGTCTCTGAAGTCGCTCCCAAAGTCTTTTCTGAAGTGCGGGGTTGAAAGTGTGCGAGTTCACGATTTCAAACTCACCTTCAGTGTGAACCCAGGCTTAGGGCTTGTTCACACCAGGTGCAAAATCGCATGTTTACCGCACCACACCAACACGCACTGCCTTTTTCAGACACAAACAGGTGCCATTAATTCTCAATGACACTCCAGGCATCTAGTGAACGCGCAAGCATTCGCACCTGCCAAAACGCATGGTATCGTGTGGTTTGGTGCATTGTGATTTAAAAAAAATTGTACCTGCACCTCTTTTGCACGTTCATAGGGCAGCCCATTGAAACGAATGAGCTCACCTAGAATGCGACGCACCAAAACATGGCAAAAAAAAAAAATGTGTGCGCACTCAGACGCACTTCATGGTGTGAATGAGATCTTAGGCTCACACTATTACTACCTGCGTTCTACGTGTTGGCAGCCTGCTCAGTTCAGTGGGCCGCCCTATCTGCAGAAATGCAGGGGCAGAAGTCCCTAAACACTTTTTTTTTTTTTTTGGGTTCCATTCACAGCTGGGTGTTCCGGAATCCAGAATCGCTGCAAAACGCTGTCACCCAAAAGAAGCTCCTGCTCCTTTTTGAGCAACGAGCTTTGTGCGTTGCAATTTTGCCGATTTATCGTGCGATAACCTGCTGCAAAATCTCGCTGCGAATGGGGTGCCATTAAGAACTAATGGCATTACAAACGCGTCCCACGTTTTGCCGCGATTCCAGAACGCCCAGGTGTGAATGGAGCCTAAATCTCCCACATGGTGCAGCAACACCATGCTTCCATAGCCTTCATAAATCGGCTAAATACATTCTAGGCGATTTAAAACAAAAAGTGTTTTTGTTTGTTGGGGCGCGGGGGGCAGTACCACCTGCCCCATTAAACTGAATGGGGCCGTACCGCAATGCACAAGGTTGCGGCATGATGTTGCAGGAATTTAGGTGTTAAAACAAGGCCAACTCACCGCTTGTCAAATGCCCTCTGAAAAGCATTTCTACTGCAGATCGCCTTTCTCACCTTCACAGCAATTCCACCGTTGCCCTCTGCGATCCCTTGTCCAGGGTACATACACTGGGTCCCACGCCACCACCCTGGTGCCTCTTCGAGTGCAGGCAGCTAGCTAGTGATGGTGCGTCAGACCTACCCTCCAGCCGCACCATGTGCCTGATTCTGCAGCCTCCTGGGAGATGTGATGTATGTATCCCACAAAGCTGCATGGCCAGGGACATGTCCTTTTAGCCTAGGCCAGAATAGCAGCAGGGGGCAGGGCCAAACAAATAAAACAATTAATAAACACAAAAAATGCCTTGTGGGAATCTTTTCTCCTTTGGAGTTAAGTTCTGCTTTTTTGCCTTTTTTGCCCCTTTGGTTGCTGGGATGCTGGCACAACAACCAATGACTCTATAGCCCAACTGCCAGCATTCTAGCAAACAGCTGTACATCTTTGGTTGCTAGGATGCCAGCAGCTGTGCCACACAGCATCACTAGTTGCTAAGACTCTGGTAGCTGTGCATAATTGGTTGCTAGGACTCTGGTGGCTGTGCATTATTGATTGCTAGGATGCTGGCAGCTGTGCCACACAGCATCACAGGTTGCAAAGACTCAGGTGGCTGTGCATTATTGGTTGCTAGGATTCTGGCAACTGTGCCACTGGTTTCTAAGGCTCTGGTGGCTGTGCCTAATTGGTTTCTAGGACTCTGGTGGCTGTGTATCATTGGTTGCTAAGATGCTGGCAGCTATGCCACACAGCATTGTTGGTTTCTAAGACTGTGGTGGCTGTGCCTAAGTGGTTGCTAGGACTCTGGTGGTTGTGCATTATTGATTGCTAGGATGCTGGTAGCTGTGCCACACAGCATCACAGGTTGCAAAGACGCAGGTAGCTTTGCATAATTGGTTGCTAGGACTCTGACGGCTGTGCATTATTGGTTGCTAGGATGCTGGTAACTATCCCACACAGTACTACTGGTTTCTAAGGCTCTGGGGGCTGTGCCTAATTGGTTGCTAGGACTCTGGTGGCTGTGCATCATTGGTTGCTAAGATGCTGGTAGCTATGCCACACAGCATTGCTGATTTCTAAGACTGTGTGGTGGCTGTGCCTAATTGGTTGCTAGGACTCTGGTGGCTGTGTATCATTTGTTGCTAAAATGCTAGTAGCTATGCCACGCAGCATCCTTGGTTTCTAAGACTGTGGTGGCTGTGCTTATTGGCTGTTATGACTCTGGTGGCTGTGCCTAATTGGTTGCTAGGACTCTGGTGTCTGTGCATCATTGGTTGCTAAGATGCTGGCAGCTATTCCACACAGCATTGCTGGTTTCTAAGACTGTGTGGTGGCTGTGCCTAATTGGTTGTAGGATGCTAGTGGCTTTGGCATACAGCATCATGACGCTGTGAGACCCATTCAGTTAGGCTTCATTCACGCATGTGGTAGAGGGGAAGTAAGACTATGTGGTTGAGTTGCAGTTTTACGGCCCCTTGAACACTGACATGCAGCCCCTCACAGCTATACACATACTGCGGCTGTCAAGCACAGCATGTTTCGCTTTCAGCAGTTTTACAGCCAAGGAAGCTGCCATCCTAGCCTCTGATCTGCAGTCCCCATGGTGCTGCACATGTGATCAGCTATGACACCAGTCATTTAAATGGCTTGGCAGTTCAAAGAAGAGCACAAGCAACTATAACAGTAACAATAATGGCAAGCATTAAATATAACTGTTTTGGGGAACTCGTTAAATCGATGGGTTTGGTTCTGCTTTAATAAAGCGATTGTTTAGTCTACAAACACCAGACAGCAGGCAGATGTGTTCACAGCCCGGCCACAGAATGATCGTTCCCATTAGGGATGATTGAACAAACGTGTGTACATAGAGGGAATGTGAGCGATCGTGCCTGCGGAGCAAAGGCAGAGGAGTGGGAGGTGCCAGCCTGCCATAAGGAGAGACTATAGTGATCAACGAGGAGATTGAGTCGTCCTCTGGTTCAGTCAGTGTCACCATACACAATACAATCTCTGTACAATCCCCTTTAGGCTTCGTTGACATGACATGTGAACCAGCAGCCTTTTCTATGGAGCGGGTTCACATATGTGCGGTGCAGTGTCAATGCGAATTTTCTGCAAATTGAGTCTTGTGCGTTTTCTTTGCACCGCAGTGCAGTTTGGATGCGAAATTCCAGGCTATTGCCTTCTATGGGAACGCATCTGAATCGCACATGTCATTAGTTTTGAACACCAATTCGATCAGAGAAAAAAAAAAAAGCGTTGCACTACTGCGCAATCATCAGTTAAAGTAACGCAGTGCCGTATCGCAAGAAAATTGCCTGGTCATGTAGGGGGGTGAAACTTCCGAAGGGCAAGTAGTTAAAGAAGCCGATGGCCGCCGACTCCAAAAATTAGCATCTAAATCGCAGCTGATCCACCCAACAGCTGCTTAGGAAATTTGCAGTGAAAACGGAGGGGAAATTTGCACCAGACATGTGGGAACCTACCGCGCCTTGCAAAAGTATTCACCCCCTTGGCATTTTTCATGTTTTGTTGCCTCACAACCTGAAATTAACATGGATTGTTTGAGGATTTGCATCATTTCATTTACAGAACTTGGCCACAACTTTGTAGATGTTTTTTTATTGTGAAGCAAACAACAAATAGGACAAAATAACAGAAAAAGTCAATGTGCATAACTATTCACCCCCCTAAAGTCAATACTTTGTAGAGCCACCTTTTGCGGCTATCACAGCTCCAAGTCGCTTTGGATAAGTCTCTATGAGCTTGCCACATCTTACCACTGGGATTTTTGGGATTCCTCCTTGCAAAACTGCTCCAGCTCCTTCAAGTTGGATGGTTTGAGCTTGTGAACAGCAATCTTTAAGTCTGACCACAGATTTTCTATTGGATTGAGGTCTGGGCTTTGACTAGGCCATTCCAACACATTTACATGTTTCCCCTTAAACCACTCAAGTGTTGCTTTGGCAGTGTGTTTGGAGTCATTGTCCTGCTGGAAGGTGAACCTCCATCCTAGCCTTAAATCGCACATAGAGTAGTACAGGTTTTGTTCAAGAATATCCCTGTATTTTAGCACCATCCATCTTTCCCTCAACCCTGACCAGTTTCCCAGTCCTGACTGCTGAAAAACATCCCCACAGCATGATGCTGCCACCACCATGTTTCACAGTGGGGATGGTGTTCTTTGGATGATGTGATGTGTTGGGCCTGCGCCAGACTAATGCCGCGTACACACGATCGGAATTTTGGCCCGCAAAAGACCGATGAGAGTTTGTCATCGGAAAATGCGACCGTGTGTATGCTCCATCGGTTTTTTTGCTGGCCAAATTCTAGCCAGCAAAAGATTGAGAGCATACTCTCAATTTTTCGGTCGGGAAAAGTTTCTATCCGAAAATGCGATCGTCTGTGGCAATTCCGACCCACAAAATTCCTACGCATGCTCGGAAACAATTCGACGCATGGTCGGAAGCATCGAACTTCTTTTTCTCGACTCATCGTAGTGTTGTACGTCACCGCGTTCTTGATGGTTGTAATTTAAGCAAACTTTTGCGTGACCGTGTGTATGCAAGGCAAGCTTGAGCGGAATACCGTCGGAAAAGTCGTCATCTTTTTCCGACGAGAAATCTGATCGTGTGTACGCGGCAATAGCGTTTTCTATGATCAGGGGCGGTGCCAGGTGGGTGCTTGGGTGTGCTGAAGCTCCCCCAAAAAAATCTTTAAGCACCCTCAAAATTTCCACAGAGGTATTACAGTACAGTCACAGGATTTTAAACAAATTATTTGGTACCTGCTGTGAATCCTGTCTGCAAGAGGCTAGGGACTCTTTTATAAAGTGGAGGGATACATCCGAATAAGCCGCTAATGATCAGTTAGACCCGGCAGGGGCTGGGTGGTGAGGAGCCTGCATCAGTGGCGGATTGATCCAGTGCTGGTCTCCTGCATTTGCCGAAAAAAGAAGAATTTGGATGGAAGCAGCAGAGAGAGCCCAGCGCTGTGCAATGCCCCAGGAAACCTGGAGGAAGCCAGTATTTGGAGGAGAGAGAGGAGGAGGAGTGAGGGAGCAGAACGGAGCTGCTGCACTCAGTGCATTGCAGTCTGCAGAGCTTGCTGAGCCTTCCAGTGTCAGAGGACAAGAGGGGTGTTGTGTCACATGGTGTGTGTGTCACATGGTGTGCTCCGCGGAGGAAGGCTTAGGAGGAGAGAGGCTGATCACTGCTGCAGGCATCCTTCTGTTATTAATGTAGCTGCTAAGCCTGGAAGGGAGGGGGGCTTTCCAGTCCTCTGGTCTATAGCAGCTGCTGCATTACACTGATTGAGGGGCCTGATCTGGACTGAGCAGTGGACACTGAGGGAAATCCTCTGATATCGGCCCTCTTATTGGGTTTGGAGACATGTACTGCAATCATTAGAATGCCACGCAGATCAGGAGTGCCTGTGCCTGCTACTTACAGTGCCCAAATGATGATCAGGTGTCCCCATAACAGTGCACCATTGGACTATGGGGTCACTGTTGTGCTCTAGGCACTGTGTATGGGGTCACCGTCATGCTGTGGACCCTGTGTATGGGGTCACCGTCGTGCTGTGGGCACTGTGTATGGGGTCACCCCCGTGCTGTGGACCCTGTGTATGGGGTCACCCTCCTGCTGTGGACCCTGTGTATGGGGTCACCCTCCTGCTGTGGACCCTGCATATGGGGTCTCCGTCGTGCTGTGGGCACTGTGTATGGGGTCACCGTCATGCTGTGGACCCTGTGTATGGGGTCACCGTCGTGCTGTGGGCACTGTGTATGGGGTCACCCCCGTGCTGTGGACCCTGTGTATGGGGTCACCCTCCTGCTGTGGACCCTGTGTATGGGGTCACCCTCCTGCTGTGGACCCTGCATATGGGGTCTCCGTCGTGCTGTGGGCACTGTGTATGGGGTCATCGCGGTGCTCTGGGCCTTCTAAGGGGGCACTCTCCTGCTCTGGGCCCTCTAAAAGGGGCACTCTCTCTATGGGGTCACTCTCTTTCTTCTTGCACTTTAAGGGGTCACTCCTAATCTGGGCACACTAAGGGCTCACTCCTAATCTGGGCACTCTAAGGGCTCACTCCTAATCTGGGCACTCTAGGGGCTCACTCCTAATCTGGGCACTCTAGGGGCTCACTCCTAATCTGGGCACTCTAGGGGCTCACTCCTAATCTGGGCACTCTAAGCGCTCACTCCTAATCTGGGCACACTAAGGGCTCACTCCTAATCTGGGCACTCTAAGGGGTCACTCCTGCTCTGCACTGTATGCTGTGTACTGCTCACTGACCTCCACTGTATGCTTCTCACTGTTGTGCTGTGCTGAGTGTTCTGGCAGCCCTAACATGTACTAGGGGTTGTCATTGCTGGCCCTTATACATGCTGGGGTTTATCATCGCTGAATCCATTTGGGCTTGTTTTATTCCCACAATCAATTATGTGTGCCCGAAGGTCCTATTTTATCTATACAATGGGCGAGACAATGAAAAAACACACACTTTTTGGCCACACCCACTTTTGACCACACCCACATGAGGGCGACGTTTGCCGCATTAGCACCACCACTTATACTTTCAGCACCCCCCAAAAAAAAAATTGTCTGGAGACGCCCCTGCCTATGATGGCCAAAAAGTTCAATTTTAGTCTCATCAGACCAGAGCACCTTCCTCTATACATTTTGGGAGTCTCCCACATGCCTTTTCGCAAACTCAGAATGTGCCATTTTGTTTTTTTGCTGAAAGTAATGGCTTTCTTCTGGCCACTCTGCCATAAAGCCCAACTCTATGGAGCGTACGACTTATTGTCGTCCTATGTACAGATACTCCAGTCTCTCCTGTGGAACTCTGTAGCTCCTCCAGGGTTACCTTAGGTCTCTGTGCTGCCTCTCTGATTAATGTCCTCCTTGCCCGGTCCGTGAGTTTTGGTGTGCGGCTGTCTCTTTGGCAGGTTTGCTGTTGTGCCATGTTCTTTCCATTTGGTTATGATAGATTTGATGGTGCTCCTAGGGATCATCAAAGATTTGGATATTTTTTATAACCTAACCCTGACTTGTACTTCTCAACAACATTGTCCCTTACTGGTTTGGAAAGTTCCTTGGTCTTCATGGCAGTGTTTGGTTAGTGGTGCCTCTTGCTTAGGTGTTGCAGCCTCTGGGGCCTTTCAAAAAGGTGTGTATATGTAATGACAGATCATGTGACACTTAGATTGCACACAGGTGGACATCATTTCACTAATTATGTGACTTCTGAAGGTAATTGGTTGCACCAGAGCTTTTTATGGGCTTCATAACAAAAGGGTGAATACATACGCACATGCCAATTATCATTTTTTTATTTCTGAAAAATAGTTTTATGTATATATTTTTCTAATTTTACTTCACGAACTTAGACTATTGTGTTCTGATCAATCACATATACGGTAATTCAGATTAAAAAAAAACATTGAACTAAAGGCTGTAATGTAACAAAATAGGTAAAAAGCCAAGGGGGGTGAATACTTTTGCAAGGCACTGTAACCTTAGATTTATGAGAACCTTATAGTATATATGTAATAGGAGCACCTACCTAAACGATTCCTTCAATTTCTATCCAAATGGGTAGACCTTATTGAACAATTTTTGGCGGATCTAAAGGAGATTGTACAGTCAGATTATGTGTGTGTTGGTGATTAAGCAGATTAGGGGTGATCATATATCTGTCCATAAAAGACATAAAATTGCCTAAAAGTTCTTGTAAACCCAAACTGAGTGACATTTTGTTTGCTAAGACTTTTTTTATTTAAATAAAATAGTTGTTTCCATTTTTTTTATTTTTTTATTCTTTGTTACATCCGATAACTGTTGATCTCCTGTACCCTTTTTGCCACTAGGCCGATACGTATTCTATATTCTATACATATTTTTTGTAAAAAAAAAATCGCAATAAGCGTATATCAATTGGTTTGCACAAAAGTTATAGCGTCTACAAAATAGGGGAAAGATTTATGGCTTTTTTCTCGTTTTTTTTAAAAAATTTCTATTAGTAATGGCGGCGATCTGCAATTCTTATTGTGACTGCGACATTATGGCGGACACATCGGACACTTTTTTGACACTATTTTGGGACCATTGTCATTTATACATCGATCAGTGCTATAACAATGCACTGATTACTGTGTAAATGACACTGGCAGGGAAGGGGTTAAACACTAGGGGATGATCAAGGGGTTAAGTGTGTCCTAGGGAGTGATTCTAACTGTGGGGGGGATGGGCTCACTACAACATGACGGGGAGCAGTAGATCCCTGTCATGTCACTAGGCAGAACAGGGAAATGCCTTCTTTACATCTCCCCGTTCTGCCGCTCCGTGACACGATCGCGGGCCCCCAGCGGACATCGAGTTCACGGGACCCGCGGGCACGGCCACGCTGTACGTGCACACCCACTAGCTCCGCAAATTAAAGGGGATGTACAGGTACGCCCATTTGCCCATCGCTGCCATTGTGCCGGCATATATCTGCGTGTGGCGGTCGGCAAGTGGTTAATAAAAGTTATAGTACAGCTTCTATGAATGGAGGACAGGCAGATGAATGAGGGTTCCACCTCTTCCATTTATAGAAGCGATAGCACAGCTTCTATGAATGGAGAATGGACGGATGAATGAAAGGTCTCCCCCCTCCATTTATAGATCGCTTTTTATTGCTGGAAGCGATGGTGCACCTTCTATAAATAGAAGATGGGTGGATGAATAAAAGGTCCTCCTCCTTCATTCATAAAGTGCTTTTTATTGCTGAAAGCGATCGTACAGCTTCTCTGAATGTAGGATGGAGGCAGAAATGGTGGGTACAGTCATCACTCTAGAGGAGCGCCTATGACAGGTCCATACCTCCCAACTTTTTGAGATGGGAATGAGGGTTGCCTATCAGCAAAAGTATACAGGCATAGGACACACCCCTTGCCACGCCCCCTTAAAGGGGAATTGTACAAAAAAACAAGATTGGTTAAACCCACAAGTGCTTTTTTACCACTACTATTCCTTTATATTGGCTTTTGGAATTTACAAATGCAGCAATTTAGAAATCAGATGAAAGGTTTAGCACTGGGAAACACTTTTTGATAGATAAAAAGTGCATTTTATATACATCTATATAGATCAGACCAAAATGAGGGACAAATGAGGAGGAATGAGGGACAGAGGGACATTGCTCCAAATCAATGACAGTCCCTCGAAATCAGGGACAGTTGGGAGCTATGCAGGTCCAGCGGCTGTATTAACTCCTGCAGCACCATAGATTATGGCTGAAGGGTATGGGAGGGGGACAGAGGACTGATTTCCAATGTGACATCCGACACCAGCACAAGGGACACTGAAATCTAATGTCCCTTGTGCTGATTTTTTTTTTTTCACCTAAACTTAGGCTTTAAATCCAGTAGTGATTCCCCTGCTTAGTATACCTGACAGGTACACTTTAAATGGAGGCAATAGATCTGGAGCTTCCTAATGTTCATGTGTTTTCTGTGTGAGATCAGATGCATTTAAATTGCCTAATATGTGCAGCTAAAGCAGGTCATTTCTTGGAGCGCACATCTGTGCGTGCCGTTAATTGAAAATATTATGCAAATGCGAGCGGGTGTACGACCACGCAGGTGTAATTTCACAGACATGTGGATTGATGTGAGCCGGTGTGCATTGTGGGGGAGAAGTCATACGTCTCCGGAGACAGCCAATGAGGTGCGGAGAGGCAAGGAATACACTGATGGGAAGATGAACAAATATAATTAAAGCTATTATTAAATAGGGGGATCTCTTCATGGAATTCAAACAGCGAAAGGGCGGAGGGATGGCACGGAATACAAAGAGCAAATAACACACAGCAAAACACTAGCTGCTGCTTCTTTAACCACCGCAATACCGGGCACTTATACCCCCTTCCTGCCTAGGCCATTTTTTTCAGCTTTCAGCGCTGTCACACTTTGACAATTGCGTGGTCATGCTACACTGTAACCATGTGAAATTTGTATTATTTTCTTCACGCAAATAGAGCGTTCTTTTGGTGGTATTTAATCACTCCTGGGTTTTTTATTTTTTCCAAAAAAAAAAAAAAAAAGACCAAAAATTTTGAAAAAAAAATTTTTTTTTCTTAGTTTCTGTCAGTAAATTTTGTAAATAAGTCATTTTTATCCTTCGCTGATGGGCGCTGATGAGGTGGCACTGATGAGGAGGTAGGGCTGAGGAAAAAAATCGGTTTAAATCTTGAATCGAGTTGAGAAGTCAGTTCGATTCAAAATTTAAGCAAATCGATTTTTTTAGATTTTTTTTTCTCACCGCGCCGGTCCTGAGGCGCTGCGGACAGGAGTTTCTAGGTGAGGCCGCGGCTTCACCTAAAACCTCCTGCCCGCAGCTCTTCAGGACCGGCGCGGTCGCCGCGGACTAGGCCGAAGCCGTGGCCTCGCCTAATAACACCTGCCCGCAGCTCCTCAGGACCGGCGCGGTGTCCAAAAAAAAAAACTCGATTAGAATCGTGAATCGAGTTTTTTTTTTTTTTTTTTTAGAAAATCTCCCAGCCCTATGAGGAGGCACGAATATGCCGCACTTATGGGCACTGATAGGTGGAAATGATGAGCACTGATAGGCGGCACTGATGGGTGGCACTGGTGGGCACTGGGCGCACATAGGCGACACTGGTGGGCACAGATAGACAGCACTGGTGGGCACAGATAGGCGGCATTGATGGTGGCATTGATGGGCACCAGTGATGAGCATTGATGGGCACCAGTGATGGGAATTGATGGGCAGCACTGACTGGCATCACTGATGGCCACTGATTGCTGGCACTTGTGGGCACAGATTGGTGCCAACTGTGGGCACTGATTGCTGGCAGTGGCATTGCTGGCACTTAATTGTAATCAGGGCACTGATGTCCTCTGTGAGGAGATGCCGCTGATCAGCTCTCCTCTCTCTCTGTCAGTGTGAGGCGAGGAGCGTCGATTACCGGCATCTACCTGTTTACATGTGACTGGCTGTGATTGGACACAGCCGATCGCATGGTTAAAGAGCCATGGCCACGGCTCTTTACACAGATCGGGGTCGCGTCGTGTCCTAGCAACATGGCGCAACTGTGATCGCCGCGCTGCGTGCCCCCGGGGGCGCGCGAGAACGGTCGTTCTGGAGGGCTGTCGTATGACATCCACCCAGAGCGAGAGCCGCGCCACCCAGCCCTCATTTGACGGCCGGCAGGAGGGAAGAGGTTAAAGGGGAACTCCAACAAGGATCCTAATTGAGGTTTAGGCTTCATTAACACAACCGTAAAAACATGCATAGCATTTTCTGACACTTGTTGCTTACAAGTTAAAATCAGTATTTTTTTTCTAGAAAATTACTTGGAACCCCCAAAACATATATATATATATATATATATATTTATATTATATTATATTTTTAGCAGGGACCCCAGAGAATAAAATGGAGATCGTTGGAAATGCAATATATTATGTCACACTGTATTTGTGCAGCAGTCTTTCAAATGCAATTTTTTTGGAAGAAATACCCTTTCATGAATTAAAAAAAAAACAAAAAAACAATAAAGTTAACCCAATTTTTTTGTGTAATGTGAAAGATGATGTTACGCCGAGTAAATAGTTACCTAAAATGTCATGCTTTAACCACTTGCTGCCCGCCCACCTTCATATGACGGCGGGACGGTGCAGCTGTTATCCTGGCCGCCGGCGTAAGACGTGACGGCCTTCCAGGCCCCCCAGAGGGCGCGCGCCCGCCGCGTCACTCGGGTCCCGATGTCCGCCGGGCACCCGCGATTGCCCGGTAACTGAGTAGGACCGTGGATCTGTGTGTGTAAACGCACAGATCCACGTCCTGTCAGATGGGAGGAGACCGATCTGTGTTCCTTGTACAGAGGAACACCGATCGGTCTCCTCCCCTTGTGAGTCCCCTCCCCCCACAGTTAGAATCACTCCTTAGGAACATAATTAACCCCTACAGCGCCCCCCTCCTGGTTAACCCCTTCATTGCCAGTCACATTTATACAGTAATCAATGCATTTTTATAGCACGGATCGCTGTATAAATGTGAATGGTCCCAAAAATGTGTCAAAAAGTGTCCGATGTGTCCGCCGCAATATCGAAGTCAAGATAAAAATCGCAGATCGCCGCCATTACTAGTAAAAAAAAAAAAAAAAATGCTATAAATCTATCCCCTTATTTTGTAGACGCTATAACTTTTGCACAAACCAATCAATATACGCTTATTGCGATATTTTTTACCAAAAAATATGTAGAAGAATACATATCGGCCTAAACTGAGGAAAAAATTTGTTTAAAAAAAAAAAAATTGGATATTTATTATAGCAAAAAGTAAAAAAATATTGTGTTTTTTTTCAAACTTGTCACTCTTGTTTTGTTTATAGCGCAAGCAATAAAAACCGCAGGGGTGATCAAATACCACCAAAAGAAAGCTCTATTTGTGGGGAAAAAATTATAAAAATAAATTTAATTTGGGTACAGTGTTGCATGACCACGCAATTGTTATTCAAAGTGCGACAGCGCTGAAAGCTGAAAATTGGCTTGGGCAGGAAGGGGGTGAAAATGCCCTGTATGGAAGTGGTTAAAGATGCGCACACTCTTGGAATGGCGACTAACTACGGTACTTTAAAATCTCCATAAGCGACGTTTTAGAAGTTTCTACAGGTTACTAGTTTAGGGGTACAGAGAAGGTCTTGGGCTAGAATTATTGATCTCGCTCTAACGGGGGGGGGGGGGGGGCTTTAATTTAAATTTGTTATTTTTTTCTTAATTTATTTTATTTTATTTATTTTTGCACTGTCCCTTAAATTATTTTTTAAACACTTTTATTGCTGTCAGAAGGAATGTAAACATTCCTTCTGACAGTATTAGGCATCTGACAGGTACTCTTTATGGTGGGATCTGGGGTCTATACGAACCCCAAATCCCTCCTTTGCACTTAAAAGCATTCAAATAGCCACGTTTTGAATACTGTCATTGTTTTAAATTTGGCGCCTTTAAGGCTTCCGTAAACCGGAAGTGATGTCATGACTTCGCTTCCAGGCTACTCGATCCGAGACCCGATCAAAGCCATTTCCGGCATTGTTCGGGTCTCTGGCCAACCGACGGACATGCTGATTGGTCGCTCGGGCCTCCTGGTGGGATGGGAGAGCCCGGGTAAACCACGGAAGGTGGCGGGAGGGGGGGGGACATCTTCTCCCACTGCTTGTAATAACAGCTGAGCGTCTGCTTAGCCACATCGGTTGTTATTACAAGAAACTTGATCGTCGGCTCTAAAAAACGGTGCCGGGGTGATGCCTGCTGCTGCATCACCCTGGTACAACCCCTTGAAGCTGAGGCCGCATATCTGCATTACGTATTATGTCGGAGTGAAGGGGTTAACCACTTCAGCTCCAGAAAGTGTTACCCCCACAATGACCAGGCCATTTTTATTACTCACTGCGCTACTTTAACTGGTCATGCAATGCTGTACCCAAACAAAATTTAGATTTCTTTTAGTAGTATTTGATCACCACTGTTTTTTTTATTTTTTATTACATAAATGAAAAAATACTGAAAATTTTGAGAAGAAACAATATTTTTTACTATTTGCTAAAAAAACATATCTAATAAAAAAATTTAGAAAATCAAATGTCTTCATAAATTTTGACCAAAATGTATTCTGCTACATGTCTTTGGTAAAAAAAAAAAAGAAAAAGAAAAGAAAATCCCATAGAAATTAACCACTTCTCCATAGGTGGATGTCATATGACATCCTGGAGTTTAAGTGGTTAAATCTGAATGATGCCTGCAGGCTGCTGAGATCTTTTTTTTTTTTTTTGGGGGGGGGGGGGGTTTAGGCTTTCCAGCCTAGAGGCGAGATCTGGTGACTTATAGACCCCAGATCTCGCTGTAAAGAAGACCTGTTATGTAGGGCTGGGCGATTTTCACAAAAAAAAATAAAAATCTGCGATTTTGTTGAAAAAACTCGATTCACGTGGCCTCGCCTAAAAACTCCTGCCCGCAGCTCCTCAGGACCGGCGCGGTGGAAAAGAAAAAAAGTCGATTTGCTTAAAGAGGAGTTCCACCCAGGGGGCCCATGAAAAAAAAAAAAAAATTAAAAGTCAGCAGCTACAAATACTGCAGCTGCTGACTTTTAATTGGACACTTACCTGTCCCTGGGTCCAGCGATGCGGGGGATCGAAGCCCCGCTTGTCTCCCCCTCCGTTCAGCGGCGCCGGCATTGCAACTGTGGGCGCTGGGCTGTGGCTTCACAGCCTGGCACCCACTGCGCATGCGCGAGCGACGCCGTGCGCCACGATTGGCCGCTAAGTCACCTGGGACCTGTAATGGGTCCCAGATGATTGACAGGAGGGAGGGAGCAGAGCGGAGCCCTTCCTGTGCTGAGGGGGAAGTGATGTCACCAGCCCAGGCACTGGAAGGGGCAGACTAAGAGGGACCCCCTAGCAACAGGCATTTAGAGGTAAGTTGAAAAAAAAAAAAATATCCAAATGTTTTTTTGTTTTGTTTTTTAGGATTTTTCATGTATTTTTGTTTTTTTTGTTTGAACCCCACTTTAAATTTTGAATCTATTTGACCTCTCAACTCGATTCAAGATTTAAATTGATTTTTTCCCCAGCCCTACTGTCATGCCATTTTCCTATTACAAGGGATGTCTACATTCCTTCAAAAAGAAAAAGAAAAGTGGTCAAAACAAAAAAAAAAAAATTAAAGGCAAAGTGTCAAAAAAAATAAATAAAAGTAAAATAAACAATAAAAAAAAAAATTAAAGCGCCAACCCCCTTCACAGCAGCGAACGCATACATACATACATCACACCCACATATGTAAACGGCGTTCAAACCACACATTTGGGGTATCTCCACGAACGTTAGAGCAAAAGCAATAATTCTAGCCCAAGACCTCCTCTGTAACTCTAAACAGGTAACCTGTAAATTTTTTTAAAGCGTTGTCTATGGAGATTTTTAAGTACCAAAGTTTGGCGGCATTGCACAAGTGTGCGCAATTTTAAAGCGTGACATGTTAAGTATTTATTTACTTGGCGTAACATCAGCTTTCACATTAAAGTGGGGTTCCACCCAAAAAACAAAACTACCTGGAAAAATTCTAAAAAAAAACCCAAAAAAAATGTGGATATTTTTTTTTTTTTCACTTACCTCTAAATGCCTGTTGCTAGGTGGTCCCTCGTAGTCTGCCTATTCCTTAGGCTGGGCTGGTGACATCACTTCCTCCTCGGCACAGGAAGGGCTCCGCTCTGCTCCCTCCCTCCTGTCAATCATCTGGGACCCATTACAGATCCCAGGTGATTGAGCGGCCAATCACGGCGCGCGGCGCCGCTTGCGCATGCGCAGTTGAAATGCCGGCGCCGACGAGCGGAGGGGGGGGACGAGCGGGGCTTCGATCCCCCGCATCGCTGGACCCAGGGACAGGTGAGTGTCCAATTAAAAGTCAGCAGCTGCAGTATTTGTAGCTGCTGACTTTTAATTTTTTTTTTTTTTAATGGACCCCCTGGGTGGAACTCCTCTTTAAATTACATTACAAAAAATCGGGCTAACTTTAGTGTTTTGTTTTTTTGTAATTCAAGAAACCGTTTTCTTTCCAACAAAAACACGTTTGAGAAATTACTGCACAAATACCATGTGACATAAAAAGTTGCAATGACCACCATTTTATTCCCTAGGGTCTCTGCAAAAAAAACATATATAATTTTTGGGGGTTCTGAGTAATTTTCTTGTAAAAAAAAAAAATGATGATTTTTACATGTAAGAGAGGAGTGCCAGAATTGGCCCGTACATGTTTGCTTTCTTTCGAGTCCTGATTAGAATTGGCCTGCCTATGTTACGCCCCTTGTTATCATAAAAGTACAATTGTAATATTAATGTAATACCTATGTAATCATGTGTATAAAAACCTTCAATTGCATCAAATAAAACAGAACAGTTATTTGGAAAGATGCGGAGTGTATCTTTTGTGTCTGTTCCCTACTGCAGTAGTTATTATTCATTTGGAGCCACTAATCAATATGAGGATAGGAGTTGCATATATATAACATTTCCAGAATAGAGTGTATATTGATTGTTTTTTGTGAAAGTTATAGCGTCTCTACATTCTACAAACTATGGGATATATACTGGAATTTTTATTAACTGACTAACTGCCATTGACATCACCAGTGACACTAATACAGTGATCAGTGATAATGCTCAATACCTGACTGTCCCAGGATTTGATCCCTGGAAATCCCAGGCCGGCCGGCGGATCAAGGCTTTCTCTTCCTCCATCAAGTGTCCCTCATTCTGAAGTTCAAAAGTTGGGAGGATACTATATACTGTCACTGTACTAATGACACTGGCTGAGAAGGGGTTAAGCTCTATGGGCAATTAAGGGGATAATTGTGTGCCTAACTGTGTGTAATGTATGCTGATCTTTTACTACACATCAATTTGTTTTTTCTTCCCTTTGCAGGGAAAAGAAACAAAGAGATTGTTCTCTCTTTTCAGAGCCCTGTGTTGATTTGTCACCATGGGGATCTGGGTTTTGATTTGACGCAGCCGATCAGCAGGTCCCCCCCCCATGAATCATTGGCCAGGATCTGTTGACAGACTCCAGCTGTGTCAAATCACAGGGGAGTAGGCACACAAAACCCTGTTAGGCAGGAGGGAAGACATGAATTTTCTTTGCTGCAGTTCCACTTTCACATACAGGTCTCCTCTCCACCTCCAACCTGTGACTGGATAGTGAAAAGAGAAGACTCAAGCTGATGAGTTCATCCCTCCATCACTCTGCTCTCTTCTCCTATCAATATGGCATTTTGCAATGCCACACATCTGTATGATTCCTTGTGCTGCATCCACCTCCTCCAGTCTGAGCTCTGCTGTACAGAGGCTGATACCAAGTCGAATTCAGGTACTTACATTGCTTACATTTAAACAAAATACTTTTAATGAATAGAGCTGCATTTATTTGTATCCTTTTATATCTACCTGGAGTTCAGCTATAACATTTCCCGCCTGCCTAGCGTCTGTTTAAGAGGTTTTGAACGCTCAGGGATGGGAAGGATCAGGAATCATGTGACCACTGTGATTGGTTGTCATAGTGGTCACATGCAGGGGCGGACTGACAACTCATGGGGCCCCCGGGCAATAGGAGATTATGGTGCCCCTGGGCAATAGGAGAAGATTATGGGGCCCCCGGGCAATAGGAGATTATGGGGCCCCCAGGCAATAGATTATGGGGCCACACAGTATACACACACACAAATACAGTATACACACACAGACACACAATATACACACACAGTATACACACACATAATACACATACACACACTGAAAAGGTACTGGAGAGGCGGAGCAGCTATAATCTTGGGATTTTTAAAAAAACACAGATTTTTACATACTGTCCCTGGTTTTATTGAGGCTGGCAACCCTGATGGGGCCCCCTAGTGACATGGGGCCCTCGGGCAGTGCCCGAGCGTCCGAATGGTCAGTCCGCCCCTGGTCACATGATGTGGTGCAAGTCCCGCCAACTACTGATTGTTAGTCCAAATCGAGAGGTTGGGAGTGCACAGTGAGCGCTTTTAGCACAGAAACCGCCCAGGGACGCATGTGCGGCATGTAGGCGGTAAAGGCCACGCTTTTGCCACCGCCAATGTGTGTTGCACAGGCAGCAACAGGTTAATGGAGGCAATGGCTGTAGCTTTGGAATGAAGCAAGCCAACATTTAGCAGTCTCTGAAAGGCTACTTTATTGTTTGATCTTTCCGTTCGGTGCCAGGTTCCACGTCAGCGATCTTCATGTTCTCCATGTTATAAGATCAAACTACGTATTTAGCGTCCTCCTTGGCAAAGTTTTGCAAATTTCCTAGACCAAGCTGAACACGAAGCGGCCACAGTCAGATAATTACAGTACGCGCATGCAGATTTCCAACCCTCTGGGGAATAGTTGATGATGTAGTGGATCACCTACCTGTCAGGTGAGACATCCTCAGAAGCAGATGGATCCGATACCACTGACACTTCATCTTTCACATTCATTCCTTGGAGAGTTTATCCACGGCTCCGAAACAGGAAGTCTGGAACCTCTTTCTGAAAAAAAAAAACCCATCACTTGCAAGACATAATTATAGGGTTTGCGTACTAAAGAGATTAACTGCGCTGATGCCAGAAAATTTAAAAAAATACAATACAATATATATTTTATATATATATATATATATATATATATACACACAGACATATATATATATATATATATATATATATATATATATACATATATATATATACACACACACATACATACCAACCAACTTTTTGAGATGGGAATGAGTGACACCTATCAGCAAAATTATGCAGGCATAGGACACACCCACTGCCACGCCCCCTTAAAGGAGAATTGTACAAAAAAAAAAACAAGATTGGTTAAAACCTACTATTCATTTATATTGGCTTTTGGAATTTACAAATGCAGAATTCAGATGAAAGGTTTAGCTCTGGGAAACATTTTTTTGATAGATAAAAAGTGCATTTTATATACATTTTATATAGATCCAACCAAAATGAGGGACAAATGGGGAGGAATGAGGGACAGGGGGACATTGCTCCAAATCAGGGACAGTTGGGAGATCTATCTATCTATCTATCTATCTATCTATCTATCTATCTATCTATCTATCTATCTATCTATCTATCTATCTATCTATCAGCAGTAGATTAAAAATCTACCAGCGCTACATATCTAATATATCTCTATCTCTCTATCCATACTGTGTATATATAGTATATAAAAACAGTGACCCGTGTTGGGTGAATACATTCAAGTAGTGCTAATAACCAGTTTAAATATAACAGCCAAAAACACACAAAGAAATCATTTAGCAGAACTTTTTGGCAGAGGAGATTCTTGTTTACCGAGGGCTTGGAATAAGACAGAGGCGGAAATAATAATCAGAGAGCAGTAAGACTATACTGGTGGTGAGTGTGTTGATAGGCTTAAAATAAATCAGGTAGGTTAAATACATTATGGTGAATGAAAAACTATATATGGCAGTGCTTTGGGGTGGCTATCTCTGGCTGTAGAATGGTGATTGAATGAAAAAAAAATCAAACAGATTCCTTCATCCACTCTACACAGGCTGGACTAATCTTCCCTATCAGTTGATGAATTCTGACATCCGGAGCCAGCGGCTGCCAGAATACCTGAACAGTGCCTGCATCTGTTTGGATGGGGCTGTTTGGCTGATATACAGCATGCTGTGGAGGGGTCCTGGATAGGAAGTATGTGTCTCCTCGGTTTAGGTTGTGGTCCCTTTAAGGGGGATGACAAGAAGCAGTGTGGACCACTCAGGGACACTCACCTGTGCAATGTGAGGGGTTCTGAGGTGATCAGTAACGGGGAAAAACTGACTTCTGGTTTCTCCAGGTTTACTAAGTCCCCATATGGGTCCCAGAATTCAGATGCCCTGAGAGATTTTGGGTGCGAAAGAGCTTGCAGTCCTGACTATGGGTACTTTGGTCCTGAAGTGGTTAACCCACCTTCCAGAGAGGGCTGAAAAGGGTGGGACGCAGTCAGCAGGTGTCCATGAGGTGTTGAGTGGAACAGGACACAGTTGTTAGAGGCCTGTGGGCTGTCTGGCTGCTGAAATGTTGCCTGGGCTCTTCTGACTTTGTGGACCCCTGGAAAAGGCGGGGTGATCCCGTAAAGGGAGAAAACTGTCCAACGGTTTTCCAATGATTCTTAAGTAATCAAGTTTGGGTCCCAGAGTTCAGATGATTGAATACATTTTGGGTGAGAAAGAGCCTCCAATCCTGACTATGGGTACTTTGGCCCGAAACGGTTAACCCACCTGCCAGAAAAATATGAAAAGGGCAGTAAGCAAACAGCAAATGCCCATGAGGTGTTGAGTGAAACAGGACACAGTTGTGAGAGGCCTGTGGGCTGTCTGGCTGCTGATATGCAGTTTTCCCTGGATTATTAAGACCTCATATGGGTCTAGGAGTTCAGAGGATCAAAGAGATTTTGGGGGGGAAAGAACCTCCAATCCTGACTATGGGTACAGCCTGCCAGAGAGGGCTGAAAAGTGCAGGACGCAGTCAGCAGGTGTACATGAAGTGTTTTTTTTTTTTTTTTTTTCTCTTCAATCATTTTTATTGCAAATATGCCAGAAAATTTGCAGTAATACAAAACAAGCGCCAAGTCAGCCCACGCAGGGGCTATGACTGGCGACATCAGAAACATAGATTCAATCATTCATATTATTTAATAGTACAAAAACATAGAATAAAATGTGTGGTTTATACAAGCCCATTCTTGTGTTTCTACCCTCATTCCATACAAAATTGTATCTCTACTACTAATTCATTACTCCATTTTCTTTATTTTATTCCACCCTTCTTCCCCTCCCCTCCCTGTACCTCCCCCCCCCCCCCCCCCTCCATCACAGCAAAACTTTCCTATTACCTTTAGTGTTTCATTCACCACATTCACAATTGCCACTAACTTCCCCCCTATCCCATGTTCTTGATTATCTAATTGTATTATCATTGATTTTACAGGCCATCTTTCTGTCTCTCTCTCCCTTCTCCCCTTCCCTGCACACTTCCTTCTCGTCTTCCTTTCCCTCGGCTGTCTCTATCTCCCTCTTCCTCTCTACACTTCCCCCCCCTGTCTCTACATCTGAAGCCTTTCTACTATCAATTGGTGCGGGGCCAGGTCCACATCCCCCAACCATGACTGCCATATCTTATCGAATTTACCCCTATCACTTCTACGGCTATAAGCCAGTCGTTCTCTGGGGAGAAGCGTATTGACGTAGGCAATCCATTGCTTCACTGTAGGCACCGTTGGGGCCGTCCAGTACTTTGCAATAAGTTTTCTGGCAAGGTACATCAGTCTAGTTAACATAAAGTACTTTCCTCCTGGAAACATTTTTGCATTTATGGCTCCAAGCAAGTATACAGTCGGGTTTAGGGGGATGGGAACCCGCGCCAACCTCGAAATATGCTGGGAGACCTCATCCCAGTATCTATACAGCTTTGGGCACCTCCAAATTAGATGGATGAAATCCCCTCTGTATACTCTACACTTAGGGCACAGTGGGGAGTCTCCTCGTCCCCATTTATAAAGCTGTACTGATGTCCTATAGGCCCTATGGAGAATAAATAATTGTGACAGTGTTTGGGTTGCGGAAAGCGACACCACCGGAATAGCCTCAAGCGCCATTTCCCATTGTTTTTCTTCTTTCTCTCCTATATCCTCTACCCATTTATTTCGGCACTTTAACAGAGTATGATCCTGAACTGACCTCAGCAACTCCCTATATATTTTTGATATTAACCCTTTCCTTGTGTCTGCCAAAAAAACCTCACTCAAGAGTGATACTGTTGGTACTGTCTGAGAATGTGTTATTTGTTGTGCCTGTAACGCATGGCGAAGTTCGAGGTATTGATAAAAACCCCTCGGGTTCAAATGGAATTCCCTGCATAGTTGTTCATATGTCTTCAACACCTCTCCCTCATATAATTGTGGGAAGAACTGAATCCCCTTTTCTTTCCAGTGTGTAAACCCTTGTAGTTCCTGGATCTCGGGGTATCTTCTATTATGCCAAATCGGCGTGAATGGGAGCACGCCTGTTATTTTTAGCGCTTTCCGAACCTCTCCCCATACCTTTTTAAAGAGCGTATTTATAGGTTCTACCCCCTTCATACTTGGCAAGTCCATTTCCAAATGTGAGGCCGCTTCTAGCGTGGGTTCCAATATGGTCACCAGTTTATATGTAGGTTCCTCATTCCCCTTTCGACCCCACCCTGCCATTTGTTGTAGCTGTGATGCCAGGAAATACAGCTTAGAGTTGGGTATTGCCAGCCCTCCTCTATCCTTTTCATATTGCAATGTTTCCAAGCTAATTCTGGGTGCCTTTTTTTTCCATATCAGTTCCCTCATTAGTGTATCAACTCGCTTGAACCACTTTTTTGGTATCCATATCGGTGAATTATGGAAGACATATAATTGCTGTGGTGCCCACACCATTTTTATTAAGTTTGCTCGTCCTATAACTGATAGGGGGAGCCTACACCAGCTATTGCTTTTTTCTTTCTGTCTAGAGAGCAATGGCTCCAAATTCAACCGAAGATACTCGGCCGGATTCGGGGACACCATTACTCCCAGATACTTAAAGCTATTAACTATTGCTATTTGTTCCGCTCCCACTGGTAGTCGGTCCCTCGGCTGGTCTATGGGCATTAGAGTTGATTTTGACCAGTTAATATCAAAGCCTGAGAAACTGCCGTATTCTCCCACTATCTCCATTACTGCCCGCAGAGATGAGGTCATATCGCCCAGATATATAAGTGCATCGTCTGCGTACAAAGATATTTTTTCTTCTCTCTGATGTCTACGGAACCCCACCACCTCCGTTGAATTCCGGATCATTATGGCTAAAGGCTCTATTGCCAAGGCGAACAGCAATGGAGACAGTGGGCAACCCTGTCTAGTCCCCCTATGCAATTCAAATGGAGGCGAAAGATTATTATTGATGCGTATTCTGGCTCTGGGTTTGAAATAAAGTATCTCTACCCAAGATACAAACTTACTTCCCAAACCAAATCTTTTCAGTGTTTCCATGAGGTAGGGCCACTCCACACTATCAAACGCTTTTGAGGCGTCCAGTGACAGAATGGCCCTACCCCCCGGATTGTCCACTGGCATCTGTAGGTTCATGTAGAGTCTCCTTATGTTATCCGATGTAGAGCGGGTAGGTATAAAACCAGACTGATCACAATGGACCAGCTTGCCAATCACTCGAGATAACCTTTTAGCCAAAACACTGGCAAACAATTTAACATCCGCATTTAATAGCGAAATTGGGCGGTATGAATCCAATAGGAGTTTATCTTTCCCAGGCTTTAAAATTACTGTTATTATTGCCTCTTGCATGCTATCTGGTAGGTAACCCACTTCCTCAGCCTCCCTTATGGCCTGCAATAATGATGGTAAGAGGTCCTCCCTATAATGGGAGTATACCTCTGCCGGAATCCCGTCTGGGCCTGGTGATTTATGGTGTTTTGTCCCCTCCAGTGCTTCTCTCAATTCCACTAATGTGATTGGGCAGTTTAACAATTCCCTGTCTGCCTCCGATAACTGCGGGAGCGGACAGGTTTGTAAGAACTGTACCAAATCAGATGGAATATAACTAGTTTTACTGGAGTACAAATCCCTGTAAAACTGCTGAAAGCTGCTCAAAATGTCTGAGCTAAGGGTCTGCCTCTCCCCAGATTTAGCCCTCACAGCCAGGATATTAGTAGAGTCTCGTTGCTCTCTGGCTATAAGGGCTAAAAGATGGCCAGTGTTTTCCCCTTCTTCAAAATAACTTTGTTGCTGAAAGTATCTTCTCTTCTCTGCTGCTGATAACCAAACCGAGTTATATACCACTTGTGCCTCCTTCCAGGATTCTTGATTAGGTTTTGATGGATCTCTTATTAGGGCCTGTTCCCTTTCTTTCAGTTCTTCCCGTACCCTGTTCTCCCATTCCCTGGAACGTGTTTTAATTCCCGCAATTTCTTTAATGAGACATCCCCTCAAGAATGCCTTGAGTGTATCCCATACTACCACAGCACTAGCAGATCCCCTATTAAATTGCAGGAACTCCCGTAGTGCCTCTCTTGTTCTATCTACCTGCGGAAACAAAGTTAACCAGTAGGGGTTCACCTTCCATAATGGTCGCCCCAGCATTCCAGTGGTGTCTAACCGTACCCAAAATGGGGAATGGTCGGATAGTAGGCGTGGCTCATACGCTGAGTCCTCTACTAGCTGCAAGAGTGCCTCATTCCCTAAACCCAGGTCGATACGGGAAAAACCATCGTGTGTTGCAGAGTAACATGAGTAGCATCTGTCCTTTTCATGTCTCTCTCTCCATACATCCCGGAGTCCTATTTCCGTAAGCAGGGCAGCAAAAGCCGTCCTGCCAACTGTCTGTCTCATAATTCTAGGTGTCAAGGACATTCTATCTTGGGAGTTTACTAAAATGTTATTATAGTCACCCAGTGCTAACACCGGGACATCCGGGTGTAAGGCTATAAATTGTGATAGACACCCAAGTGGAACTGGTGAGAATGGTGGGGGTATGTATATAGATGCAATTATGCACATTAGTCCGTTAATTTTACATAGCAAAAAAACAAATTTTCCTTCCTTATCCATCCTCTGTTCTATGCATTCAAAGGAGACATCCGAGGAGACCACTATACTAACTCCCCTTGAGTATGAGGTGTGCATGGAATGGAACGGGTATCTCCTTGAACGCAATAGGTGAACAGAGTCTGGACACAAATGTGTTTCTTGTAAACAGATTATCTGAGGTTTCATTTTATCAAAATATCTTGTCATTGCACTTCTCTTGTCTCTATCCCTCAACCCTCTCACATTCCATGTCATTAGAAGTAGACCCTTTTTTTCCCCCTTTTCCTTACTCATATAGGGAATCATACCAATTCAAATAATTATAAGGCCAAAGACAACAACATAAGCAAAAAGTGAAAATACAATTATCCTTCTGAGTTTTACCTACCCCTTGGGTCCCCTCAGTGTGTAATACGTATCTATCAGCCTTCCTCCTAATCCCCTCACCATCAGTGGTGAAACGTAAGAGGTATTTGTGAATAAACTTATGTTTGTGGTGTTTTTCACTATTTGTTTGAGTTGTACCTTTCCCACCCGCCCCTCCCCTACCTCCCTTACCACCCTCCCCTCTCCTCCCCCTTTCCCCCCCCCTTACCCTCCTGCCTCCCCCACCCTCTCTCCCACCCACCCCCTACCTTCCCTCCCTGCCCAACTGGGCCTACCCTAGGGGCTATGTTCCTGACCTCCCACTTACTCTCATTCCCCAAACTGCACTGGCATACCTTACCCGTGCCATACATTTCAATACCCCCTTGCCCCAGGGGTCCCTATCTCGCCCCCTCCCCCCCTCTCTGACCTTGTTAGTGCTATTCATGTGTTCTAATTTTTTGTACTTATAAACAAAACAATTTATCGTGTCAGCTCAATGTGTTCTAAAGAGTGTATATCAAACCTTTGCTAATCTATAATCCTATTCCTTCGACCTTGTTAGTGCTATTCATGTGTTTTAATTTTTTATGTTCATAAGCAAAATAATTTATCGTGTCGACTCAATGTGTTTTAATAAGTGTATTCTAACCTTTGCTATTTTATAATCTGTCCCTGCATCACTCCCTGATTCTTATTTTTACTTGTGGTTTGTTATTTACTTATTTCTTTAATGTGTTACTTATTGTCTCTGTTTCCCCTTTCCCTTCCCTCCTCCCTAATGCCTCAAAAAAAAAACAAAAAAAAAACCAAGATCTAATTAGTCTCTAGTCTCTCTTCTCCTACATTCCGTATTGTTCTCTCTGTATTCTCCAGCCATTCTTCCACATTTCAGGGGGAATCAAAAAAAAGTGTCCCATTCCTTGTAGTTATTCTCATGCGGGCGGGGTACAGTAATGCATAGTCCATCTTTTTTTGCTGTAGCACACGTTTAATCGGCATGTATGCCGCCCTGAGTTTTTGCAGGTCCGGAGAAAAGTCCTGATACAATTGAAATTCTTACCCCCTATATAGGATCTCTCTCATTTCTCTCGCCTTCCGAAGCAAAGATACTTTATCTCTAAAATTGAACATTTTCATAATTATAGGTCTCGGGTACTCCTTGCCCTGTCGGGGTTTAGAGGGGATTCGATGGGCACGTTCAATGCCGAAGAAAAGAGAAAAAGATGTAGTCCCAAATGTCTCCTTGATCCATCCCTCCAGAAATTCTATAGGGTCAGATCCCTCGCTCCGTTCAGGCATGCCTATTACTCTTATGTTGTTTCTCCGGTTTCTATTTTCTAGTTCATCTATTTTAGCTGATTGATTTTTTATGTATTTCTTCATATCAGTTATATCTTGTCTAAGCGGGGATAGCACGTCTTCCACAGAACTTAATCTCTCCTCTAGGGCTGTTGTTCTTCCCTCCGTTTCTTTCAGTCTGCTGCCCATCACTACCAGTTCCTCCCTTATGCTTTTTAACTGAGTAGCCAAACCAGAAATTGATTCCTTACATGCAGTTATCGCATACAGGAGGTCCCTCATTGTTGGCTCTTCCACTCCTGCACTTTGGCCTCCCTCCATATCTGCCTCGGTTATATTAGGTAGCCCTTTGAATTCTGTGTCACCACTTGTAGTATCAAGTTTTCCCGCCCCGTGGCCTTTTGTGGGCGGCGCTGCGATTGGACTTGTTACGGCTGATATTAACCCGCTACTTTGGCTTTTCCTACCCGCCAAGGTACCTGTTTGAATTGATTGTTGGGATTTTACTGGTGATAGGGAGGTCCTAGTAAAACGCTCTAACTTTGTTGCTGCCGCTGCTGCAGCTGCTACTGCGACTTTCACTTGGTTTGTCTGATTTTTTGCAGAGCGTGTAACCTGACCTCCTACTTGCTGTGACTGATTTTGTAACTGGTGCTGGTTTAATTTTTCCTCTGCTGCCCGCTTCCCAGCCATGCTATTATATCATGGGGAAGAAAAAAGTAGGAGGAGGGAAAGAAAAAAAAAACACCTTTCCTTTTAGTAATTTGAGATATAATGTATAAGTATTGCAATCCCGGTCTGCTGGTTTTACTTAAAAATGGTATCATCAAGGTAGCACTCCGTTTATCTCTGTCACCACAACATCAGCCCAATAGCTCATGGGGCAGTGAACAGACACATGGACAACACAGTTTCACTTACAGCTGATGTTATAATAAGCAGCTTGCATCCACCGTTCCACTGGTTCTATTTATATTGTAAGAAAAAGGAGCCTCATACACCAGCTCCCCGTCCGTCTCCCACTTCGGACTGGGGCTGCTATTTTCCTCTATTTCAGGTGCTGCCTCTTTAAGATCAATAAGTAATGAGGCAACAAGTTTCTATTTAACCAGGGTTTCACCTTGCAAACTCAGTTAAGTTTCTTCAAGAACCTAATCAAGAACCAACTCTTCAACCAAGAACCAGGAATGAAAGTCATCCACAGCAAACATGGTATATGAGGAAAAAAAAAAGAGGAAAGTTTTCACCTATATCTGGCGTCTTCTTGGTCACTCTCCAGTTTCACAGCGTTACATTGTTAGTTTTATTGGCTTACTTCGTTCGCTGCTTCCGCTGTTACTGTGTTCGGCCTGCTCGATTGATACTGACAGCCAAGGGGAGGCCTCTCACGCCACCCCTATGGCTCCGTCTTCCTGGCTCTCTCACCGCCACACTCACTGACACCGCCGCTGCTGAAGCTGCTGTAGCCGCTACCGAAGCGTCTCCTCATTTGGCCGCTGGCCCGCTGGTAGGGTCTCTCACAGTCTCCTCAGCCTGTAGCTTAGCTGGTCAGAGCAGAGGGAGAGGAGATCTCGCACACCCTCTCATTCCCACATCCGGTCACGCCCCCACAGGCGCACTCTTTGATCTCGGCTTTTGTACATGAAGTGTTTAGTGGAACAGGACACATTTGTGAGAGGCCTGTGGGCTGCTTGGCTGCTGAGATGCTATTGTGGCTCTTGTGAAGTTTCTGGACCCCTGGAACAAGCAGGATGATCCAATAAAGAGGCAAAACTGACTTGCGTCCTCATATGGGTTCCCAGAGTTTGGAGAGATTTTGGGTGGGAAAAAGCCTCCAACCCTATATATGGGTACTTTGGTCCTGAAACCGTTAACCGGCCTGCCAGAGAGGGCTGAACAGGGCAGGAAGTAGTCAGCAAGTATCCACGAGGTGTCAAGTGTAACAGGACATAGTTGTAGGAGGCCTGTGGACTACCTGGCTACTGATATGCTGCCTGGGCTCTTGTGATTTTTCTGGACCCCTGGAGCAGGCGGGGACTTTAAACCCTGTTGTGGGACAAGTTTATACTGGCTGTGAGCCAGAGTTTTGTTTTTGTGTACCAGAGTGATGGACTTTATTGTTTGTTTCATGCTGAAAATAAGTTGTTTTCATTTGCTTTTTTGCTAAATAAAGACAGCTGGCTGGTGATCCAGAACCCCAAAATATCACAATGGCAATTTTCCACTTGGTTTCTTCGACAAAAGTCGATTGAACAATCAACTTTTATTGAGTCGGGTGGTGTTGACAAGGACACCCAAGGCACCACAATATGAGGCATGTATGGCAATCTTTGGCTAAATGTAGGCACTGGGACTGTGTCTAATACTGGTTATACCTGATAAGATTTTGATTGGTTGTATCACCCAATTAAATTGATGATCATGCGTGGTGGTTAACACTTATGCTTTGCAGCACTAAGTGTCTCCGTTGAGGACACTACTTGCATAGAGTTTGCATGTTCTCCCTGTGCTTGGTGGGTTTGTGTCAGAAACCATGAAATCAGGACGAGACAGAAGTACAGTTAAATCACACTTGTTTAATAATAAAAGTAAAAGCACAAACGTAGTCAAAACATAGCCAAAGTTCAGTAACCGGAACGGATAGTCAGCCAAGCCAGAAGTCAGGGATCAATGTAGTGGAACAGCAAGCAGGATCTGGAGCCAGAAGGGATGTCAGCAAAACAAGTCTTGAACAGGATCACAGGAAATAGTTTCTGTGATGTTGACCAAGGCGAAGGCAGAGATCCTCTGGACTGGACGGCTTAAGTAGGCAGGACTGATGAGCAGGATATCATCAACAGCTGAGTAACTGTTGAGAGATAGGAGCTGGCAATTAGCCGACAGCTGAGTGGCCAGCTCAGAGAAGGAAGGGCTGAGCCCAGCCCTGACAGTGCCCCCTCCTCAACGACCCCTTCCCCTCAGAGGACCCCCAGGTTTGAGGGGAAAACGTCTATGGTAATCACAGGGAAGGACAGGAGCATGTATGTCCAAGGATGAGACCCAAGAGCGTTCCTCCGGACCGTACCCTTTCCAATTAACCAAGTACTGTATGCGTGCACGGAACCGACGGGAGTCAACAATGGACTGTACTTCATACTTCTCATGATTCTCAACCTGTACAGGAAGGTCTAGAGCGTAAGCCACTGGGTTAATCTTGTGAAGAATATGGAAAGGCCCAATAAACTGAGGTGCGAACCTCAGTGAGGGAACACGAAGTCGGAGGTTGCGAGATGACAGCCAGACCCTGTCCCCAACCTGGTAGGAAGGCGCAGGCAGGCGTCGGCGGTCAGCATGGAGTCTGTACCTGTCATTAACATGTTGCGAAGCCTCCTTGACTTGTGCCCAAGTGGAACGAAGACCACAGAGATGCTCCTCTAACGCAGGAATACTCTGTGGAATAAACGAGTCAGGCAACATGGAAGGTTGGAAACCATAATTCACCATAAACGGGGACAATCGGGAAGCAGAATTCAGAGCGAGTCCAGGGCCTCTCTCCATTGGGTATGGGTTGTAGGAGGCCCAATGGAAGGTGTCGTGGGAGTCTTACTCTGAGCACACACAGAACAGGCAGCTACGAAGGCAGTTACAGCAGCACGTAGACTAGGCCACCAGAATTGTTGGGAAATGGCCCAAAAGAGTTGATTCTTCCCAGGGTGGCCAGCAGCCTTGGAAAAATGGTAAGTCTGGAGCACGGCAGTACAGAGACTCTCTGGGACAAACCAGCGGTCATAACGTTTCTCTGGAGGAGCATGGACCTGAGCAGCAAGAATTTTGTCACCCAAAGGAGAAGTGAGACTGGTGCGAACCGTAGCCAGAATACGATCAGGAGGAATCACAGGAACCGGAACTACTCCAACTTGGAAGTAGAGGAGAATTGTCGTGACAAGGTGTCAGCCCTTACATTCTTAGTACTGGGTAAGAATGAGACAATTTAATTGAGATTTGACAAGAAAAGAGCCCATCGTGCCCTTCTGGGAGAGGGGCGTTTAGCCTCAGACAAGAATGTGAGATTCTTATGATCAGTAAGAATGAGAACTGGCACAGTGGTACCTTTCGAGGAGATGTCTCTATTCTTTCAGGGCTAAAATGATCGCCAACAGCTCTCTGTCATCAATCTCGTAATTGCACTCCTCAGGGGACAATTTTTTGGAAAAGTAGCGACAAGGATGCATAGCGCTCTCAGAGGTAGGAGGTTGAAACAGAAGGGCACCAATACCAGTCTCAGAAGCATCAACCTCAAGGATAAAAGGTAACTTGGGATCAGGATGTGCCAGCACAGGAGCAGAAACAAAGGCAGCCTTGAGACTCTCAAAGGCCTTAATGGACTCCGGAGACAGACTCTGTGGGTTACCGTCCTTTCTGGTCACATCAGTCAGGGGCTTCCGATAATAGTTGGCAAAGCCCAGGAAACGCTGCAGAGGACATAAACCCACGGGTCGGGGCCACTATAGAACTGCCGAAAGTTTCTCTGGGTCCATCGAAAAACCAGCAGTGGAAATTACATGAATTTAACCTGTTCACGATGGAACTTGCACTTCTCCAGTTTACAATAGAGATTGTTCTCTCTTAGTTTCTGAAGCACACAACAGACGTCTGTGTGGTGGCTCTCCAGGGACTTGGAATATGAGGATATCATTGAGATAAACCACTACATATAACTAATTAAAAGAAAATCTTATGAGCCACAATAATCCAGTGCCCAAAAAAATAATGTACAAATATAGATATTAGTACCCAGCAGCAGACGCAGACCACGTTTCATAACCCTGCAAATACGTATAAGGAATAAATGCGTTGCGCTGAAGTAGATCACACTAATATATAAACTATCCAGACGTGAGTATAAATATAAATCAGAATTGTATCAAAAAAATATTAAAAAAAAATATTAGACTTATAAACCAGCACATGATGCATTCATGAAATCGCATAAAAGTGCAATGTGCATAAAAAATATATATATATAAAATATATATATATGTGACAAATTCATAAAAAAAGTGTGACAAATTCATTAAAACCACACAAAGTGCGGCATGCATATACAATATCTATAAATCACAGAGTGCATAAACTAGATAAAGAGTGCCCAGTGAACAACGTAAATATTAAATAATCATGTAGATTCCTTATAAAGTATATAAAGGAAATCGCCAAAAAGTGCATGTAGCAATGTCCAAAAAGTGCATATAAAAATATCCAAGTTAAGTGTCATCCAGCATGCTCCTTCAATGTCGGGTGCTGCAAAAACATGCTCCAGTGTGCTTCGGTGACCCCCCCAAAGTGGTTGCGCTCACCTCAGAGCGTGTGACACAGTGACTAGCTGTGTCAAAACACACTGTGGAGCCACCCCCGGGCTCTATACTGCTAGTTTGGTGCCGATCTCCAGCCTGGATCAATGCAGCTCCATACCATAAACAAAAAGAGACTAGATAGTGTGATACCGTAAAAAAAAAAAATTTTTATTTATGCATAAACCCACTCCCCGCAAGGGGGTACTTACATTTCCCCGGTGCGTAATTGCACCGCTCTACACAGGCTTAAAAAAAAACGCCAGCCGGCGTGTGGTATGGTATGCGCTTCTCCCGATCGGGTTCCGTGCTGCTAACTCCGTCCTGCCCCTCCCCTACGCGTGTTCGACACAGGGTTCACGTGTCTTCATCCCCCTGATATTATATTTATACTCACGTCTGGATAGTTTATATATTAGTGTGATCTACTTCAGCGCAATGCATTTATTCCTTACACTACATATAACTGCAACAAATCTCGGAGGACATGATTAATAATTTCCTGGAAAACTGCCGGGGCGTTACAAAGGCCAAAACGTATTACAAGGTACTCCTAATGGCCTGTTCTGGTATTAAGCACAGTTTTCCACTCGTCGCCCTCCTTAATCCTCACAAGATGGTATGCCCCTCTCAAAATCAAGCTTCGTGGAAACCGTTGCTCCCTTGAGGCGGTCAAATAACACCGTAATCAACGGAATCGGATAGCCATTCTTAATCGTGAAACGATTGAGACCCCTATAATTAATACAAGGTCTCAGTTCACCACTCTTCTTCTTCACAAAGAAGAAACCAGCAGGAGACGAGGATTTGCGGATGAAACCTCGAGAAAGTGCGTCTGCAACATACTCCTCCATGGCCTTATCCTCCAAGACCAAAAAAGGGTAAAACCGGCCATGAGGGGGTATGGCACCAGGTTGAAGGTCAATTGCGCAATCATACGGCCGGTGTGGAGGCAAACTACCGTCTTGACCGTGGTCAAAACCATTGCTAAAATCCGGCAGGGAGGTGAGTAAGGAGGTACACAGGACCTTAGCTACCTTCTGAAAGCATGTCTCACTGCATTGTGGTGACCAGGAGAGAACCTCAGCACAGGGCCAATCAAAAGAGGGGTTGTGCCTCTGTAACCAAGGATAACCAATAACCAGCGGAAACTTAAGTGAGGAAATAACTTGGAATTGGATTATCTCATGGTGAAGAGCCCCTATGGCCATGGACAACGGAACCGTCTCATGAGTCACATGGGCAGGCTGTAGAGGTCTCGGTCAAAAGCCTCAATGGCAAGTGGAGTGTCACGCAGCTGCAGCGAATCAAGTGCTTTGATACAAAGGCAGCATCAATAAACAGGCCTGCAGCCCCAGAGTTGATTAGAGCCTGTATCTCAACAGACAACTCAGCCCAAGAAAGGGTGACCGAAACCGGGGGCTTATCCTTCTGGATAACTAGGGATGAAACAACGCCACCTAAGGTCTGTAAATGACAGGACCTCAAGGTTTGAGCGTTCCCTGGACGGGTAGGACAAGACTTCAAAAAGTGACCTGCCTGGCCACAATAAAGGCACAATCTCTCCCTCCTCCTAAAGGTTCTCTCATCTGCAGAGAGACACATGAAACCCAAGTGCATGGGTTCACCTTCACTGACCGACTCGGTACCAGGAGGCATGGGAGGTGAGGGAGGCATGGGTGGGACTGCAAAGCTCGGAGACAAACGTACAGGAGGCTTCCGCAAGCGCTCCTTAAAAGAGATTCTTTCTCTGAGTCTGGAGTCAAAGAGGATGGCAAACGTGATCAACTTCTCCATCTCAGTGGGTATATCTCGGCTGCTATCTCAACTTTGATGGTATCCGAGAGACCATGAGAAAAAGCAGCCACGAGGGCCTCATTGTTCCACGCAACCTCTGCGGCCAGAGTACAGAATTCAGTGGCGTAGTCGGCAACAGTTCTAGTACTCTGTTCGATGGACATGAGGCACTTGGCAGCAGAAGCGGAGCATGCGGGAATGTCAAATACCCTTTTAAACAAAGCCACAAACTCAGGGTAGCACAAGACAACAGGTTTTTGTGTCTCCCATAGAGGTTTGCCCAGGCCAAGGCTCTCTCAGAAAGCAAAGATATCACGAAACCTACTTTTCTTCTGTCCGTGGGGAACACCTGGGGCAGCATCTCAAAGTATATCTCCACCTGGTTGAGAAATCCTCTGCATTGGACTGGATTGCCCCCGAATCACTGGGGAAGCGGAGCAGAACCAGACATACCTCTTATAGAGGTAATACTAAAGGCCGGTGCCTGCACAGAGACCGAAGCAGTAGCAGGGTCGGCCACAGTGGGAGATTCCAGGTGAACCGTGCGACTTAGGAGTGTTTGTAACGCCATGGCAAACTGATCCATGCGGTGATCCAGTTCATCCAATCTGGAAAAAATATTATCAACAAGTGGATTGACTGCATCTTCTGAATTCATGGCCTTTGCCTACTGTCAGAAACCATGAAATTAGGCCGAGACAGAAGTACAGTTAAATCACACTTGTTTAATAATAAAAGAACAAACGTAGTCAAAACATAGCCAAACTTCAGTAACCAGAACGGATACTCAGCCAAGCCAGAAGTCAGGAATCAATGAAGTGGAACAGCAAGCAGGATCTGGAGCCAGAAGGGATGTCAGCAAAGCAAGTCTTGAACAGGATCACAGGGGATAGTTTCTGAGATGTTGACCAAGGCGAAGGCAGAGATCCTCTGGACTGGATGGCTTAAGTAGGCAGGACTCACGAGCAGGAAATCATCAACAGCTGAGTAACTGTGGAGGGATAGGAGCTGGCAATTAGCCGACAGCTGAGCGGCCAGCTCAGAGAAGGAAGGGCTGAGCCCAGCCCTGACAGTTTGTTACATCACTCCAAAGACATTTTGGAAGGTTATTTGGCTTCTGTCTAAATTGGCCCTATTATGTGAGCTATGGACTTTAGATTGTAAGCTACTGGAGAGCAGGGACTGATGTGAAAGCACAATATGTAAAGTGCAATGTAAAATGTTGGTAATATATTGACACCTTGATAAATAAATGTAAAAATGATGACCAACCTACTGGGCAATTCGTACTATGCATATGATGAACAAATACTATGCAAAGGTTACCTCCAGTATAAACCACATTGAAAATGATATGTAACATCAATTAAAGTGAATCGAAACCTGCTGACTTCCCTGATTTTGGGCCGATCCCCACCCCTTGAGCAAGTCTCTGCCTTTTGATTGATCCTCCCATTGTCCAACTAGAAAATCTCAGTGTTCAGTGAAGGTTCTCTAATTGGAGGAGGATGGCACATGAGTGAAGTTTTGCTTCTGGGTACAGGGCTCAGTCCTGAGGTCAAGGAGGTTGAGTCCTTAGTAAAGGAGTGAACCAGGATCAGAGAGACACAGAAGTTGGCTTTCTAGCAACAGAGATATCAGCAAACACCTCATGTTCAATTCAAAAAGCTAACAAACCAGGATAAGTGGTAGTCATTGGTCACATTCAACAGGACTTGTTCTACGCTGTATAATGTTGAAGACATTTCATAGCTTATCTTCTTCAATTCCAGAAGCTACGAAATGTCTTCAACGCAACAGAACAAGTCCAGTTGGACATAGGTAACTATGACCAGATATACCATGACCTGCATAAAAGGGAACAATATCAATTTTTTAGGCTTGATGCTGCCACCTCCAATGGTCTACCCTAGGCGCTAGCCCATGAATTCCTTATAATACATACAGCCATGGATGTAGGGCATTTTATGAGTTTACCACTATTTCTCTCTGTGGCCCCTGCCCCATCACTTGACATGTTCCTGAATTCTGTGTGTTGTCTATGTAACCATTATAGAAGTTTATGCTAGGTAAAAGCTTCCAGTGAGACATAGTTTCCACAAGATTTTTATAATCATTTTCAATCTGGCTGTAATTGTGGCATTTTAATGACACTCCATCACCAATGATGTATTTTTTTTCCCTTCCATAAATAATTTTCGCTAACTTGCAATATGTCTTGGAACTTGTTAGAAAATTTGACTACTCCAGGAGAGCCAGTTCCCTAGTACAGCCCTCTCCCTCCTGCCAAGTCATAGTCCTCTCCTTTTCTAAAGTGTCTAATTACTCTCTCTGTGCTGGTCCAGCTCCTCTGCCTTACCCATCACCTCCATACGTAACTATTTGTGTAGCTGCTGGTAAAGAAGTGAAGGGGAATAATAATATATATAAATAATATAATAGAGCAGCCTTTCTTAACTAGGGTTCCTCCAGAGGTTTGTAGGAAGGGGGGTAGCATCCATTCACATCCTCCATGTTTTCCTTCTCGTTGGGCACCAAGCGAGGGTCACATGAGAGACCTACCCCAGCGTGGGTTCTTCTGGACTATGCTAGGCACTTTGTACAGGGTTACTTGACTACACATGAGGTACCTTTTTATTGTTGTGCCGTATTCATCAATGCCCTGGGACAAGGCTGAGGCGGCCATGGGGGAATACTGGATCTTAAGTTAGTCCACTGCTTTTAGAGATCAATGTATATCTGCAAAGGTAGTGTCCATGTGATACAGAGTCCTTAAAAGGCATTCTTCCCCTGCTGGTGTGTTGCAGTATTCATCAATGCCCTGGGACAAGGCTGAGGCTGCTTTGGGGAAATTCTCGACCTTAAAGTGGAGTTCCACCCACTTTTACAACTCTTCAGCATCCCTCACTAAACTGTGCACTGTAAACGAATTGGATATTTTTATTTTTTTTTTCTCAGCACCTACTGTATATCTGCTGTATTCATTTTTCACTTCCTCCTCCCTGGCCGTGGCCCATCGCATCATTTCCTGTTTGCAATGCCTTCTGGGAAGGGGTGGCAACTTCCTCTGATACTGCCGTTGCTATGGAAACCTGACCTGAAACCTATTACACTGCTTGTGCTGCACTGAGCATGTGCGAGATCTGCAAGGATGAGATCCAGGAAGAAATACAGTCTGGCTTCAGGTGCCCACACTTAAGATGGCCACGGCCTGCTGTAAGTTTATAAAATAACAAACTACTGCTATAAACTAACAAAACAGACCTTAGTTTACACACTAACTTTACTAGAATACATTAAGCTTGTGTATTATAGGGGTATTTTTATTTAAAAAGTATAATTTCGGCCGGAACACCACTTTAAGTTGAGCCTTTGCTTTTAGAGATGAATGTTCACCTGCAAAGGTAGTGTCTGTGTGATACAGAGTACTTCAGAGGCATTCTTCCACTGCTGGTGTGTTGGGGGCAAACCCCAGGTTCTGATGACTCTACATCCAGGTAATAGTGAGCGACATTCCTCTGTTCCTTATGGTTGCTGTTTTCCGTCTCATTCGCTTATGGGCTCTCGACTATTTCCTTTCTTGTTCCAGACCACTGTCCCTCTTTTATATCACAGGATAAATGGGTCGGACCCAAAGATAACCCGCCAAAACCAAAGAATGGGGATAGGCATTATTTCTTAACCTCCCATCCGGGACAGCACCTAACTGGCTATTTCAACCTGCCTACAGGATGTTAGGGGTTTCATAAGCAGTGATGTAGAAATCTCCTACCTGATGGTGCCCACATAGGTTTGGCACCAGCACCCCTGAACAGAATCATCAGAATGGAACCAATAGAGTGTCTCCTCTCATTTCTCAGATAAGTAATCCCTGGCACCAGTGATCATGTTACCTATCTAAAAAGGAGAACATTTTTCCCACTGACCACCAATGTAAGGAACATTCTTCCAAATGTCTCCCAATATATATGGGGTCTACCTTGACCACCTTTAAAATGGGCATTCTTCTTACAGACCACGATTGTAATGTGCATTTTTCTTATTGGCCACCCGTGTAACAAGGCAATCTTTTCACTGACCACCAGTGCAAGGAAGCCCTTCTTTCATTGACCACCAACGTGGTGTGGCTAATGTACAGTACCATGATCTGTAGATCTGATCATTTTAGCAGGGGTTCCCTAAGACCTGAATAATATTTCAAGGGCTCCTCCATAGTTAAAAGGCTGAGAAAGTCTGCTATAAAGCATCACTTGAGTCTGCTGAGGCTGCTGACATCATATCAAAGATGGTGGCACCCAGTTGGTGGTAATTGAATGTCCACACTAGGGAGGCTTTTACAGTTAAATAACATTTATCAAGTATGTTAAATGCACATTCACTCACTGGCCACTTTATTAGGTATACCTGTTCAATTGCTTGGTAACACAAATTGCTAATCAGCCAATCACATGGCAGCAACTCAGTGCATTTAGGCATCTAGATGTGGTGAAGACGACTTGCTAAAGTTCAAACTGAGCATCAGACTGGGGAAGAAAGGGGTTTTAAGTGACTTTGAATGTGGCATGGTTGTTAGTGCCAGACAGGCTGGTCTGAGTATTTCAAAAACTGCTGATCTACTGGGATTTTCAAGCACAACCATCTCTAGGGTTTACAGAGAATGGTCCGAAAAAGGGAAAATATCCAGTGAGCGGCAGTTGTGTGGACAAAAATGCCCCGTTGATGTCAGAGGTCAAAGGAGAATGGGCAGACTGGTTCGAGATGATAGAAAGGCAACAGTAAGGCCCCTTTCACACTGTGCCGCCACCGGCGTCAGCGGTAAAACGGCGATATTTCTAGCACCGCTTTACCGTTGTTTTAGCAGTGCGGTTTTAAACCCCGCTAGCGGCCGAAAAGGGGTTAAATCCGCCCGCAAAACGCCGCCGGTATCATAGCGCTGCCCCATTGATTTCAATGGGGAGCAGCGGTGGAGGAGCGGTGAGTTCACCACTCCTTCACCACTCCAAAGAAGCTGCTGGCAGGATTTTTCGGACACCCTGCCAGCACACTGCTCCAGTGTGAAAGCCCTAGGGCTTTCACACTGGAGTGAATGCAGGAGCTATTTTTAACGCTATAGCGCCTGCAAAACGCTACAGTATGAAAGGGGTCTAACTCAAATAACCACTCGTTAAAACCAAGGTATGCAGAATACCATCTTTGAATGCACAATACATTGAACCTTAAAGCAGATGGGCTACAGCAGGGGAAGACCACACTGGGTGCCACGCCTGTCAGCTAAGAACAGGAAACTGAGGATACAATTCGCACAGGCTCACCAAAACTGGACAATAGAATTCTGGAAAAACATTGCCTGGTCTGATGAGCCTCAATTTCAGCTGCAACATTCAGATGGTAGGGTCAGATTTTGGCGTAAACAACATGAAAGCATGGATCCATCCTGCCTTGTATCAATGGTTCAGGCTGGTGGTGGTGTAATGGTGTGGGGGATATTTTTTTGGCACACTTTGGGCCCCTTAGTACCAATTGAGCATCATTTAAAGGCCACGTCCTACCTGAGTATTGTTGGTGACCATGTCCATCCCTTTATGACTACAGTGTACCCATCTTCTGATGGCTCCTTCCAGCAGGATAATGCATCATGTCACAAAGATCAAATCATCTCATCACTGGTTTCTTGAACATTACAATGAGGTCACTGTACTCCAGTGGCCTCCACAGTCACCAGATCCCAATCCAATAGAGCAGGGGTCCCCAACCACCAGGCCGTGGCCCAATATCGGGCTGTGGCATCCCTGCAGCCAGACCGTGGGTGCGTCATGGGGCGGGCCGCATGAGAGAGCCGGGCGGGCGGATGAGAGAGACGGGGGGATGAGAAGCGGGTGGGCAGATGAGAGAAGCGGACGGGCGAGCACAGATGACATTATCTCTCTCAGGCCGCCCCGCATCACCGCTCTTCTGCCCTAACAGCAGGGCCTCTTCAATGTCGAAAATTGTACATCATTTCTCACTGCCCGCCCCGCATCACTGCTTTCCTGCCCTCATTCAGAATCAACCAGTGCATAAAGGCCTGCCTCTCTGCTAAATGAACCAGTGCAGCCACCAATGCAGTGACAATCCACATCTGGTGGCACTGGCAGGCGATGTGGCAATCTGCACCTGGTGGCAGATGACATAGCAAGTGACAAACTGCATCTGGTGGCAGGCAGCGTGGCGAGTGACAATCCGCATCTGGTGGCAGGCGATATCGCAGATGACATTCCTCATCTGGTGGCAAGCGACTTGGCAGGTGACATTCCGCATCTGGTGGCAGGCGACGTGGCAAGTAACAAGCTGCATCTGAAGGCAGGCGATGTGGCAAGTGACAATCCGCATCTAGTGGCAGGCAACATGGCAAGTAACAAGCTGAATCTGGTGGCAGGCGATGTTGCAAGTGACATTCCACATCTAGTGGCAGGCGACGTGGCAAGTGATAAGCTGCATCTGAAGGCAGGCGACATGGCAAGTAACAATCCGCATCTGGTGGCAGGCGACGTGGCAAGTGACAATCTGCATCTGGTGGCAAGCGACTTGGCAGGTGACATTCCGCATCTGGTGGCAGGCGATGTGGCAAGTAACAAGCTGCATCTGAAGGCAGGCGATGTGGCAAGTGACAATCCGCATCTAGTGGCAGGCGACGTGGCAAGTGACAATCCGCATCTGGTGGCAGGCGACGTGGCAAGTGACATTCCACATCTAGTGGCAGGCGACGTGGCAAGTGATAAGCTGCATCTGAAGGCAGGCGACGTGGCAAGTAACAAGCCGTATCTGGTCGCAAGCGACGTGACAAGTGACAATCCGCATCCGGTGGCGGGCGAAGTGGCAAGTCACAATCCGCATCTGGTGGCGGGCGAAGTGGCAAGTGACATTCCACATCTGGTGGCAGGCAACTTGGCAAGTAACCCGCTCAGGGATCCCACTGATTCTGCATTATGGTGAGTTGAACTATTTAATTTTATATTACAATATAATAATAGAAAAAATCATCCTGACACCATATTAACCAAGGTGCCGTGATGATTGGAGCTCTAACACCAGCCATTGCCCCAACAAATTGCCCGCAAGAAATCGAATACCCCCTCACACGGGACGATTTTTGTTGAAATAGGTGGTAGAGTAACAGGGTCTCTTTAAATGTAAATGAGTGCAAAAGTGACAATAATGTGCCATAAATTACAGTAAAAGCTGCTATGTTTCTACTTTTTATAAACAGGATTATTCAAAACAGTTAAAACAGTGTCTGCCAACCATTTACCATATTATTATACAGTCATTTATATGATAATGGCCATATTAATTTACTTGTGTACATTTGAAACCAATTTAGCATTTACATGCCTATTAGGAATGGGATGTTTAATGTAGGTTTGGTGGTATTTTAGATATGTAGGCGGTGAGATAATTTTCTGCCTGGCTGCCAGCTTCTATATCTTTATAATGAAACATGCATTTGTAACCTGGCTTTAGTTAATTAGAATATTCCCCGGTGGAGCTGCAGTTCTGCCTTACCTGAGCAGTAGATCACAGGGAGTGCCGACTCCTCCGGCTCGGCACTCTCCGGATTTCCAGTGACATTCTAGGGTTCTAGTTCATTGCTTTTACAAAACTCGCAGTCACAATGTTCCAGGAGATGGCTTCTGTCCCTGTGTCTCCTCCCTACGCATGCACGGTCACCCTGACCCAGCAGATAAACCTTGTCTGGGTCAAAATAATCTGACCCCTTTTGTCCTGTTTAGGTTCTAAAACAAACTGATATATTAGTAGTTCATGCATAAGTTTGAAAAAAAAAACCAAAAAATGCTGCGTATAGTTTTTACGTATCTGAACGCAGAAATATTGTAAAGTATGGACCCCTGCACAGCTGATTGTGCTTAGCAGTTCTGAATTTAATGTAAAATCAAGGTAGTAAATGACCTGTCTGCTGTTAGTAGGGTTGTCACCTGTTCAGGATTCACCCGGACAGTCGGGGTTTTGAATCATGTGTCCGGGTTTCATTCCCGTGTGTCAGAGAAATAGCAGGAGCCAGACTTGTCAGTATCGTAACGTTCCCATGCGCCTGCGCAGCAGAATAGTGCTCCGGCGCATGCGGGTGCGCGATACAGCAGGACGGCGCACGCGGGTAGGTACACGATACAGCGTAACGGCGCGGGAACATGCGCACTAGAGCGCACATTAACGTTACACCCCCTTGCTGGCCTATAAGCCCCATGTTTAATTGCTGGTTTGTCTCTCAGCTTCCTGTGTTCCTGTCTCAAGTTCTGCTTAAAGTGGAGGGCCACCCTAAAATAAAAAATAGCATGAAAAATCGTAAAAGAATTTTAAAAAAAACATTTGAAAAAAAAAAATTTTTTAAACTTACCTGAACCCTTGTTGCTAGGCAGTCTTCCTAATCTGCCTCTTCCTATTCCGCAGCATGTCCTGCTCCTCGGTGAGCGGCCCCGTTGCCTTCTGGGAACTGTGTGTGTTCCCAGAAAACCACAGGGCCATTCACAGAGCGCCGTGCCGCTCGCGCGTGCGCAGTAGGAAGCTGGCAGTGAAGCCGCAAGGCTCCACTGCCTGTTTCCCTTAGTTAGGATGGCGGTGCTGGGACCCGAGAGCCGAGAAACGGGTCGGCCTCGGGTGGCCGACATCGCGGGCACCCAGGACAGGTAAGTACTTATTTAAAGTCAGCAGCTACAGTGTTTGTAGCTGCTGACTTTTAAAAAAAAAATTTCCTGCCCGGAATCCCGCTTTAACTGTGTTTACCTGTTGTGACCCAAATTGATCCTGACCTGCTCTGACCCTCTCCAGTACTTTAACCCCGGCTTGTTTAAAGGACTTCTCTACTACCTGCCTTCTGTGTTTGACCCCCCCGGCTTGCCCAAAGGACTTTTCTACTTACCAGCTCTCTGTGCATGGCCCCGGCTTTCCTAAAGGAGTCCTCTGCTGACTTGCCTCCTGTGTTTGACCCCCGGCTTGCCTAAAGGACGTCTCTACTTACCAGCTCTCTGTGCATGACCCCGGCTTGCCTAAAGGATTCCTCTGCTGACTTGCCTCCTGTGTTTGACCCCCGGCTTGTTTAAAGGACTACTTTACCGCCCTGCTTCCTGTGTATGACCCCGGCTTGCACTAAGGACTTGCTTCTACTGAACTTTCTGTGCCTAACCCCCAGTATCCTCCTAAGACTCAGTCCCAGCTACTATCATTGGGTCTGTTGGGTTAGAGCCCCGGCCGGATCTCCTACTCCAGTCTGGTGTCAGGTCCACTCCTGCACAGCATCTCTACTCTGCGGGAGCCCTCCATTCAAGACCCATCTACCTGCTGGTAACCCACGCCTCTCGGTGCCCTATACCCTCTGTACCACCTTCAGGGGTAGAGTGCGCTTAGCTGCAAGGGGAGCCGCTCTCAGCATCTCGGCCTTGGTGAGTACCCTGACACCCTGAAACCTGGACACATTATTCAGACCAGACTGTGGTTGAGGGCTGGGCAGTGTTGGGGTACTCAGTACTGTCCAGGGGATGATAGGAAGAACGATCAGTGGTTCCCCTCCTCTCCCAATCCCCCTATCTTCACCCCCAGTTTCCGGTTTTTCATCCTCTCGTATCCCTGGCAGAGGATGTTGGTGGTATTGGCCTGAAAGCCGGACACAATAGTCAGACAGGACTGTGGGCGGTTACTTCAGGGGGGCCTGTGCCGCCTCCCTGTCACACATTTCTTAGAACCGTTTGGGTGTATTTTACTTTTGCAGCAGCTGAATGTCGGCTTCTCCTCCTCTCCAACCTGTTGCCACTCAGCTGCTGCAGGAGGAAAACACAGGAGATCTGTTCTAGTAAACTCCGCCTCCATACCCCCCAACATTTTGAAATGGGAATGAGGGACACCTACTGGCAAATGTATGTAGGCATAGGACACGCCCCCTGCCACACCCCCTTAAAAGAGAATTTTTACCACTACTATTCCTTTATATTGGCTTTTAACCACTTCAGCCCTGGAAGATTTGGTTGCTGAATGACCGGGCCATTTTTTGCGATTCGGTACTGCGTCGCTTTAACTGACAATTGCGCGGTCATGCAACGCTGTACCCGAACAAAATTGACATCCTTTTTTTTCCCCCACAAATGGAGCTTTTTTTTGGTGGTATTTGATGGCCCCTGTGTTTATTTTGTGCGCTATAAACAAAAAAAGAGCAACAATTTTGAAAAAAACGCAATATTTTTTACTTTTTGATATAATAAATATCCCCCAAAAATATATAAAAAAAATTTTACCCTCAGTTTAGGCCGATATGTATTCTTCTACATATTTTTGGTAAAAAATTGCAATAAGCGTATATTGATTGGTTTGCGCAAAAGTTATAGCATCTACAAAATAGGGGATAGTTTTTATTGTTACTTTTTTTTTTTTTACTAGTAATGGCAGCATTTTTTTTTTTTTTTAATCACAGCGGCGGGGGTGTTTTTTGAAGCACCTGATTAGAGCCAGAGGCTCTAATAGGCTTCAAAATAGGGTGGGCTCGGGGTGCAGAGCATTGCGCCAGGACCCCACCCAGGTGTTACAACAGTGAATGAATATTTGCTATTGAAACACTGACCCTCAATCCAGCCAATTAGAAGCAGGTCTGAGATCCATTTTCCGATTGGCCGAAAAGAGAAGAGTCCCAATTGGCCACTGAGGTGGAGGGAGGAAACAGAATTCACTGAGATGCCCGTAGAGAGCAGGGGAAGCCGCTGCCAAAGCCTGGGAGAAGTGCTCCAGACCCGACTGACCAGTGGGGGGGGGGGGGGTGGTGGTTCCTGTTTGCTGCCCCCCCAAAAGAAATTACCACCGGCCACCACTGATCAGGCCCATTCGTTGGTGTGAATGTAGCCTACATGTGTACATGGTGGGATGGAAACCTGAGTCAGAGGAATGAGAGAGAGGAATTTTAAAGATGTGCCCGTTTTAACCACTTCAATAGCTGCCACTTTCACCCCCTTCCTGTCCAGGCCAATTTTCAGCTTTCAGCACTGTCGTACTTTGAATGACAATTGTACGGTCATGCAAAGCTGTATCCAAATTACATTTTTATCATTTTCTTCCCACAAATAGAGCACTGATTTTGCTTTTTTGATGGGCACTGATTGGCGTTTTTGATGGGCACTGATTGGTAACTGATTGACATCTAATGGGCACCTCTGATGGGGGGGCTGTGCTGATAATCAATGCGTTGTTTATCAGCACAGACCCCCCTGTCAGGAGAGCTGCTGATCGGCTCTCCTCTGCTCCGCTTGTAAGCGCGGACTGAGGAAAGCCAATCAACGGCACTTCCTGGTCATTGCTGTTATTGGTCACAGCCAGGGCTGCAACTAACGATTATTTTCATAATCGATTAGTTGGCCGATTATTGTTTCGATTAATCGATTAATCGGTTAATAACTTAACCTAACTAAAAAAGTGTGGTGTATAATTTAGTTAATATGTAAAGTTTTAAAAAAAGGCAATTTATTCTTAAATATCTCTATGCAGTGGTAAATATAAATAACCAGCTATATGGTTAGGGAGCAAAATATCTAATCCACTCTGAGAATAACAGACAGAAGAGATATACTATATATACTATTAGAGGAGATATACTGTATATACTATTAGAGGAGAGATATACTATATATACTATTAAAGGAGATATACTGTATATACTATTAGAGGAGAGATATACCATATATACTATTAGAGGAGATATACTGTATATACTTTTAGAGGAGATATACTGTATATACTATTAGAGGAGAGATATACTATATATACTATTAGAGGAGATATACTGTATATACTATTAAAGGAGAGATATACTATATATACTATTAGAGGAGATATACTGTATATACTATTAGAGGAGAGATATACTATATATACTATTAGAGGAGATATACTGTATATACTATTAAAGGAGATACACTGTATATACTATTAGAGGAGATATACTGTATATACTAATAGAGGAGATATACTGTATATACTATTAGAGGAGATATACTGTATATACTATTAGAAGAGATATACTGTATATACTATTAGATGAAATATACTGTATATACTATTAAAGGGTAAATCTGGTAAATATCAGACTCAGAGATCACATTTTTTTTATTTAAAAACAAACAAACAATGTCTTCCTTAAAAAAAAAATTTAATTTTCAGAACGTTCGTTCGATTTCCTAATTGTTATGCCCCGTACACACGGTCGGATTTTCCGATGGAAAATGTCCGATCGGATCGTGTTGTCGGAAATTCCAACCATGTGTGGGCTCCATCGGACATTTTCCATCGGATTTTCCGACACACAAAGTTGGAGAGCAGGAGATAAAATTTTCCGACAACAAAATCCGTTGTCGAAAATTCCGATCGTGTGTACACAAATCCGACGGACAAAGTGCCACGCATGCTCAGAATAAATAAAGAGATGAAAGCTATTGGCCACTGCCCCGTTTATAGTCCCGACGTACGTGTTTTACGTCACCGCGTTTAGAACGATCGGATTTTCCGACAACTTTGTGCGACCGTGTGTATGCAAGACAAGTTTGAGCCAACATCCGTCGGAAAAAATCCTAGGATTTTGTTGTCGGAATGTCCGATCAATGTCCGACCGTGTGTACGCCCTATAAGTGGGGTCAAATCGATGTTCATTTTCAACCACAGCGACGGGAAAATTTGGAAATAGAAAACTTCTTGGTCAAACGCAATTTTCAGACAGTGTATGTGGTTTTCATTTAGAAATTACATTCATTTTCAAAACAGAATATTAAAAACAAGTGAAAATTTCAAACATTCTTTAATTCAGTGAATGTACAAAGATTTTTCGTCTGAATATTCTCATATAAAAATTGATCCGTGTGGCCAGTATAATGCCCCGTACACACGGTCGGATTTTCCGACGGAAAATGTGTGATAGGACCTTGTTGTCGGAAATTCCGACCGTGTGTAGGCTCCATCACACATTTTCCATCGGATTTTCCGACACACAAAGTTGGAGAGCAGGATATAAAATTTTCCGACAACAAAATCCGTTGTCGGAAATTCCGATCGTGTGTACACAAATCCGACGGACAAAGTGCCACGCATGCTCAGAATAAATAAAGAGATGAAAGCTATTGGCCACTGCCCCGTTTATAGTCCCGACGTACGTGTTTTACGTCACCGCGTTCAGAACGATCGGATTTTCCGACAACTTTGTGTGACCGTGTGTATGCAAGACAAGTTTGAGCCAACATCCGTCGGAAAAAATCCTAGGATTTTGTTGTCGGAATGTCCGAACAAAGTCCGACCGTGTGTATGGGGCATAAGGCTCGGTGCACACCTATTCAGTTTACTTTTGATCTGTTTCTGTAGTGCTTTTTGATTTTTGCACACGTGATTTTGCTGCAATTTGCGTTTTTGCATTTTTTTTTTTGTCAAATTTGTTGTTGGGCAGATTAAAAAACACAAATTGCTTAAAAAAACGCATTACATACTTTTCCGCAGTTTCTCCATTGAAGTATATTTTGAACCAAAAAAGCACTGTTTTGCGTTAAAAAAAATCCCCGACCCTTTCCAAATACGCAGCGGCTGAAAAAAAGCGTAGATGTAAACGTGTCCCATAGGAAACCATGTAAATGAACTGTAGTGCGTTTCTGCAAAAAACACCAAAAAACACATAGATGTGAACCAGGTCTAATGCCGCGTACACACGAGCGGACTTTACGGCGGACTTTGCCCGGCGGACTGGATTTCGTCGGACAATTCGATGTGTGTGGGCTCCAGCGGACTTTGTTTTCTCAAAAGTTGGACGGACTTAGATTTGAAACTTGTTTAAAATTTATCCGTTGAAATCGAGTCCGGTCAAAAAGTCCGCCGTCTGTATGCTAGTTCGACGGACAAAAAGCCACGCTAGGGCAGCTATTGGCTACTGGCTATGAACTTCCTTGTTTTAGTCCGGTCGTACGTCATCACGTACGAATTCGACGGACTTTGGTGGATTGTGTGTAGGCAAGTCCATTCATTCAGAAAGTCCGTCGGAAAGTACGTCGAAAAGTCCGCCGGGCAAAGTCCGCCGTAAAGTCCGCTCGTGTGTACGCGGCATAAGGCGTTTAGTAACATAATGGGGTTAAAAAAACTAAAATTAGCCCTTTTACAGTACAAAAAAAAAGCAGATGATCACTACTGTAAGGGGTTCATTTTTTTACTGTAGAACTGTGAAAGTAATATTTAGAGTAGCGATTATTTGCTCTTATTGTACTATAAAGGGCTCATTTTAGTTAATTTTTACCCCATTATGTTACTGGCCGATTAATCGATTATTAAAATAGTAATCGATTAATTTCATAATCGATTAGTTGTTTCAGCCCTAGTCACAGCTGTCATTGGCTCTTTACCACGATCAGGGATGCAGTGTGTCAGAGCGACACCCCCCCCCACCGATCGCTGCGCGCCCCAAGGGGCAGGCACGAGTGGCTTATCCTGCTGGACGTCATATGATGCCCAGTCATGATAACAGAGCGTAGGGCGGTAGGGAAGTGGTTAAGGATGTTCTGGGTATATGCACTCCGCAATGAATATGATTTATGATCTAAAAGCAGGATCTTGCTGGCAAAAGCTGACATTTTATACACATAAATATCCATATAGCATTTAAATGTGTCAAAATCTCCATACACATGTACAGGCGTTTACGTGTAATTTATACGTGTATGCAAGTAAAGTACTAACCTTGAACGCTGACTTTTCTATTTTGATGTTACAGATCAAAACGCAGTGGAAATATACTGAGCTTTACGATATGTGTGCATGGGCTCAAGGTAAACAATAGAATTGCATATCAGGGGAAAAAAAAAAATCTGCAGTACTGATAAAAATGCTGCTTTTTTGGCCTCCATGTGTATATGTGTCTAAACGTAGTACATGTAGACAGAAGCACTATGCATTATGGACCAAAACATGTTGTTTTGGTTTTTTTTACGCAGAATGTGCCAGCTTTTTTGCCATCAAGATCCTATGTAAATATCAATATTTTATTACAACTGTGTGCATGAGTCCTAATCGGCAGTGTTAATTTAGTCGACTAAAACGACTAAAACATTTTAGTCGACTAAAATGACTAAAACATTTTAGTCGACTAAATGAATACTAAATACTAAATGAAGACTAAAATACGACTAAATCGAAAACAATTGAGATGACTAAAATACGACTAAAACTAAAAGCCATTTTAATCAACAGACTAAAATGAGACTAAAACTAAATTGCAATTACTGAAATGTACTGGAGATTTTAGTCGACTAAAACGTAGGACATAGTCGACTAAAATGTACTGGAGATTTAGTCGACTAAATACGACTAAAACAATTGCAGAAGACTAAAATGGGACTAAAACTGAAATGCCATTTTAGTCTTAAGACTAAAATTAACACTGCTAATCGGGTGTTGCTTTGTTGTGTTGTGATGCTTATAGCAAATCTATTGTGTTCTTACCTCTCTTGCTGCCCTCCAAAGGTGTGCGCAGCCTATTGCATTAGGGTGTGCACCCCAAAGCTCAAACACACACTACCGATCACTCACGATGTTCATTCAGAAAGGTAAGGGGCCAGTACATTACATGACTGACGGATACAGATGTCATTATTCCCCTAATACCAAACCACATCCATCTTTACCCCAATAACTCAAACCACACCGAGCTTGGAGTATAAAAGGCCGTAGTGGCCTAATTTATTTAACAAATAATTTTATATATAAAAATATAACATATAAAACATTATCTATCATAAATAGAAAAAACATCAACAACAAACAACAACATCTGTTAAAACAACCTGTTTGATCATCAAGCGTTGGTCTGAGCAATATCTTAAAAAATCCTCCGTGTCCATAACAGGACTAGCACTGCGGTCCCATCAAATCTATCAAAATAGGCCTCAAGCCGACAAGCTGGCTCAGAGACTAGCAATGACCGCAGTGCCCCATTATCACTTCCCGGTTAACCTCCGTTAACCGGGAACCACAATCCTGAGCCATAGCAACGCTGGCTCCCAAAAAAGACTCTTACTTTTACCATCCACCTTCTTTTTGCCCAGACCAACGCCCGCCACAGCACCCAAGAATAATACCTTAATCTTGGGTGCCCCTCCACACCCGAAGTGGTCTCTGTATGCCATCTTGTAGCCCCAAGGCCCACAAATCAATTCCAACCTCGTTCAAATGCACTCCATCCGCTCTTAAATACCGCCATGTCTCAAACTCGAGTTCCAAATGCCTAACCGCCAGCCCACCGTTATTTACTACAAACTTGCTAACTTCCCTATTTATTTTTTTTACGTGCCCTGTTGACCCCCTCCACTGATCTAGCCATCCTCCAGGAAGACCGGGCCACCATGTCTGACCAAACAATCACCATTTTCGGAAAGGTTTCTCTCAACCGCAAAACATCCAACTTGATGTCGCGCTTCAGGTCCACCATAGATCTCATACCCAGGTCATTACCGCCAGCATGTATTACCAATACATCCGGCGGCCTATCGCGCTGCGCATAACGATGCACCTCCGGCACCAATCTGACCCACAACATGCCAGGGATCCCCAGCCACTTTATGCACGCTTCCCTCCTGCCAAAGCCCAATTGCCTACCCTCATGGCGGGCGTCCCCTCTCCGAGCCCCCCACGCCACATAGGAATGACCCATGATCCAGACCATCCCAGGCAGCGAATCTGAAATAGAAAAAAAAAACACAGAAAAACCATACTATAACCAACAACCCTATTAACACTTACCGACCCCATCACCCATATCTCTATTACACATAAAATACTTAACCTACAAACTAACCACCAAATTGGGCCGCACATAAGATTGAAACCTCTTGGATTCCCATCTACCAATCTTTTTCACCATCTCCTCCCCCAATCCATTCCTGGCTGCTTCCGTGGCTGCTCCTATCCTGAAGGAATGTGACGAGAAATCCTTCTCGGTCAGTCCTAAACCCCGGATGCATTTTGCAAAAACTGCCCCAAATTGAAATCTGGATAAAAATTCACCACCTGAATGTACCAAAAGGGGGCCCATTCCCACCGGGCGCAAACTCAAAAACTCCCGCACTGCCCCAACTGGGCACAACACCGAACCCATAACCGGATACACCCTCACGATTCTGCCCCTTCCCAGTTGATCGGTCTTTGATTTTCTCAAATACAACTGCAAGACTTCCGTCTCACACTTCACATCCTGATAACTCAGCCCTCCCTGTACCCTCTTAGAAGGGCTAACCAACTCCCCTATTCTAAAAGCCCCAAAACGCTAATAAAAAGGCTACCTTGAACAACAGCCCTTCATAACCTGAAGAGCACACCCTCTCCAGATGCGCTATAACACCCTGCAAAATCTCGAATGTCACCGGCCTTCTCTCATCCTTCCAAACCCAAGCCTTTCTGTAACCCTTCATTGCCTGCCGAACCCAGAAGTCTTTCGTAAAATCCATCTGACCTTGCAACTTAAACAGAAAGGCCAACCCAGTTACAATCTTATTCACTACAGCTGCAGACACACCCTCCTCCATTTTCCTGGCAATGTAGTATATCAAGAGCAACCGGACCTCTCCACTCACCGGCTCCTCCCCGATTTCTTTCCCAAAATCCAACCATTCCTGCCATACCCTGGTGTAAGCCGCCCACGTGGACCCACTTACCGAGTTCTTTATCCATCCGGCAATGAAGCCAATGCTATCCCCCACAGCCAGTTGGGACAAGGAACCCCGTGTTGCTCCGCCTCCGGCGCCAACTCCCGGAACCTTTCCCACTGGAAGCGAGACAACGCATCAGCTATAACATTTTCCACCCCTGGTAAATGGACCGCGTGAATGAAAACATTCAGTTGCAAACAACGTAGTACCAGATGTTGTAATAGCCTAATCACTGGCGGAGATGATGCCGTGTTCCTATTAATTACCTGTACCACACCTAGGTTGTCCCCGTGGAAACGCACCTTCAGGTCCCTGAATGATGCTCCCCATAACTCCACCGCCAGCACCACCGGAAACAACTCCAGCAGCACCAGGTTTTTTGTAAATCCTGCTTCCACCCACGACTGAGGCCAAGGCCCAGCACTCCACTGTCCCTGAAAAAATGCCCCAAAACCTGTTGAACCTGCGGCGTCAGTAAACAGTTCCAAGTCAAAATTGCTGACCGGACCAGCCATCCAGAAAGCCCTCCCGTTAAAAGCTTCCAAAAAGGTGTGCCACACCCTTAAGTCCGCTCTATGTGTTTCTTTTAAGCGAACGAAATGCCTTGGCGATTTTACGCCGCTCGTGCTGGCCGACAACCTGCGACAGAAAACCCTCCCCATTGGTAATATGCGGCATGCAAAATTAAGCTTGCCCAATACCGATTGTAGCGTCTTCAGTTGCACTTTCCGCAAACCCATGAGCCCCGCAATTTCCCTCTTCAGGTCCTCCAGTTTATTGTCCGGCAACCGGCATTCCATTGCCTCCGTGTCCAGCACAATGCCCAAGAACGTGATGACCGTACTCGGTCCCTCCGTTTTGTCAGCCGCCAATGGAATGCCGAATTTGTCTGCAATATGTTCCAGCGTAGCCAAAAGCACCGCGCAGATCCTCGAATCAGCTGGGCCCATGCAGAGAAAATCATCCAGGTAATGAATTATAGAATTCACACCTGACACCTCCCTAACAACCCATTCCACAAACGAGCTGAACTGCTCAAATATCGCGCACGATATAGAGCAGCCCATTGGTAAGCATTGGTCAACATAAAATTCGTTGTTCCAATGACATCCCAATAACCGAAAGCTGTCCGGGTGTACTGGCAGCAGTCGGAAAGCTGATTCCACATCTGCCTTTGCCATGAGAGCCCCCTTTCCATACCGTCACACCCAGCCCACTGCCGCATCGAATGATGTATAGGTCACGGAAAACTCACCCTGGTCTATCGCATCATTGACCGACCCCCCTTTTGGGAATGATAAATGATGGATTAGCCTGAATTTACCTGGCTCCTTCTTTGGGACCACACCCAGAGGTGACACCACCAAGTTATCCAACGGCGACACCGAAAAAGGACCTCCCATCCGACCCAATGCAACCTCCTTCCTTAGTTTCTCAGAAACTACCTCCGGGTGTTGCATAGCTGACTTTAAATTAGGCGACACAGGCGGGATAACCGACAGATTGCACGGTATCCTAAATCCCACTGAGAAACCTTCATCCAACAATTGCGCTGCTTTTTTGTCTGGGTACCTACCTAGAAACGGCCGCATCTTTTCCACTCTCACCGGGGTCCTCCCTTTTGTTTGCAGTGTCTCCTTGCCTACCCTTTCCTTGCTTGAAACACCTTGACCCCGGGTGGGATCCCCCACATCCTGAACACTCGTGTTTATACTTACATGAGGTTCCAAACCTGCAGGTCCCGGTGTTGTATTGCCAACAAACCCCCTTTTTGTTTCCGACCGTATGTCCCTGGGTGGAAGGTCCACCGGTCCCTCCTGGAAAAAACTGGTTGGAGGCCCTCGTCGTCGTCGTCATCAGTCTCATCCATAGGCTGATGTCCTTGTGATCCCAACGGAGCGTCGGTCTGATTGCCCTCCGTTGACGGAACTGTTCATCATACCTCAGCCACGCCGTGCCCCCATAAACCCTGTACGCCTCTCCTATAGCATCTTGATAGCAAAATAGAGCCGAGCAATGCTCCGGGTGCTTCTCACCTATCACACTTGCCATAATCGCAAAAGCCTGCAACCAGTTTGCAAATGTTCTAGGGATCAGCCTGTACCTCCTCTTCTCCTCGTCCTCCTTCTTCAAATCATCCAGTTTCACCCTATCCAGATTAAATTTCTCTAACGGCAGTAGGGGAAATATCTCAACATATTCACCCTTCCACAGTTTTTCCCGCACTTCTTGCTTCAGGTGCGCGCCCAACGGTCCCTCATAGCACACATACACCTCGCACCTGGCTGCATCTGCCAATCTGGTTATATCCTGCCTGCTTGTGGTCTCAGCTGTTTTGTCCGTCCCCTGCGCCCCTGTACTCCCGGGCGTTACCGGTTCAGGCGCGGCCACCGCCGCCATGACCGAAGGTACCGCCGTTGTTCCTCCCGTGTGCACCACCGCCCCGGTGCCTCCTGCCGGCGGCGCCCACGCTGTTGCAGGGCCCGAGGGAACCATCCCTGCTCCCTCAAAGCGCTGAAGTAGCTCCCTAATGCCTGCTAAAAACCCCCCCAATGCTGTAGCCCCCCTACTGCCTGACGCCCCCGACCCACTGCTGCCCTTGCCCCCTACTGCACCCCCCATCCCCCCCACTCTGGCCTGACTGGAATTAAGGAATAAAGCATTGGACTCACCAGGCTGCACAGGCGTAGCCTCATCAGCCGGAACAGGGATCTCCACCGCTGCTGTTCTCCTTTGCTGGGGTACCGATTCTTCCTCCGACCCGGACCATCCACCTGCTCGATCGCCACTTCTCCCTCCTTCTTCCTCTGACGAAGGCCCACCCGGCCTGGCCGCCGGGGTTGCCGCCATGACTGTGGCCGTACGCCCCCGCCTCCGCGTGTCTCTTCCGCCCGCTGACTTGCTGGTTGCCTTGCCCGGACCGGTGTGCCTGACCTCAGTCCTGCCGCCTGGTACCTGCGATGCCCCGCTAGGCCGACCCCTCTCCATCCTCCTGTGTGCCCCTGCCGTGGAACCGGACGGCCCAGGGCTCGCTGCACGTGTCCTCTCCCTTGCTGCTGGCTCACTCCTGCAGGGGGCGGGGCTCTCGCTCCTCACTCTGCCCGCTCTGTTAGGCCGCACCGCCGCTTCCATCCCTTCCAAACGATCGCTCCGCCGGGTCCCGCCGGCACTCGCTCTCCCGACATCCGCTCCGGCCATTCTCTTTGGCGGTGGGCCCACGCGAGACCCGAAAGAGTCCCGGGTTGCCGCTGTCCAGAAACCCGCTGGTCGGGGGAGAACCGCTCAGGTGGCCGGGACCGCCGCGTTCTGGCGCGGCTAGACCTACCCAGCGCCTCAGGCTGACTGTTCTGCAAAGCCGCAGCTATGGTCTCTTGCAGCCATGCTGCCCCACGAACCGCGGCCTCCTCCCTAAGCTGCTCCATGAGTCCATCCAGCTCCATCTTCAGTGAACTTTCTCCAACCACTGTTACTCCCCCCTGGGCGGGGTTAACCTATAAAGCCCTGTTTGATACCTCCCCCTCGGTTACTTTTTTGTACCCACCCCCTAAACTATTAACTCCCCTGTTACCACAGTCATGTATGCCCTCCGCTATGCATTACATGCTGTTGCTGCGGGCTTCTCTTATTTAGTGGCCCCTTTCCCCATTCCGAAAAGAAAACATCCCTGCAGCAACAGCCAATGGGAGAGGAGAGGAGGGAATGATGGGAGCCAGGGCAGTAGAGGGAATCTCCTGCACGGGGTGATTAGGGTGTGCCTGGGCACACCTGGCACACCCCGTGCGCACGCCTATGCTGCCCTCAGTGAAGAATTCTACACTGACCTCCTGTATCCTGTATTAAGATGGAAGTCAGCTGGTAGAACAACTGAGTGCTGCCAGGGACACAGCAAATTGACACTCCAGGAAGTGTCAGTTTTGCAAGAACTTCAGAGAAGGATTTTATTCTTTTATAGTGGGAGCTTGTTTGAGCATCTTCAGTAAAGTCCCTTCATCTTAAAAGTGGTTCTCCAGACGAAAATGATAATTTGTCCTTTTTTAGCTTCCTATAATATACACTCAACACCGGCCACTTTATTAGGTACACCTTGCTAGTACCGGGTTGGACCCCCTTTTTGCCTTCAGAACTGCCTTAATTCTTCATGGAATAGATTCAACAAGGTGTTGGAAACATTCCTCAGAGATTTTGGTCAATATTGACATGATAGCATCACGCAGTTGCTGCAGATCTGTCAGCTGCACGTCCATGATGCAAATCTCCCGTTCCTCCACATTCCAAAGGTGCTCTATTGGATTGAGATCTGGTGACTGTGGAGGCCATTGGAGTACAGGGACCTCATAGTCATGTTCAAGAAACCAGTGATGAGATGATTTGATCTTTGTGACATGGTGCATTATCCTGCTGGAAGGAGCCATCAGAAGACGGGTACACTGTAGTCATAAAGGGATGGACATGGTCAGCGACAATACTCAGGTAGGCCGTGGAGTTTAAAAAATGCTCAAATGGTACTAAGGGGCCCAAAGTGTGCCAAGAAAATATCCGCTCCTTCCTGACTAACACCACAAAACAAGTTATTTGTTCCTTGGTTATATCCCGCCGTGACTACTGCAACTCCCTCCTCACTGGCCTACCTATACACAGCCTGCCCCCTTCCTTCTATTATGAAATACTGCCAGGCCTATACAACTTACTAACTGATCTGTGACTGCTGCTCCTCTCTGCCAATCCCTTTACTGGCTTCCACTAACCCAATATATAAGATTCAAAATACTAACCAGAACATACAAAGCCATCCACAATACTGCCCCCCAGCTACATCACCAACCTCATCTGCAGATATTGTCCAAATCATCCTCTCCGCTCCTCCCAGGACCTCCCGCTCTCTAGCTCCCTTGTTACCTCCTCCCATGCTCGCCTCCATCAGGACTTCTCCAGAGCCTCTCCCTCAGTGGCGGCTGGTGCTCAAAATTTTTGGGGGGGGGGGCGCAAACAAACTGAAAAAAACTGAACCCCCCATCAATTGCAGCCTCACTGTGCCCATCAAATGCAGCCACTGTGCCCATCAAATGCAGGTTTGTGCCCATCAAACGCAGCCACTTGTGCCCATCAAACGCAGCCACTTGTGCCCATCATACACAGCCACTTGTGCCCATCATATGCAGCCACTTGTGCCCGTCAAGTGCAGCCACTTGTGCCCATCAAATGCAGCCACTTGTGCCCATCAAATGCAGCCACTTGTGCCCATCGTATGCAGCCATTTGTGCCCATCATATGCAGCCATTTGTGCCCATCAAATGCAGCCATTTGTGCCCATCATTTGCAGCCACTTGTGCCCAGTATATGCAGCCACTTCTGCCAATCAAATGCAGCTACTTGTGCCTGTCAAATGCAGCCACTTGTGCCCGTCGAATGCAGCCACTTGTGCCCCTCAAATGCAGCCTCGACTGTCACTTCACTAACCCCCCCATGGCCGGTCTGGCGGCACTTACCGCTCCTCTCCTGGGGTGATGGGGCTCTCCTCCTCGGCGGCTCTCCTTCCTAGAGGTTCTTCTCCTCGGCGGGAAGCGGCGGCTCTCTTCCTTGGCGGCTCTCCTCCTCGGCGGCTCTCCTTGCAGCTCCTGTGTCCGCTCGGCTCGTCTTCAGGCTTCCTCCGCCGTGTCTCCTCTTCCATCAAAGCGTTTGGCCAAAGCATTAGGCAATCCCATTGGAAGCCTATCGGGAGACAGGTCTCACTGACCTGCCTGCTGATTGGAAGGGAGGACTGTTAGTGCGAAAATTCATTTGCTATGCCACACAACAGGGTGGGTTTAGGACGCAGTGTTCTGCGCCCGAAGCCCACCCTATTTTGAAGCCTATTAGAGCCTCTGGCTCTAATCACGTGCTTCAAAATACACCCCCCCCGCCTATCCTCGCTATAGTATTTCATGTGTCCGGCGCACATGAATAGGGAGGGCGGCGCACACAATGCACGAGCCTCCACTGGCCTCTCCCGTACTCTGGAACTCCCTACCCCAGTATGTCTGGTCAGCTCCTACCCTGTCCAACTTTAGGCGATCCTTGAAAACTCATTAATTCAGAGAAGCCTACCCCACCTCCACCTAAAAAACTGTACTTGAGTCACCTCCATCAGATCTCCCCCTGCAGCTATTACTTTTTGTACCACCTCCCCCTTCCTTTAAATTGTAAGCTCCACGAGCAGCGCCCTCCTATTCCTTCTGTATTGAGTGGTGTTGTATTTGTAGTGTTCTCTATTTGTAAAGCATTGTGCAAACTGTTGGCGCTATATAAATCCTGAATAGTAAGTAATAATCATAATAATGTGAATATAAAAAGATACTTTTATTGATGATTTTTTTTAAAATAAAAACAACTTTAAAAACTCTCTAGTAATCAAGCAATTGTATTTGTACCATTTGGGCTGACGGTAAGGTGGTGACTTCCCGACTTTCCACCTACTTTATTAGGAATGAGAAAAATCGAGCGTGGAACACGGATCTCTGCCTTCCCATAATACAAGCACCTCCCATACAATGAGTAAGCACATTTTAGGCACACATTTAACCATTTGATCGCCCCTGATGGTAACCCCTTCCCTGTCAGTGTCATTAGTACAGTGACAGTGCATATGTTTAGCACTGATTACTATATTAGTATCACTGTGTCAAAAGTGTCACTTAGTGTCCGATTTGTCCGCTGGAATGTCGCGCAGTCCTGCTATAATTCGCTGATCACCGCCATTACTAGTAAAAATAAATCAATAAAAACTTCCATAAATATATCCCATAGTTTGTAGACGCTATAACTTTTGCGCAAACAAATCAATATACACTTATTGGGATTTTTTTTACCAAAAACATGCCTAAACTGATGAAGAAATTCGATTTTTTAACATTTTTTTTTAATTGGATATGTATATAGCAGAAAGTAAAAAATTAGTTTTTTTTTTCAAAATTGTCGGTATTTTTTTGTTTATAGCGCAAAAAAATAAAAACCGCAGAGGTGATCAAATACCACCAAAAGAAAGCTCCTTTTTGTGGGAAAAAAGGACATTTTTGGGGGGGTGCAGCACCGCACGTCCACGCAATTGTCAGTTAAAGTAACGCAGTGCCGTATCGCAAAAAAATGGCCTGGTCATGGAGAGGGGTAAAACCTTCCGGGGCTTAAGTGGTTAAATGGCTCTTGAGGGTTTTGGAAGCTCTTTACACTAATCCTTGACCTGTTCTTGAGCCAAAAATTCTCCCCTCAATACCCTCAATACTTTATGGTGTTTTTTTGTTATTTTTTTTTTTTTTAAGAACACAAATACATTTATAAACATTAGATTAAAAAAATGAAACTCTTTAAAATACATTTCAGCAAAAAAAAAAAGCACTTTCTAAATAAAAGAGAATTTTCTTCAAGCAAATTTTGTCTAAGCAGCTCAATGAGCAATATCGAGACATTCCGCTCCGGCAAACCTAATAACAGTTCCGTTTAATAAAGTTTCTGCTTCACGGGTTGCTTATATTTTGTGTCTTTAATAATTTACAACTTAAAAAGCTCAATTCCAGTCAAAGCATTTTATTTCTTTTATAGAGAAGGAACGAGTTGGAGCCTCTTCCAGTTTTTTTTATTGACATCTGCGTCCTTTCTATGGACATTCCCCTCACTTCAGTATAGGAAATGATAGAAAGTCTCTGCAATTGAGACAAAAATAAATCTTAAAGTGGTTGTAAACTTCAGACATAAAATACACTGTATTGTCAAAAGTATCAGGACACCTGCCTTTACACGCACATGAACTTTAATGGCATTCCAGTCTTAGTCTGTAGGGTTCAATATTGAGTTGGCCCACCCTTTGCAGCTATAACAGCTTCAACTCTTTTGGGAAGGTTGTCCACAAGGTTTAGGAGTGTGTCTATGGGAATGTTTAACCATTCTCCCAGAAAAACATTTGTGAGGTCAGGCACTGATGTTGGACGAGAAGGCCTGGCTCGCAGTCTCCACTCTAATTCATCCCAAAGGTGTTCTATCGGGTTAAGGCCAGTCAAGTTCCTCCACCCCAAACTCGCTCATCCATGTCTTTGTGGACCTTGATTTCTGCTCTGGTGAGCAGTCATGTTGGAACAAGGAGGGGCCATCCCCAAACTGTTCCCACAAAGTTGGGAGCATGAAATTGTCCAAATTGTCTTGGTATGCTGACGCCTTAAGAGTTCCCTTCACTGGAACTAAGGGGCCAAGCCCAACCCCTGAAAAACAACCCCACACCATAACCCCCCTCCACCGAATGACTTGGACCAGTGCACAAAGCAAAGTCCATAAAGACATGGATGAGCGAGTTTGGGGTGGAGGAGCTTGACTGGTCTGACCTCAACCCAATAGAACACCTTTGGAATGAATTAGAGCGGAGATTGCGAGCCAGGCCTTCTCCTCCAACATCAATGTCTGACCTCACAAATGCTTTTCTGGAAGAACGGTCAAACATTCCCATAGACACACTCCTAAACCTTGTGGACAGCCTTCCCAGAAGAGTTGAAGCTGTTATAGATGCAAAGGGTGGGCCAACTCAATATTTAACCCTACGGACCAAGACTGGAATGCCATTAAAGTTCATGTGCGTGTAAAGGCAGGCGTCCCAAAACTTTTAACAATATAGTGTATGACCAAAGCATATCCTTCTATAGTGTTTACATGTCCCAGTCCAGAGCTCTAAGTGTCATTTCTGTCTGCTGCCTCGTTCCTCTGCTATCAGTATAAATAATTTCTGACAAGTTTTCCTGACACCAAGATAAAAAAGGTGACAGGGGAGGAAGCTCCAGCTAATTGACAGCCTCATCTCTGTTTCTGTGCGGTGGGGGGGCGGTGTCTCTTACCTCCAATCAGCTCTCCTTACTGAGCTCCGCAGAGTGTGATTTTAGCTCTCCGCTCCTTTTTTCTGACAGCTCAGACAAGCTGTATAAATTCTGCCCTTTGAATGGATGTAGAGAAGAGAAGACTGCAGATAAACAGGTACAACTTATGTAGGAGGATTTGTTCCGTCTCTGGGTATTACCTGAAGCCAGTCTTTTCACTGTGTATGTAAGGGTTTAAAACCACTTTAAGTGAGGATGGTTTAGAACTCACAATGTTTATATTGCTGTCCTGGAGCGGTGGCAGGTGCAGCCTCCTGTCAGAGACCATGAAATCAGGCTGAGACAGAAATACAGTTAAATCACACTTGTTTAATAATAAAAGTAAAAAGAACAAAAGTTGTCAAAACATAGCCAAAGTTCAGTAACCGTAACGGATAGTCAGCCAAGCCAGAAGTCAGGGATCAATGTAGTGGAACAGCAAGCAGGATCTGGAGCCAGAAGGGATGTCAGCTATTCTTATACTGGCTCGCAGGAGATTTCTGTGATGTGACCAAGGCGAAGGCAGAGCTCCTCTGGACTGGACGGCTTAAGTAGGCAGGACTGACAAGCAGGATATCATCAACAGGTGAGTCACTGTGGAGAGATAGGAGCTGGCAATTAGCCGACAGCTGAGCGGCCAGCTCAGAGAAGGAAGGGCTGAGCCCAGCCCTGACACCTCCATATCATGTCACAGGTAATAGAGGTGAGGATAAATGTTTCATCTTCCCATGTCAATACAAAAATAAGAAATATGAATCAAGCTAAGATTATAATAGTTCAGAAAAGATTTTGTTGCAAGGATTTAAGTTTTGCAGGTAGAGGTCATCTAAGGTCTTGCATACGTGAGCGTAAATATATGGAATTTGCTGTCTGATCCTCATCTCTGCAGGGTGCTCCCTGATGCCTGGGACCAAACACAATGTACTATGCTGAACGCTCATTGTTTAGCAAAGAACTAAGCTGCATGCTCTAGCTGCTTTGGTAATCATTTTATTCTCGTTCCAAAAACCTCATCAGTGCTGTCGTAGGGGATTTACAATCAACTTACAGTGATTCTAAAGGTATTATTAAAAAATATATATATATACTTACCTGCTCTGTGCTATAGTTTTGCACAGGACAGCCCCAATCCTCTTCTTTTTGGGTTCCCTGCCAGCGATCCTGGCTCCTCCCCCCTGCCGAGTGCCCCCCAATAAATATAAAAAGATAACTGTAAGCGCAAAAGACAGTGGGACCGCGGACATGTTAGTGGGCAATAATCTAATAAATAATGTTAGTCCATTAGTCCATGGGGATCAGTTCTCTTGCTATGGGGGCACTCGAGCAGGCTCGCTCCCAAGCTGCGCTCCTGTAAATGGACTTTGTGTGAGCTCGGCCCCAACCCCCTCTCTCCTCATTGGCTCACTGGCTTTGATTGACAGCAGCATGAGCCAATGGTTCCTGTTGCTGTGTGTGCTAATGAGGAGAGAGAGACATGGGAGAGTCGCTGCTCAGAGATCAGAGATCGACATCGCTCAGGTAAGTATAGGGGTGGCTGGTGGGGGGGGGGGCGGGGGCTGCACCCAAAAGGTTTTTTACCTAATGCATTAAGATATACTTGTCGTGAACAGGTCCAAATCTAAATTTAGTTGTGCCCCTTCAAGTCTCTGAGAGTGCATCCACTGATCCATGAGCCAGCCTGACACAGACAGTTGAAGTAAGGGGGAACTCTGATGGGGACAATCCATGTAAGGGGGAACTCTGATGGGGACAATCCATGTAAGGGGGCACTCTGATGGGGACAATCCATGTAAGGGGGCACTCTGATGGGGACAATCCATGTAAGGGGGCACTCTGATGGGGACAATCCATGTAAGGGGGCACTCTGATGGGGACAATCCATGTAAGGGGGCACTCTGATGGGGACAATCCATGTAAGGGGGCACTCTGATGGGGACAATCCATGTAAGGGGGCACTCTGATGGGGACAATCCATGTAAGGGGGAACTCTGATGGGGACAATCCATGTAAGGGGGCACTCTGATGGGGACAATCCATGTAAGGGGGAACTCTGATGGGGACAATCCATGTAAGGGGGCACTCTGATGGGGACAATCCATGTAAGGGGGAACTCTGATGGGGACAATCCATGTAAGGGGGAACTCTGATGGGGACAATCCATGTAAGGGGGCACTCTGATGGGGACAATCCATGTAAGGGGGCACTCTGATGGGGACAATCCATGTAAGGGGGAACTCTGATGGGGACAATCCATGTAAGGGGGAACTCTGATGGGGACAATCCATGTAAGGGGGCACTCTGATGGGGACAATCCATGTAAGGGGGCACTCTGATGGGGACAATCCATGTAAGGGGGCACTCTGATGGGGACAATCCATGTAAGGGGGAACTCTGATGGGGACAATTCATGTAAGGGGGCACTCTGATGGGGACAATTCATGTAAGGGGGAACTCTGATGGGGACAATCCATGTAAGGGGGAACTCTGATGGGGACAATCCATGTAAGGGGGCACTCTGATGGGGACAATCCATGTAAGGGGGCACTCTGATGGGGACAATCCATGTAAGGGGGCACTCTGATGGGGACAATCCATGTAAGGGGGCACTCTGATGGGGACAATTCATGTAAGGGGGCACTCTGATGGGGACAATTCATGTAAGGGGGAACTCTGATGGGGACAATCCATGTAAGGGGGAACTCTGATGGGGACAATCCATGTAAGGGAGAACTCTGATGGGGACAATCCATGTAAGGGGGAACTCTGATGGGGACAATCCATGTAAGGGGGAACTCTGATGGGGACAATCCATGTAAGGGGGAACTCTGATGGGGACAATCCATGTAAGGGGGCACTCTGATGGGGACAATCCATGTAAGGAGGAACTCTGATGGGGACAATCCATGTAAGGGGACACTCTGATGGGGACAATCCATGTAAGGGGGCACTCTGATGGGGACAATCCATGTAAGGGGGCACTCTGATGGGGACAATCCATGTAAGGGGGAACTCTGATGGGGACAATCCATGTAAGGGGGAACTCTGATGGGGACAATCCATGTAAGGGGGCACTCTGATGGGGACAATCCATGTAAGGGTGAACTCTGATGGGGACAATCCATGTAAGGGGGAACTCTGATGGGGACAATCCATGTAAGGGGGAACTCTGATGGGGACAATCCATGTAAGGGGGCACTCTGATGGGGACAATCCATGTAAGGGGGCACTCTGATGGGGACAATCCATGTAAGGGGGCACTATGATGGGGACAATCCATGTAAGGGGGCACTCTGATGGGGACAATCCATGTAAGGGGGCACTCTGATGGGGACAATCCATGTAAGGGGGCACTATGATGGGGACAAACCATGTAAGGGGGAACTCTGATGGGGACAATCCATGTAAGGGGGCACTCTGATGGGGACAATCCATGTAAGGGGGCACTCTGATGGGGACAATCCATGTAAGGGGGCACTCTGATGGGGACAATCCATGTAAGGGGGCACTCTGATGGGGACAATTCATGTAAGGGGGCACTCTGATGGGGACAATTCATGTAAGGGGGAACTCTGATGGGGACAATCCATGTAAGGGGGAACTCTGATGGGGACAATCCATGTAAGGGGGAACTCTGATGGGGACAATTCATGTAAGGGGGAACTCTGATGGGGACAATCCATGTAAGGGGGAACTCTGATGGGGACAATCCATGTAAGGGAGAACTCTGATGGGGACAATCCATGTAAGGGGGAACTCTGATGGGGACAATCCATGTAAGGGGGAACTCTGATGGGGACAATCCATGTAAGGGGGAACTCTGATGGGGACAATCCATGTAAGGGGGCACTCTGATGGGGACAATCCATGTAAGGAGGAACTCTGATGGGGACAATCCATGTAAGGGGACACTCTGATGGGGACAATCCATGTAAGGGGGCACTCTGATGGGGACAATCCATGTAAGGGGGAACTCTGATGGGGACAATCCATGTAAGGGGGCACTCTGATGGGGACAATCCATGTAAGGGGGCACTCTGATGGGGACAATCCATGTAAGGGGGCACTCTGATGGGGACAATTCATGTAAGGGGGCACTCTGATGGGGACAATCCATGTAAGGGGGAACTCTGATGGGGACAATCCATGTAAGGGGGCACTCTGATGGGGACAATCCATGTAAGGGTGAACTCTGATGGGGACAATCCATGTAAGGGGGAACTCTGATGGGGACAATCCATGTAAGGGGGCACTCTGATGGGGACAATCCATGTAAGGGGGCACTCTGATGGGGACAATCCATGTAAGGGGGCACTATGATGGGGACAATCCATGTAAGGGGGCACTCTGATGGGGACAATCCATGTAAGGGGGCACTCTGATGGGGACAATCCATGTAAGGGGGCACTATGATGGGGACAAACCATGTAAGGGGGAACTCTGATGGGGACAATCCATGTAAGGGGGCACTCTGATGGGGACAATCCATGTAAGGAGGAACTCTGATGGGGACAATCCATGTAAGGAGGCACTCTGATGGGGACAATCCATGTAAGGGGGCACTCTGATGGGGACAATCCATGTAAGGGGGAACTCTGATGGGGACAATCCATGTAAGGAGGCACTCTGATGGGGACAATCCATGTAAGGGGGCACTCTGATGGGGACAATCCATGTAAGGGGGCACTCTGATGGGGACAAACCATGTAAGGGGGAACTCTGATGGGGACAATCTATGTAAGGGGGAACTCTGATGGGGACAATCAGTGTAAGGGGGAACTCTGATGGGGACAATCCATGTAAGGGGGCACTCTGATGGGGACAATCCATGTAAGGGGGAACTCTGATGGGGACAATCCATGTAAGGGGGAACTCTGATGGGGACAATCTATGTAAGGGGGAACTCTGATGGGGACAATCAGTGTAAGGGGGAACTCTGATGGGGACAATCCATGTAAGGGGGCACTCTGATGGGGACAATCCATGTAAGGGGGCACTCTGATGGGGACAATCCATGTAAGGGGGCACTCTGATGGGGACAATCCATGTAAAGGGGAACTCTGATGGGGACAATCCATGTAAGGGGGCACTCTGATGGGGACAATCCATGTAAGGGGGAACTCTGATGGGGACAATCCATGTAAGGGGGCACTCTGATGGGGACAATCCATGTAAGGGGGCACTCTGATGGGGACAATCCATGTAAGGGGGAACTCTGATGGGGACAATCCATGTAAGGAGGCACTCTGATGGGGACAATCCATGTAAGGGGGAACTCTGATGGGGACAATCCATGTAAGGGGGAACTCTGATGGGGACAATCCATGTAAGGGGGCACTCTGATGGGGACAATCCATGTAAGGGGGCACTCTGATGGGGACAATCCATGTAAGGGGGCACTCTGATGGGGACAATTCATGTAAGGGGGCACTCTGATGGGGACAATCCATGTAAGGGGGCACTCTGATGGGGACAATCCATGTAAGGGGGCACTCTGATGGGGACAATCCATGTAAAGGGGAACTCTGATGGGGACAATCCATGTAAGGGGGAACTCTGATGGGGACAATCCATGTAAGGGGGCACTCTGATGGGGACAATCCATGTAAGGGGGCACTCTGATGGGGACAATCCATGTAAGGGGGCACTCTGATGGGGACAATCCATGTAAGGGGGCACTCTGATGGGGACAATCCATGTAAGGGGGCACTCTGATGGGGACAATCCATGTAAGGGGGCACTCTGATGGGGACAATCCATGTAAGGGGGCACTCTGATGGGGACAATCCATGTAAGGGGGCACTCTGATGGGGACAATCCATGTAAAGGGGAACTCTGATGGGGACAATCCATGTAAGGGGGCACTCTGATGGGGACAATCCATGTAAAGGGGAACTCTGATGGGGACAATCCATGTAAGGGGGAACTCTGATGGGGACAATCCATGTAAGGGGGCACTCTGATGGGGACAATCCATGTAAGGGGGCACTCTGATGGGGACAATCCATGTAAGGGGGCACTCTGATGGGGACAATCCATGTAAAGGGGAACTCTGATGGGGACAATCCATGTAAGGGGGCACTCTGATGGGGACAATCCATGTAAGGGGGCACTCTGATGGGGACAATCCATGTAAAGGGGAACTCTGATGGGGACAATCCATGTAAGGGGGCACTCTGATGGGGACAATCCATGTAAGGGGGCACTCTGATGGGGACAATCCATGTAAAGGGGAACTCTGATGGGGACAATTCATGTAAAGGGGAACTCTGATGGGGACAATCCATGTAAGGGGGCACTCTGATGGGGACAATCCATGTAAGGGGGCACTCTGATGGGGACAATCCATGTAAGGGGGAACTCTGATGGGGACAATCCATGTAATGTGGCACTCTGATGGTGAAATCTGAAGTAAAGAGGCACTCTGATGAAGTCTCTGATGTAAAGGGGCACTCTGATAGGGACACCTGATGTAAAGGGGCACTCTGATGAGGATCCTGATATACAGAGTCACTCTGATAGGAACCTTGATAAAAAGGGTCACTCTGATGGGAAACTGATGTAAAGGGGGACTCTGATGAGTGCTCATGATGTAAAGGGGGACTCTGATGAGTATTCATGATGTAAAGGGGGACTCTGATGAGTACTCATGATGTAAAGGGGGACTCTGATGAGTACTCATGATGTAAAGAGGGACTCTGTTTATTCACCCTAATCTAAAGACCGCCTACTACATACTAGTGTTTTCCAGGTTGTGACACTGTGTGACAGACTGTCAGTGACTCACAGTGCTGACATTATGCCCCCTGACTTTTTTCTTTACTGCACTCCCAGATCAGATGGGTTAGATCCAGCCCTGGTCGTGAACCCGGGCAATAAGCTACATAAGTAGAGATCCTCTTTAACCCCCTCCCGCCCGTCGTATAGTAAAATGACCAGGGCTTTTTTTTAGGGGGAACTTCGTGGAACTCAGGTCCACCACCTCTGGCTCAGACCCTTGGGGGGGGGGGCTGCTCACCACAATCACTTGTAAACACAGAAGTCTGGTTTCTGTCTTTACAAGTGGCAGCTCTGCACTCTGTGTGTAACCCCCCTAAACTCTGCACTCTGTAATGCAATCCTGGTATTTAATGCCCCTTTAGGACCCTCCTACTGTTCGTGAAATTTGACTGACCACACCCACTATTTAATGTGATTTGGAGGGTGTGTGTAACGGGAGGGGTTTTGGGGAGTCGTGCTTGAGTTCCAGCACCTATGGTTTGAGAAAAAAAGTCCTGAAAATGCCATTGGGTGGGATCCCCTCTCGTCCTGGAACGACATCATAAGACATCACCCCAGTGCAGCTTGGCGATCGCAGGCACGCTGTGTCCCTAGGACACAGCCCATCCCCGATCTTGGTAAACAGCCAATGACACGGCTCTTTACCCATGTGTTTGGCTGTGTCCAATCACAGCCGACCCCATGTAAACACGGAAGCACCGCTTATTGCCTCTCCTCGCCTCACACTAACAGAGTGTGAGGCGAGGAGAGCCAATCGGTGGCATCTCCTCGCAGGGGAGACCTGTACGGATAATCAGGGCACTGATCATCAGTGCAGCCCCAGCAGTGCCCAGAAGTAATGCCAGTCTGTGCCCATCAGTGACACCAATCGGTGCCCATCAGTGCCGCCTATCCGTGCTGCCTATCATTGCCCATATCTGCCACCAACTTGTGCCCATCAGTGCCGCATATCAGTGCCCATCAGTGTGACATATTAGTACCTCCTCATCAGTGCCACCTAATCAGTACCCTTCAGTGCCGCCTCATCAGTGCCCATCAGTAAAGGAGAAAAATTATTCATTTACAATATTTTCTGACAGAAACTAAGAAAAATGTTTGTTTTTCAGTCTTTTTTAATTTTCTTTGCAAAAAAATAAAAAACTCAGCAGTGATTACATACCACCAAAAGAAAGCTCTATGTGTGTGAAAAAAATAATAAAAATGTTCTTTTGGTACAGTGTTGTATGACCGCGCAATTGTCATTCAAAGTGCGACAGCGCTGGAAGCTGAAAATTGGCCTAGGCAGGAAGGGGGTGAAAGTACTTGGTATTGAAGTGATTTATGCCAACTTCTGTTCTGGGCAGATAGGCAGGGCCGGTCCCAGGCGGGTGCACGGGGTGCAGTGCACCCAGGCGCCAGAGAGGTGGGGGCGCTGAAGCGCCAGAGTGCTCCCTTCCCTCCTCCTCCTCCCCTCCGTGTCCAGAAGTAGCTCTGTCCGCAGCAGCTCACCGCCGCGGAGCGGCCGCGCCGGCGCCGCTGTGCTTTACATTGCTAGAGCCTGTCCCCCCTCCCTCCTCCTCCTCCTGTCAGAGGAGAGCAGCCGCCGGAGATCGGAGCGGCTGGTCTCTGTGTTGAGAGAGACCAGCCGCGCAGTGACTTCGCTGGGGGGAGGGGGGCGGCCCGTGCCTGCAGCCTGACACAGGTTCTCTCTCTCCTCCGCTGTCTCTCACTCGCTCGATCTGTTCTTCACCCGGGCGGCGCGGCTGCACACTGTCCTCTCTAGCTGCTGCCCGGGTGTTAATGTGTCTGTCTGTACTGATAGAGGGAGGTTTGTCCCTGGGGCGGTCTGTACTAATGGGGGGTTGTCCTGGGGGGCGGTCTGTACTAATGGGGGGTTGTCCTGGGGGGCGGTCTGTACTAATGGGGGGGTTGTCCTGGGGGCGGTCTGTACTAATGGGGGGGTTGTCCTGGGGGGCGGTCTGTACTAATGGGGGGTTGTCCTGGGGGGGCGGTCTGTACTAATGGGGGGGTTGTCCTGGGGGGCGGTCTGTACTAATGGGGGGTTGTCCTGGGGGGCAGTCTGTACTAATGGGGGGTTGTCCTGGGGGCGGTCTGTACTAATGGGGGGGTTGTCCTGGGGGCAGTCTGTACTAATGGGGGGGTTGTCCTGGGGGAGGTCTGTACTAATGGGGGGGTTGTCCTGGGGGGCGGTCTGTACTAATGGGGGGTTGTCCTGGGGGGCGGTCTGTACTAATGGGGGGGTTGTCCTGGGGGCGGTCTGTACTAATGGGGGGGTTGTCCTGGGGGGGCGGTCTGTACTAATGGGGGGGTTGTCCTGGGGGGGCGGTCTGTACTAATGGGGGGGTTGTCCTGGGGGGGCGGTCTGTACTAATGTGGGGTTGTCCTGGGGGGGCGGTCTGTACTAATGGGGGGGGTTGTCCTGGGGGGGCGGTCTGTACTAATGGGGGGGTTGTCCTGGGGGGGTGGTCTGTACTAATGGGGGGGGTTGTCCTGGGGGGGCGGTCTGTACTAATGGGGGGGTTGTCCTGGGGGGGCGGTCTGTACTAATGGGGGGGTTGTCCTGGGGGGGCGGTCTGTACTAATGGGGGGGTTGTCCTGGGGGGCGGTCTGTACTAATGGGGGGTTGTCCTGGGGGCGGTCTGTACTAATGGGGGGGTTGTCCTGGGGGGCGGTCTGTACTAATGGGGGGTTGTCCTGGGGGGGCGGTCTGTACTAATGGGGGGGTTGTCCTGGGGGGCGGTCTGTACTAATGGGGGGTTGTCCTGGGGGGCGGTCTGTACTAATGGGGGGTTGTCCTGGGGGGGCGGTCTGTACTAATGGGGGGGTTGTCCTGGGGGCGGTCTGTACTAATGGGGGGTTGTCCTGGGGGGCGGTCTGTGCTAATGGGGGGGTTGTCCTGGGGGCGGTCTGTACTAATGGGGGGGTTGTCCTGGGGCAGTCTGTACTAATGGGGGGTTGTCCTGGGGGGCGGTCTGTACTAATGGGGGGTTGTCCTGGGGGGCGGTCTGTACTAATGGGGGGGTTGTCCTGGGGGCGGTCTGTACTAATGGGGGGGTTGTCCTGGGGGGGGCGGTCTGTACTAATGGGGGGGTTGTCCTGGGGGGGCGGTCTGTACTAATGGGGGGGTTGTCCTGGGGGGGCGGTCTGTACTAATGGGGGGGTTGTCCTGGGGGGGCGGTCTGTACTAATGGGGGGGTTGTCCTGGGGGGGCGGTCTGTACTAATGGGGGGTTGTCCTGGGGGGGCGGTCTGTACTAATGGGGGGGTTGTCCTGGGGGGGCGGTCTGTACTAATGGGGGGGTTGTCCTGGGGGGGCGGTCTGTACTAATGGGGGGGTTGTCCTGGGGGGGCGGTCTGTACTAATGGGGGGGTTGTCCTGGGGGGCGGTCTGTACTAATGGGGGGGTTGTCCTGGGGGGGCGGTCTGTACTAATGGGGGGGTTGTCCTGGGGGGGCGGTCTGTACTAATGGGGGGGTTGTCCTGGGGGGCGGTCTGTACTAATGGGGGGGTTGTCCTGGGGGGGCGGTCTGTACTAATGGGGGGGTTGTCCTGGGGGGGCGGTCTGTACTAATGGGGGGGTTGTCCTGGGGGGGCAGTCTGTACTAATGGGGGGGTGTCCTCGGGGGTCTGTACTAATGGGGGGTTGTCCTGGAGGGTCTGTACTAATGGGGGGGTTGTCCTGGGGGGTCTGTACTAATGGGGGGGTTGTCCTGGGGGGTCTGTACTAATGGGGGGGTTGTCCTGGGGGTCTGTACTAATGGGGGGTTGTCCTGGGGGTCTGTACTAATGGGGGGGTTGTCCTGGGGGGTCTGTACTAATGGAGGGGGAGTTGTCTTGGGGGGGTCTGTACTAATGGAGGGGGGATTTGTCCTGGGGGGTCTGTTCTAATGGAGGGATTTGTCCTGGGGGTCTGTACTAATGGAGGGGGGTTTGTCCTGGGGGGTCTGTACTAATGGAGGGGGGTTGTTCTGGGGGGGTCTGTACTAATGGAGGGGGGGTCTGTACTAATGGAGGGGGGTTTGTCCTGGTGGGGGGTCTGTACTAATGGAGGGGGGTTTGTCCTGGTGGGGGGTCTGTACTAATGGAGGGGGGTTTGTCCTGGTGGGGGGTCTGTACTAATGAAGGGGGGATTTGTCCTGTGGGGGTCTGTACTAGTGGAGGGGGGTTCTCCTGGGGGGTCTGTAGTAATGGAGAGGGTTTGTCCTGGGGGGTCTGTACTAATGGAGGGGGAGTTTGTCCTGGGGGGGTCTGTACTAATGGAGGGGGGGTTTGTCCTGGGGGGTCTGTACTAATGAAGGGGGGATTTGTCCTGTGGGGGTCTGTACTAGTGGAGGGGGGTTCTCCTAGGGGGTCTGTACTAATAGAGGGGGTTTGTCCTGGGGGTCTATACTAATAGAGGGGGGGTTTGTCCTGGGGGTCTGTACTAATGGAGGGGGGTTGTCCTGGGGGGGTCTGTACTAATGGAGGGGGGTTGTCCTGGGGGGGTCTGTACTAATGAAGGGGGGCTTTGTCCTGGGGGGATCTGTACTAATGGAGGGGGGTTGTCCTGATGGGGGTCTACTAATGGAGTGGGGGTGGTTTGTCCTGGGGGGGTCTATACTGATGAAGGGGGGTCTGTACTGAGAGAGGGGTTTATACTTAGTGGGGGTCTATACTTAGTGGAGGGAGGTCTGTACTGAGGGGTGACTAAAGTTGGTGGAAGGAGGGTGACACCATGTAATACCGCACCTGGTGACACCAACCCTAGTGACGTCACTGCAGCTGCAGGCTCTTCTTTCGCCCCTTCCCCTCCCTCTCCCCCGCACGTGCACTGCTATACTAGTGAGCGGCGCTGGCCAGCACAGCCTCCCACTATGTTTCTTCCCCCGCCTTCATATCAGCCAGGGAAAAATAGAATAGAAAAAGGAGAAGAGGATTGTGGGACATGTAGTCCCGAGGACTGGCAGCCCCACTGTAACACGGAAACTGCAGTCCACACAGCAGGCTCAGCTGAATGGGAGAGAGAGAGATACAGGAGCCAGAGGGAAAGCCACACAGCCTGGTGCCATCCCTGGCGGAGAAAGGAATGGAGTCATTGCCAGAATACAGATCTGGGTGCTACCCAGCGGAGTCACCACGGGCAATTCAGAGTGAGCTTACTCCTGATCAGAGGAACCATCACTGGGTCAGGTGAGAGGGCCAATCGGCCATTATCTACTAATGTCCATAGGAACTGCAGTCTCTGACCATCTCCTGTATCATATCTGCAGTCTCTGACCTTCTCTTGTATCATGTCTGCAGTCTCTGACCATCTCCTGTATTATATCTGCAGTCTCTGACCTTCTCTTGTACCATGTCTGCAGTCTCTGACCTTCTCTTGTATCATATCTGCAGTCTCTGATCATCTCCTGTACCATGTCTGCAGTCTCTGATCATCTCCTGTACTATGTCTACAGTCTCTGATCATCTCCTGTACCATGTCTGCAGTCTCTGACTGTCTCTTGTATCATGTCTACAGTCTCTGACCATGTCCTCTACTATGTCTGCAGTCTCTGACCATCTCCTGTATTATATCTGCAGTCTCTGACCTTCTCTTGTATCATGTCTGCAGTCTCTGACCATCTCCTGTATCATGTCTGCAGTCTCTAATCATCTCCTGTACTATGTCTGCAGTCTCTGATCATCTCCTGTACTATGTCTGCAGTCTCTGATCATCTCCTGTACTATGTCTGCAGTCTCTGACCATCTCCTGTATTATATCTGCAGTCTCTGACCTTCTCTTGTACCATGTCTGCAGTCTCTGACCTTCTCTTGTATCATGTCTGCAGTCTCTGACCTTCTCTTGTATCATATCTGCAGTCTCTGCTCATCTCCTGTACCATGTCTGCAGTCTCTGATCATCTCCTGTACTATGTCTACAGTCTCTGATCATCTCCTGTACCATGTCTGCAGTCTCTGACTGTCTCTTGTATCATGTCTACAGTCTCTGACCATGTCCTCTACTATGTCTGCAGTCTCTGATCATCTCCTGTACCATGTTTGCAGTCTCTGATCATCCCCTGTACTATGTTTACAGTCTCTGATCATCTCCTGTACCATGTCTGCAGTCTCTGATCATCTCCTGTACTATGTCTGCAGTCTCTGATCATCTCCTGTACCATGTCTGCAGTCTCTGATCATCTCCTGTACCATGTCTGCAGTCTCTGACCAACTCCTGTACCATGTCTGCAGTCTCTGAACATCTCCTGTACCATGTCTGCAGTCTCTGACTGTCTCTTGTATCATGTCTGCAGTCTCTGATCATCTCCTGTACTATGTCTACAGTCTCTGATCATCTCCTGTACTATGTCTGCAGTCTCTGATCATCTCCTGTACTATGTCTACAGTCTCTGATCATCTCCTGTACTATGTCTGCAGTCTCTGATCTTCTCCTGTACCATGTCTGCAGTCTCTGATCATCTCCTGTATCATGTCTGCAGTCTCTGACCAACTCCTGTACCATGTCTGCAGTCTCTGATCATCTCCTGTATCATGTCTGCAGTCTCTGACCAACTCCTGTACCATGTCTGCAGTCTCTGATAATCTCCTGTATCATGTCTGCAGTCTCTGACTGTCTCTTGTATCATGTCTGCAGTCTCTGATCATCTCCTGTACTATGTCTGCAGTCTCTGACCATCTCCTGTACCATGTCTGCAGTCTCTGACCATCTCCTGTATTATGTCTGCAGTCTCTGACCAACTCCTGTACCACGTCTGCAGTCTCTGATCATCTCCTGTACCATGTCTGCAGTCTCTGACTGTCTCTTATATCATGTCTGCAGTCTCTGATCATCTCCTGTACTATGTCTGCAGTCTCTGACCATCTCTTGTACCATGTCTGCAGTCTCTGACCATCTCCTGTACCATGTCTGCAGTCTCTGACTGTCTCTTGTATCATGTCTACAGTCTCTGACCGTCTCTTGTATCATGTCTACAGCCTTTGACCGTCTCTTGTATCATGTCTGCAATCTCTGACCAGCTTCTGTACCATGTCTGCGGTGTCTGACTGTCTCTTGTATCATGTCTGCAGTCTCTGACCATCTATTCTATCTTGTCTGTAGTCTCCGACCATCTCCTGTATTATGTTTGCAGTTTCTGACCATCTCTTGTATCATGTCTGCAGTCTCTGATCATCTCCTGTACCATGTCTGCAGTCTCTGACCATCTCCTGTACTATGTCTGCAGTCTCTGATCATCCCCTGTACTATGTCTGCAGTCTCTGACCATCTCCTGTACTATGTCTGCAGTCTCTGATCATCCCCTGTACTATGTCTGCAGTCTCTGATCATCTCCTGTACCACGTCTGCAGTCTCTGATCATCTCCTGTATTATGTCTGCAGTCTCTGATAATCTCCTGTACCATGTCTGCAGTCTCTGATCATCTCCTGTACCATGTCTGCAGTCTCTGATTATCTCCTGTACCATGTCTGCAGTCTCTGTTCATCTCCTGTACTATGTCTGCAGTCTCTGATCATCTCCTGTACTATGTCTGCAGTCTCTGATCATCTCCTGTATTATGTCTGCAGTCTCTGATCATCTCCTGTACCATGTCTACAGTCTCTGACCATCTCCTGTATTATATCTGCAGTCTCTGACCTTCTCTTGTACCATGTCTGCAGTCTCTGACCATCTCCTGTACTATGTCTGCAGTCTCTGACCAATTCCTGTACCACGTCTACAGTCTCTGTCCAGCTCTTGTATCATGTCTGCAGTCTTTGACCGTATCCTGTATTATGTCTGGGGGCTCTTTCTAACAGAAGCCCTCTCTGTGTGGATCAGAGAGTCTCCCCTCCAGGTCTCATTAGTGTTCTCTCTTCCTGTATTTTCTTTATTGTTAAGAGATCATGGGAGGATTTCAGGGTAACAAAGACTTCTTAGGGGAGCAGCTCTGTATTTGAGTCGTTGCCATAAAATCATTTGTAAAGGGGTGGAGTTGGTAAGATGACCACGCCCATGTGGGGGCGCCAGAAATATTTCTGCACCCAGGCGCCGGTGACCCTAGGATCGGCCCTGCAGATAGGAACCACTGACAGGCCATTTTTGCTGTCCCCCATTGGGGTGATTTATTCTCATTTCCTGTCTAGGTGACATATGTCAGACAGAGCAGTAATGAGATGTCTCCCAGGTTGGGGCAGAGACAGCAACGAAAGTACATTTATTTAAAGGAAGAATTCATATGTCATAAAGATGACTTCAAATCTAGCCCACATGTTAAAATACTTCCTTTCATCTATGCTTCCGAGTTCTTTACTGTGCACCCTGGCTGGCACTGCATAGTGTTTGCAATAAAAAACCTTCCCAAACGGGTCCTGTGCCTAGGGCTTATTTATCACAGGCTCATTCATTCCTATGGCTTCCTTGGTTACCCATGGAGGCCACCAGCCATCCAACAGAGTATGGACCATCTATAGCAGCCTTTTTCGACCTTTCTACCCCAGTGGAATTCCTCACATAATTTCCAAGTCTCAGGGAACTCTTACTAAAACCAATTATATATGGGGTTAATGATAAATGTCCCTTATGCCGCGTACACACGGTCGGACTTTTCGTCTACAAAAGTCCAACGGACGCTGACGGACTAAAGCTGGCTGGTAATCCGATCGTGTGTGGGCTTCTCCGGACTTTCAACATACTTTTTTAGCCTCAAATCCGACGTACTTTAGATTTGAAACATGCTTCAAATCTTTACTTCGTAACTACGACGGACCCCGAAATCCGCTGGTCTGTGTGCTAGTCCGACGGACAAAAAGCCACGCTAGGGCACCTATTGGCTACTGGCTATGAACTTCCTTATTTTAGTCCGGTGTACGTCATCACGTAAGAATTCGATGGACTTTTGTGTGATCGTGTGTAGGCAAGTCTGTTCGTTAGAAAGTCCGCCGCAAGTCCGTCGAAAGTCCGCCGAAAGTCTGCCGGAAGTCTGTCGGACAGGCTGTCTGACTTTTGTAGACGAAAAGTCCGACCGTGTGTACGCGGCATTACATTGGTGGTCAATAGGGATGCAACGGATCAAAAAACTCACGGTTCAGATCGTTCCTTGAATCAGAGTCATGGATCGGATCCTTTTTCGGATCAGCAAAAAAAAAAAATCTCCCCACTGTAATATCCACAATCTCCCCCACTGCTGTAATATCCACGTCGTCTCCCCCACTGTAATATCCACAATCTCCCCCACTGCTGTAATATCCACGTCATCTTCCCACTGTAATATCCACGTCATCTCCCCCACTGCTGTAATATCCACGTCATCTCCCCACTGCTGTAATATCCACGTCATCTCCCCGCTGTAATATCCACGTCATCTCCCCCACTGCTGTAATATCCACGTCATCTCCCTGCTGTAATATCCACGTCATCTCCCCCACTGCTGTAATATCCACGTCATCTCCCCCACTGTAATATCCACGTCATCTCCCCCACTGTAATATCCACGTCATCTCCCCCACTGTAATATCCACATCTCCCCCACTGTAATATCCACATCATCTTCCCCACTGTAATATCCACGCCATCTCCCCCACTGTAATATCCACATCATCTCCCCCACTATAATATCCATGTCATCTCCCCCACTGTAATATTCACATCTCCCCCACTGTAATATCCACATCTCCCCCACTGTAATATCCACATCTCCCCCACTGTAATATCCACGTCATCTCCCCCACTGTAATATCCACGTCATCTCCCCCACTGTAATATCCAAGTCATCTCCCCCACTGTAATATCCAAGTCATCTCCCCCACTGTAATATCCAAGTCATCTCCCCCACTGTAATATCCACGTCATCTCCCCCACTGTAATATCCAAGTCATCTCCCCCACTGTAATATCCAAGTCATCTCCCCCACTGTAATATCCAAGTCATCTCCCCCACTGTAATATCCAAGTCATCTCCCCCACTGTAATATCCAAGTCATCTCCCCCACTGTCATATCCAAGTCATCTCCCCCACTGTAATATCCAAGTCATCTCCCCCACTGTAATATCCATGTCATCTTCCCCACTGCTGTAATATCCACGTCATCTCCCCCACTGTAATATCCAAGTCATCTCCCCCACTGTAATATCCATGTCATCTTCCCCACTGCTGTAATATCCACGTCATCTGCCCGCTGTAATATCCAAGTCATCTCCCCACTGTAATATCCAAGTCATCCTCCCCACTGCTGTAATATCCATGTCATCTCCCCACTGTAATATCCACGTCATCTCCCCCACTGTAATATCCACATCTCCCCCACTGTAATATCCACGTCATCTCCCCCACTGTAATATCCAAGTCATCTCCCCCACTGTAATATCCATGTCATCTTCCCCACTGCTGTAATATCCACGTCATCTCCCCCACTGTAATATCCAAGTCATCTCCCCACTGTAATATCCAAGTCATCCTCCCCACTGCTGTAATATCCACGTCATCTCCCCACTGTAATATCCACGTCATCTCCCCCACTGTAATATCCACATCTCCCCCACTGTAATATCCACGTCATCTCCCCCACTGTAATATCCAAGTCATCTCCCCCACTGTAATATCCACGTCATCTTCCCCACTGCTGTAATATCCACGTCATCTCCCCACAGTAATATCCTCATCTCCCTCCACTGTAATATCCACGTCATCTACCCCACTGTAATATCCACATCTCCCCCCACTGTAATATCCACATCTCCCCCACTGTAATATCCACGTCATCTCCCCCACTGTAATATCCTCATCTCCCCCCACTGTAATATCCACGTCATCTCCCCCCCCACTGTAATATCCACGTCATCTCCCCCACTGTAATATCCACATCTCCCTCCACTGTAATATCCACGTCATCTCCCCCACTGTAATATCCACATCTCCCCCCACTGTAATATCCACGTCATCTCCCCCACTGTAATATCCACGTCATCTCCCCACTGTATTATCCTCATCTCCCCCACTGTAATATCCACGTCATTCCCCCCACTGTAATATCCACGTCATCTCCCCCACTGTAATATCCTCATGAGCAGGGCTAATGCTGCTTTTAAAATTCAAGATCTACGTAGTCAGACGGAGTTGTAAGTCCTGTATTTCACTATATAAACTGACTTTACTGTTATAAATACATGTAAAATGCAAAACCCTGGTGGGTGTAACAACATGTCCGCTTTCCCCCTTCTTAGTGTATCCTTACTGTGGACGAGTGTGGGGTGTAGCAAGATGGCGGCGACGGGACGTCACTTCTGTAGCAAACTGCGTTAGTAGCCGAATATGTCGTTACACCGGCCAGAGGGGTGATGATGTCAGCGCGCAGCTTACCGCCGCCACCGGGTGTACCAAGATGGCCGCCGCTCCGGAGCTAGGCCGAAGCCGCTGTCTTTCCTAAGGCCGAGGCAGCGGAGCGCTCCGCGGATCGCGTGGTGTGCCGATCCGAACAGGTTGACCCGTTCGGATCACGGATCGGTGACGATCCGTTGCACCCTTAGTGGTCAGTAGCAAGAATGTCCCCTTTATGCCCTGTACACACGGTCGGACATTGATCGGACATTCCGACAACAAAATCCATGGATTTTTGCTGACAGATGTTGGCTCAAACTTGTCTTGCATACACACGGTCACACAAAGTTGTCGGAAAATCCGATCGTTCTAAACGCGGTGACGTAAAACACGTACGTCGGGACTATAAACAGGGCAGTAGCCAATAGCTTTCGTCTTAATTTATTCTGAGCATGCGTGGCACTTTGTGCGTCGGATTTGCGTACACACGATCGGAATTTCAGGATTTTGTTGTCGGAAAATTTTATAGCCTGCTCTCAAACTTTGTGTGTCGGAAATTCCGATGGAAAATGTGTGATGGAGCCCACACATGGTCGGAATTTCCGACAACAAGGTCCAATCACACATTTTCCGTAGGAAAATCCAACCGGGTGTACGGGGCATTACAGTGGTGGTCAGAATGCCACCTGTAAAGACAGCTAAAAAGATCACTGGTGTCTACTTTTTTTTTCTGCCACTACATGCTGTTAGCCTGATGGCCAGCATTATTCAACTCACTTCCTCTGATCCCTACCGCCCTCTGCCTGTGAAAGGAGAAGCAGCACAGTTTTTAAGCTCACCACTCTGTCACACTGCTCTCTTCTCCTATTAGTATGCCTCTTGTCAGCACATGAACTGATTGACTTCTTGTAGTGCTTCTCCTTCTCACACTCCATAGCAAAGATGTCATTTTTCTTTAAAATAAGCTTTTATATCTATATTTTTAGTGCACTTGTTTGTATTCTGAAACTATTCCAAGAAAACCACAGTACAGATTTGTCTGATATCTGCTTATCTGCGTCTATTTAGGCATCAATAAAAGTCCTGAGCCCTGATGAAGGGGGAGTCTGGCACGAAACATGTTGGTATTTTTTTTTTTCTGCTATGAACCAGTTATGTCATTAAAAACTTTGGAATTTTGGATGTTTGTTTTGTACTCTCGTTGGACTCAATATACATGAGAATTTTGGTCTGCCAGAGATTCTCTATCCTTGTGATCTTACCAAGGCGTGACAAGATAAAAGAATTTCTTGCTGACATCCACACTGAGCTTCATCAGCTATTTGCGTTTATCTTTACCAGGTAATTGTACATTTAAAAAAAAAATCATAAAAGCAGGAAAAGCTCTTGCGATGCCTCTACTAGTGAAAACTGTTTACATGCTTTGACAGCTTGTAATAATATAATAAGATTTTTTTTTCCTAGAAGACTTGAAGATTGGATCACAAGGCAGCGACAACAATAATTACAAAGCTGTTGACAAGCTTGATGCAAGTAGCAGTCAACTTTCTCTAAACAGATGCAAGTTTTACTTTGTTGCCATCATAGAGTTTCTTGGGAAGCGGCGGTACGCCGAGAAGAACCAGAGTTCGTATTACAATTTGAATTGAATTTCCCAGTCCCCAAGGCTCTTATGTACACCACTAACTCATTTTGCATTCATCGGAAGTGGTCTCTGTGCACGGCAGACACCCCTGGGTATTCCTGGTACCTACAGGCTAATTAAGACTGAAACAGAAATTAAAATCATACAAATCACAGAAACATACCCTTGCTGCAGAATATCGGATCTCAAAAAAATTTGAAATGGAAATGTCAGAAATAGCAAATTTATTGACTAACAGTGCTTAGGATTGTACCGCCACCTGTTGGTTGTATGTGATACTACATTGCCTGTACTGAGAGCCCTTTCACACTGGGGCGGTTTGCAGGCGCTATTGCGCTAATAATAGCGCCTGCAAACCGACCCGAAAGTGCCGCTGCTTTCATTCCAGTGTGAAAGCCCCGAGGGCTTTCACACTGGAGCGATGCGCTGGCAGGATGGGAAAAAAAGTCCTGCCAGCAGCATCTTCGGAGCGGTGAAGGAGCGGAGTGTATACCGCTCCTTTACTGCTACTGCCCATTGAAATCAATGGGACGGCGCGGCTATACCGCCGGCAAAGCGCCTCTGCAGAGGCGCTTTGCGGTGGTATTTAACCCTTTCTCGGCTGCTAGCGGGGGGTAAAACCGCCCCACTAGCGGCCGAATACCGACGGTAAAACGCCGCTAATAACAGCGGCATTTTACCGCCGACGCCGCCCCCGCCCCAGTGTGAAAGGGCTCTGAGGCTTCTGTGGCCGAAGGGGGCACTTGGTTTGCTTGTCTGTGAATTTTTTGAAGCGTCAGTAGTAAAGAATGGTGCATGCCATAACCATTAGATGCAATAGTTGAGTATACACTCACCGGCCACTTTATTAGGTACACCTTGCTAGTACCGGGTTGGACCCCTTTTTGCCTTCAGAACTGACTTAACCACATAAGCCCCGGACCATTTTGCTGGCCAAAGACCAGAGCACTTTTTGACAATTGCAACGTGCAACGTGGCTCCCAAACAAAATTGACGTCTTTTTTTCCCCAAAAATAGAGCTTTCTTTTGGTGGTATTTGATCACCTCTGCGGTTTTTATTTTTTGCGCTATAAACAAAAAAAGAGCGACAATTTTGAAAAAAAAACGCATTATTTTTTTCTATAATAAATATCCCCTAAAAATATATATATAAAAAAAAATTTTCCTCAGTTTAGGCCGATACGTATTCGACATATTTTTGGTAAAAAAAAATCGCACTAAGCGTTTATTGATTGGTTTGCGCAAAAGTTATAGCTTCTACAAAATAGGGGATAGTTTTTATGGAATTTTTATTATTATTATTTTACTAGTAATGGCGGTGATCTGCGATTTTTATCGTGACTGCGACATTATGGCGGACATGTCAGACAATTTTGGTGCGATTTAGGGACCATTCACATTTATACAGCGATCAGTGCGATTAAAATTGCATTGATTACTGTGTAAATGTGACTGGCAGTGAAGGGATTAACACTAGGTGGCGTTGTAGGGGTTAAATGTGTCCTAGGGATGTGTTCTAACTGTAGGGGCTAGCTGTGACACATCACTGATCACAGCTCCCGATTACAGGGAGCGGTGATCAGTGACACTGTCACTAGGCAGAACAGAGAGATGCTTGTTTACATTAGCATCTCCCCCTTCTTCCTCTCCATGAGACAATCGCGGGTATCCCCGCAGACATCGAGTCCGCGCGACCCGACTCATGGAGCGTGCGCCGGCCACGATGGCACAGCAGCAAATTCAAAGGGACGTATAGGTATGCCCATTTGCCCAGCCGTGCCATTCTGCCGACGTACATCGGCGTGTGCCGGTCGGGACCCAGTTAATTTTTTGTGGCATGGATTCAACAAGATGTTGGAAACATTCCTCAGAGATTTTGGTTCATACTGACATGATAGCATCACGCAATTGCTGCAGATTTGTTGGCTGCTCATCCATGATGCGAATCTCCCATTCCACCACATCCAAAAGGTTCTCTATTGGATTGGGATCTGGTGACTGCGGAGGCCATTAGAGTTACAGTGCAATGCTGTTATCTTGGCCTAGGCCAACAAGGCTCAGGCCTAGGGCAGCACATGAAAGGAGTCCCCACCGGCTTGCGCTACACTTTTAGTGTAGCGCCAGTCTTATGAGGTGGACTGGGCCACAAGACAAATCGGTCTGGTGCCCCCATAAAGCGGCTCACTGCTCCTGGTATGATAGGGATGGTGCAGACACAAGGGACACTGACATGGTCACCTATACCTGGCAGGTAGGTAGTAGGACTCTCCTGCAATCCTTTGCTTGTGTCAGTTGTACATATTAAAGTGGTGTTCCGGCCGAAATTATACTTTTTAAATAAAAATACCCCTATAATACACAAGCTTAATGTATTCTAGTAAAGTTAGACTGTAAACTAAGGTCTTTTTTGTTAGTTTATAGTAGTAGTTTGTTATTTTATAAACTTACAGCAGGCCGTGGCCATCTTAGGTGTGGGCATCTGAAGCCAGACTGAATTTCTTCCTGGATCTCATCCTTGCAGATCTCGCACATGCTCAGTGCAGCACAAGCAGTGTAATAGGTTTCAGGTCAGGTTTCCATAGCAACGGCAGTTTCAGAGGAAGTTGCCGCCCCTTCCCAGAAGGCATTGCAAACAGGAAATGATGCGATGGGCCGCGGCCAGGGAAGAGGAAGTGAAAAATGAATACAGCAGATATACAGTAGGGGCTGAGAAAAAAAAGTAAAAAATATCCAATTCGTTTACAGTGCGCAGTTTAGTGAGGGACGCTGAAGAGTTGTAAAAGTGGGTGGAACTCCACTTTAAGGAATCTTAATTTTATTTCTGTTGATTGATGATGAGAAAAATAAACAGATGGATTTATATTTTCCTGCCCCCAAATCCTTCCTTTGCTCACTGCCTGGACCAGATACCTCCATCACTGTGCTATATGTTTTCTGCTGCACCACTGGCATGGTTATATCCTCTTAGTCCTCCATAAATTTAGCAGAAATTTGTGCTTAAAGTAGAACTATAGGCAACACTTTTTTTTCCATTCTGGATTGAGTAAGGGATGGTTATAGACCCTGTTCATTTTTTTTTTGCTATCCATTCATTTCCCTTCATTTCCTGCCCCATAGCCAAACAGGAAGTGAGAGGAAATCTCTGCAGATTAAGTGAAAATTTAACTGGAAAGTTAACTGGAAAATTTCAGGGCAGGTCTTAAACAGGAAGGGGTGTGACCTTGACAGGAAGGGGTGGATATTTAAATTAGGGGGTGCACAAGCTTAGTCAGGCCTAGGGCAACACAAAACCCAAATACACCACCGAATAAACCAATTGTTATTCCCCTACCTTCACAAATGTGTGTATGTGTGATGATGATAGGGGCTGCTCGTTGTAAAGTGTGAAAACTTACATGTAGAAGAAAATAATAGTGAACCGCGCACCCTACTTACTAATTAAACATGCACCGTACATCATGTAGCAATAACTCACGGTGGAGCTGCTGGTTTAAGTTACCTTCACTTTGCTTCCCTTGGTTTCACCGGCACCGGGTCTAGGGGTTCCGTTGAGTGTACTTCTGGACGACACACGCACCAACACTGGACGTTTTCAATGCTTTATTGAACAAACAAACTTTAGGAAGTAGCAGGAAAGAGGCGGAAAAGGAAACTTTCAGGAGAAACTCAAATATCTTCTTGTAGAATCTTAGCGGTAAATGTCCCGGTAGAATTCAGATAGTTATGTGGAATGCGCTCCCCTTGTGGGACACACTCCCCGCTCGTCTGGATAGGCCTCTCTCACCGGTCTAGCAGCCAGTACGCAGCACGAATCAAAAGTCTCTGCCACAGACTTGTTTGGGGGGGTAAATCCGTACGATCCTCTGCCACAGGATGTATCAGATTCCTCTGCAGTGAAAGTCAGTCACAGTGCCTGAACCTTTAAGCCGAACCGGCAACACTATGCTGTATGGTTACTTCTCTTGGATACGTCCTTCAGCCGAGTCACCAGGCCCCTCTATAGACCAGCTCATCGCGTGATCTCTCCAAGACGGGTCCTCCCCTGGGATCTCCTCGGCCGTCCAGCTTCGTCACACAGGACCGACAACTCAGGACCATTCCTCGGCCGCGGTGGTAGGCCCCAGGCAAGCCTCTAGACCCACCCCTGCGCCGCTGTATCGTGGGCCTCCCGATCGGAGGACCACGAGGTAGCTCCTTAACGCATACCTGTCGGCCAGGAGGGCCAGCAGGTGGCTGTAAAACGACCCTAGAACATGGCGTCTGTCCCATAAATACCCTCTTCCCAGAATGCAACTCGGAGGACCACCTCCACCGAGCTTGTCTCCGGGACAGAGGAGCATCTATACACTTCGACATGTTGCCTTTCCAACACTGACCAGTGGTAACAGCGACACCCACCGGTCAGCACGGAAGCACACACAACATCAGTCAAGCTGGAACAGAGGTGAACTTTTAGCCTTCCTAACACACAATTCACTAAATGTACCTAACATGCGGTAGATTGCAAATCTACCAGCGCTACAATCATAAATGCAAATGAATGCAATATATTAAGCAAACACTAGGTGTCCCCAGCAGGTTGCCAGTGCAAAAATTGTAAATACCAAATACATGTTGTGACCACCGGATCTCTCCACTGTGTGACAATATACTTCTGTAAACTATCATTTTATTAATATAAACTTATAGTGCAATGTCCAAAAGCAAATGATAATAAGTAAACAAAGTCCATTCAATTCCCATCAAACGATATCCAAAAGTGTATGTGATTCCATGTATCCAACAATAGTGACTAGGATCTTCCTCCACCAACACCAGCCACATAGCCTTCTCACTGGATTTATATGACCCCCATGACAGAAGTCATATACAGCAGGTTAATACAGACAGACTCCTGATGATTGGAAGATTGTCTCTTTTTATTTTGTACAGCACCCGGCTGTCTCCCAGGGGCACACATACTCTGTCCAACTTCTGTGCAGTGCATGCTAGTCAGGGCTTTATCATATGCCACTAGCTTTGCTGAACTCTATTTAGGGTTTTCTTTCCCTCTCTGAACCTTGGACTTTCCAGTTGTAGTGTTTTGGTAGTCACTCCCACCTTTGGACCCAAGACGCACGCTCGCCCCTGCCATATTTTTGTCTAAAGGCTATAGAATAGTAGTTTGCCATATATATCCTATATTTTTGGAAACCTTTCCGACTACTGCAAATCTGTACAGGAGGCCTAATCCATTTAAAGATAGTGAGATTTGCTCTTTTCTTGTGTATATTACATCTTTGAACCTTGATCGTGTCCTGAAGAAGCCTCACGGCGAAACATGTAGATGCACAAGGGCTCACTGTACAAACCGTTTCTTCATCTTTTTAACCTTTTTTGAACATTGTGACATACTATGAACTTTTTTCAATAAATAATATTGTGATAATTATTTGTTCTGTTGCCTCTCCATTGTTTCCATGCCTTAAAAGTCCGATTTTTGGTTACTCAACCAGTACCCTCTTTTGTCTCCCTAATTTACGGATGTGGCATCAGGTTCCCCCTTCTTATTGTCTTCTTTTCCTTTACTGATACCTGGGAAACCGGTGAAGGCTTGACCGGATCTGCAACTGGAGATTCTTTTTGCTAAATCTGTGAGACGAACTTCGGGAGTCTGTCTGTATTAACCTGCTGTATATGACTTCTGTCATGGGGGTCATATAAATCTAGTGAGTAGGCTATGTGGCTGGTGTTGGTGGAGGAAGATCCTAGTCACTATTGTTGGATACATGGCATCACGTGCACTTTTGGATATCGTTTGATGGGAATTGAATGGACTTTGTTTACTTATTATCTTTAACTATTGGATATTGCACTATAAGTTTATAATATTTAAAATAAAATAAAAATAGGCCTGGTCAGCAAGTGGATGTAGAGTATTATATGAGGGTATAAAATAAGGTAGTGCTGAGTATTACCAGGGAGGCGGACTTTTTAGGCTAAGAAACAGTGGAGAAGATATAGCAGTATAAAAAATATAAATTTATTGAAAAATACAAATATCTAAAAAACAATGACAATTGTAACATATAGCATCTATGATCATTGTGCAGTGAGCCCTTGTATGTCTACGAGTTTCGCCGTTAGGCTTCCTCAGGACACGGCCAATGTTCACAGACGAGACAGAGAAGGGAATATGTCTCTCTATCTTAAATTGAAATGCAAAATCATGCAAGTCACGGTAGAATGAGAAAGTTCAATCAGCAGTAAGAAAGTATATTAGATATAGCTAAATATCTCAGCAGGGGCATGTAATCGCTGCATATTCAGGATACAAATAATCCAGCGTGCCCCTGGGAGACTGCAGTCAAGTCAATTAACACTACTCTTCCTATGTACAAATTGACATATGTCAACAGAAATTGCCCTAAGAAGTATGTTTGCGTGTGGCAGCCATGGACCGCATAGAAAGGGGGTCCCCCCCCCCCCCGTGTTCCTGTTCATCTGCCAGTGTGGATGCTATGTTCTCTCATGATACTTCTTGATTGACTCTGTTAAAGGTTACTGCTGATATGGTTTCTATGATTTACCTTGTCCTTGTATAGTCCCGTTATGATGACTAAGATCCTCACTCATTGTCAGTGTATATTATATAACATTGCTAATTTACATGTTGTTTTCACTTTTTGTACCATGCCTATGCTTCAATAAAGAAACATTCTGTTTTTTATAAAAAAGTGTCTTACTTCCATGTAATGTGCCCTGCCCCCATGTATAGGGCCTTTCTGGACCTGCGTACTCCACCCCACTGCCCCCTTTACACTGCTTATTTTAATTTCAATCTAAAATTGAGCTTCTGTGCAGAAAAAAAGCAAACACAAGTTTCACATTAAATCAGTATGTTTTAATATTTATTCTATTATTTATTGCTATTTCTAAAAATAACTGTTGTTATATCAACAGCTCGCTGATCACACCTATGTTCCGTGAGCTGTAGATTTTAACATTATTTCAGGGGTTTCCCGAGATCTCAAACTTTTTGCCAAGGGTTCCTCCAAGGTAAAAAAGTTGAGAAAGCCTGATATAGAGGAACGGGATTGTCAGTGTAGAAGAGAACGTGTTTTAGGATAGCATAAAACCTTCCCCTCTCCAAAACATAAGGGGGTGTTTTGTCGTTTAAAAAGATAACTGGGAGCTGTGCTAAGTGATAACAGTCAGCACGGGCAGAGAGCACAGAAAGTAACCAGCGCACAAGATTCCTGGCTAGTACAAAGCACTATCAATAGTAAACTTACCTAAGACTGAGACCTAAACTTACCTAAGACTGAGACCTAAACTTACCTAAGACTGAGACCTAAACTTACCTAAGACTGAGACCTAATCTTACCTAAGACTGAGACCTAAACTTACCTAAACTGACCTAAGACCCCTTTCACACTGGGGCGCTTTGCAGGCGCTACAGCACTAAAAATAGCGCCTGTAAAGGGCCTCTCCTGTGTCTCGGCTTTCACACTGGATCGCTGCACTTGCAGGACGTTAAAAAAACTCCTGCAAGCAGCATCTTTGGATGCACCGCTCCTGCCCATTGAAATCAATGGGGCAGCGCGGCTATACCGCCGACAAAGTCGCGCTACAGCGGCGCTTTGTTGGCGGTTTTAACCCTTTTTCGACCGCTAGCGGGGGTTAAAACCCCCGCTAGCGGCCTAATAGCACCGCTAAAATGATGGTAAAGCGCCACTAAAAATAGCACCGTTTTACCGCCGGCGCCCACACCGCCCCAGTGTGAAAGAGGCTTAAAGGAAGTGCAAATAAGGCCATCGTAGCTGAATGTCGACCTTTAAAACAGGGGTAGAAGGCCCGCGCGCACTGCACTGCGGGGGACCTGATGCGCGTGGCCGGCAGTCCAAATGACCGCTGGCCATGTGCAATCGCAGGCACGAGAGGCAGAACAGGGACGTGTGTATGTAAACACACAAATCCCTGTTCTGTGAGGAGACGAGAGAGAGAGATCGTGAGTGAGTGAGTGAGTTCCTACTAGCTAGGAGCAACGATCTGTCATCTCTAGTCAGTCCCACTACTGTTAGAACACACACAAGGGAGCACACTTAACCCCTTGATCGCCCCCTAGTGTTAACCCCTTCCCTACCAGTGACATTTATACAGTAATCAGTGCATTTTTATAGCACTGATCGCTGTATAAATGTCAGTGGTCCCAAAAATGTGACAAAAGTGTCCGATCTCTCCCCCATAATGTCGCAGTCCCGATAAAATTTGCAGATCCCTGCCAATACTAGTAAAAAAAAAAAAGTTATAACAAAAATGCCATAAATATTTCCCATAGTTTGTAGACACTTTAACTTTTGCGCAAACCAATCAATATACGCTTATTGCGATTTTTATTACCAAAAATATGTAGAAGAATACATATCGGCCTAAACTGAGGAAAAAATGTGCTTTTTTTAAAAAAATTGGGAATATTATAGCAAAAAGCAGGGGACAAGAGGTGGGGGCAGCAGGACCTGGATAGGAGGGGTGGTGGCATATAGAGGAACCGATCCCCCTCCATTTTTCTCTTGCGGGAGGAAGAGAAGGAGAAGCAGGCACTGGTGTACAGGGGGGGCTGCACGGGCAACCTGGATCATGGTGCTGGGTCGCAATTGTGACCCCTGTAGCTATGCCCCTGCCGTTGGAGCAAAGATAAAGCTCTGTCATCACATATTTAAGCCAGTATAAACATTGCTTTGTTTACATTCAGCTGTCTGCACTGCACTACAGGCTTCAGAAAACAACAAGGAAGCATCAATGATCTCTCCAGATGTGTAGTTTTATTTCTACAATATCTGTCTGTTATCATCCCGGATATAGGAATAGGTGGAGCTTCCTCTGATCTGTTTTTATGAAAATCATCATTAATGGCTCCCGTCATAACATAACAGGTAATGTTTTAATTTTACTATAAAAAGCATGCTTGTCCTTTAAAGTAAATGTAGCCAATGCCAATTCGTAGTCCATGGTTTGTTCAGCTTCCCCTAAGTTCAACCTGGCTGTCAGTTCTCCCTTCGGTCAGTAGGTGGCACTGTTGCTTCTGGTATTAGTGAGAGATCTTACAGTAGGTATCCATTATGAATATTCATATCTTTTTCCCAGCCCATCCCTAGAAGTTTCCTGTGTCAGTGGTGTATTATGGAAAAAGGTATAAATATTTGGGGCCAGCTAAAGCAAGCTCTCTTCCTCCCTGGCTCTGGCCTGGGGAGGGTGCATGTGATGGAGTTGCTGATTTTGGTCTGTCTAGCCGGAAGGGGCCCTGGGAAGTGATGATGTCTAGAGCTGAGGCCTGGTGCTGGTGATCTTCACTGGAGGCAGGATGGAGTCCCATGGAGGCTGGTTAACTCTCCTGCAGAAGATGGAAGCTGTTGCTACAGGTAAGTCAGCTAAGTTCCCACTGACACCATTGATCTTTTTAGCTATCTGTAAGGGTGTAATTCTTCTCAATGACCACAAGTGTAAGGAGCATCGTTCCCAATGACCACAAGTGTAAGGAGCATTGTTCCCAATGACGACAAGTGTAAGGAACATTCTTCCCAATCACCACAAGTGTAAGGAGCATTCTTCCCAATGACCACAGGTGTAAGGAGCATTCTTCCCAATGACCACAAGTGTAAGGAGCGTTCTTCCCAATGACCACAAGTGTAAGGAGCGTTCTTCCCAATCACCACAAGTGTAAGGAGCATTGTTCCCAATGACGACAAGTGTAAGGAACATTCTTCCCAATCACCACAAGTGTAAGGAGCATTCTTCCCAATGACCACAGGTGTAAGGAGCATTCTTCCCAATGACCACAAGTGTAAGGAGCGTTCTTCTTAACCACTTGCTATCCGCGCTATAGCCGAATGACGGCTACAGCGCGGACCTGCATTCCCGGGAGGCCGTCATATGACGGCCTCCGCTGTGCACGTGCCCTGCGCGCGCCCTGCAGGGCGCGCGTGGAGCGCGCTGTGATCACCGAGTCACTGAGACTCGGGTGATCACCGATCCGTGTAAGGGGCCGGTCCCGGCCCCTTACCATGTGATCAGCTGTCAGCCAATGACAGCTGATCACATGATCAAAACAAAAGCTCGGTAATCGGTTTTTTTTTCTCCTCGCGCTGACAGTGCGAGGAGAAAAAAAAGCCGATCACCGGCTCAGCAGCAAGGGACATCGGTCCCGAAGAGGAGGAGGCAATAATGCCTCAATTGTGCCCACAGTACCCCCTGCCAGTGCCACCTTACATTGCCACATCACAGTGCCCACAGTGCCCACCAGTGCCACGTATCAATGCCCATAAGTGCCACCTATCAATGCCTACAGGTGCCACCTATCAATGTCCACCATTGCCACCTAACAATGCCCACCAGTGGTGCCAATCAGTGCCACCTAGCAGTGTACAAGATCAGTGCCCATTATTGGCACCAATCAGTGCCCATCACTGCCACCCATCAGTGCCCATCACTGCCACCTATCAGTGCCCATTGGTGCCGCCTCATCAGCGTACATCAATGAAGGAGAAAAATTACCCTTTTAAAAAATTTTATAACAAAATATAAAAAAAAAAAAAATTTTTTTTTAAAAATTCGGTCTTTTTAAATTTTTTTAACAAAAAATAAAAATCGCAGAGGTGATCAAATACCACCAAAAGAAAGCTCTATTTGTGGGGAAAAAATGATAAAAATTTCATTTGGGTACAGTGTTGTATGACCGCGCAATTGTCATTCAAAGTGCGTCAGCGCTGAAAGCTGAAAATTGGTCTGGATAGGAGGGGGGTTTAAGTGCCCGGTAAGCAAGTGGTTAATGACCACAAGTGTAAGAAGCGTTCTTCCCACTGACCACAAGTGTAAGGAGCATTGTTCCCAATGACGACAAGTATAAGGAGCGTTCTTCCCAATGACCACAAGTGTAAGGAGCATTCTTCCCACTGACCACAAGTGTAAGGAGCATTCTTCCCAATGACCACAAGTGTAAGGAGCATTCTTCCCAATGACCACAAGTGTAAGGAGCATTCTTCCCACTGACCACAAGTGTAAGGAGCATTCTTCCCAATGACCACAAGTGTAAGGAGCATTCTTCCCAATGACCACAAGTGTAAGGAGCATTCTTCCCAATGACCACAAGTGTAAGTATCATTCTTCCCACTGACCACAAGTGTAAGGTGCATCCTTCCCACTGACCACAAATGGAAGGAGCATTCTTCCTACTGACCACAAATGTAAAGAGCATTCTTCCCAATGACCACAAATGTAAGGAGCATTTTTCCCACTGACCACAAATGTAAGGAGCATTCTTCCTACTGACCACAAATGTAAGGAGCATTCTTCCTACTGACCACAAATGTAAAGAGTATTCTTCCCAATGACCACAAGTGTACTGGGCATTCTTTCCAATGACCAGAAGTGTAAGGAGCGTTCTTCCCAATGACCACAAGTGTAAGGAACATTCTTCCAGACGACCACAAGTGTAAGGAACATTCTTCCCCCCCAGCCATCACACTAATGTATCATGAGTTGTAAATACAGTGAAACCTCGGATTGCGAGTAACGCGGTTAACGAGCGTTTCGCAATACGAGCATTTTTTCTTTTAAAACCTGACTCGGTTTGCGAGTGTTGTCTCGCAAAACAAGCAGGATCCAAGCCTCTGCGGTGTGCAGTACCGCATTTGGCCAGAGGTGCGGGGGCGCCAGAGCCGAGTGGAGCCGTTCGGAAAAACTCTCTGTTACCGAGCCTTTCCGAGGGTTTCCGAGTTCAGCTGACCTGTCCCTGAGTATTTCCGAGGCTTTCTGGCGCCCCCCCCCCCACCTCTGGCCACATGCTGTATTGCATGCCATAGAAGTCAATGCGGAACAAATTATTTTCGTTTCCATTGACTTCTATGGGGAAACTCGCTTTGATGTGCAAGTGCTTTGGGTTACGAGCATTCTCCTGGAACGGATTATGTAATCCAAGGTTCCACTGTAGAGTGATTTTTAGAAGGGATTCCCTGAGACTGGGAAGTTGTTTCAAAGATTCCTTTGTGTTAAAGAGGTTGTTCTACTCATACGCATCGGTGTTTGGTGTCTATGAATAGCAAAATAACAGCTGAAACCGTTACTTTTACTTCGGATCCATAATTCATAACTTGACATACAGTCACTGCACTCCACTGGGATCTCAAAAGTCTAATGTTGAGATCTAAAATCAAATCTAGGTTGTATCTGAGAGTTCCTTCTACATTGGGGGGGTATGACCTATATGCTTCCATTCAAACCCTGGAGCTTTTACCTTGTGATCCTTTTTTTAAATGAAGAAAATGGCTGCACATCAACATAACGAAAGTCCATTTATTGCGTAATATCAAAAGTGCATGAGACACATCGCAGATACATCAGCTGGTACCAGAGGTTCACGCGTTTCACACAACAAACTGTGCTTGCTCATGGTTATGAAACGCGTCAACCTCTGTTACCAGATGATGTATCTGCAATATGTTTCATGAACTTTTAATATTACTCAATAAATGGACTTTTGTTATGTTGGTGTGCAGCCATTTTCTTCATTTTGGCTGATTACGGCAGGCGAGTCGAGGCGTGCACCCGAACAAGGAGTTCCACCCCACCTAACCACACCTGGATGTACTCACCTGGAGTGGTGTCTTTTCTTGCTCTCTAACCCTTTTTACAATATTGTGCTATTGTGGAGATCATACTCATGTGGTAGGTGCTTTTTCAATGAGTTGCGCCAGTTCAATCTGTATTGAAAGCGGAGTTCCACTAGTTTTTCTGTTTATTAAAAGTCCACAGCTACAAAAAGTGTGTCATGGTTATGCAGTAATGTTTGTCTGTCAGCTTACCTCTCCATGTGTTCAGATTAAGAGGCCAGCCACTCTCACCTGGCTGCTTAAATAATCTCTCCTCAAAGCATGGCTCCACCCCAGCCCCTATCAGGGAACTCTATATTAACCTGAGCATTGCAAGCCAGCCCTGCTGATCAACCATTGTGTGTTTAGCTTTTGTGTACGACTTGCTGTGTCTTCTATGTCTGATTCCAGTTACCGATCTTGGCTTGTTCTTGACTATCCCTGCTGGCTTGTGACCCTGACCTTTTGGTGTCTTCCTTGTCTATCCTTGTCTGCTAGTCGCCCTGACCTTTTGCTTATCTCCTTACTATCCCTTGTTGCCCTGGGCTGCTGCTTCCTCTCTGTCCACCTGTAGCCTACCATCAGCGTGAGCTGGGAGACCCTGGGGGCCATGACCTGGAGTCAGTTGCGGCGCAGTCCATCCTCACCACTAGAGGCTCTGGTGAACACTGATGAAGTCACGAGGTCACGTGACGCAACGCGTAGGATCCCGCTAGCCATCACACACAACACTAGACGCTGTTTTGACCCAGAAGTGTTGTTAGTGTGAACCGGAAGTTTTGCACCAGGTGACGGCGTTCCGCCGCCATCTTTTCTTGTCACCGCCCCACACTGTATCCACAGTGTGGATGTTTTTATTCACTGCTTGGAAATTCTTTTCTTTTGATTAAATACATTTTTAAAAAACGAACTACACCATTGGGAGCCCCCTTGTTCTTTTGTCTTACTTGGTTGACCTGGAGCCCAGGATCCAGAATCGCCCCTAACAAGAAGCGGCCAAAGCATCGATTCACCAGGAACCAACAACCAGTGGACACCACCAAATTACTTCTAGACCATCACCCTACATCCATACTAAGGCTTTATCTTAAGCCCTTTAAGGTAAGGGCAATGGGAGACCTGATATAGAGGGAAGGAGTTTATTTGACCATTGTGTATTTTTGGAAGTCTATCACACAGCTGATTGAATACTTAATTGTCTAACTGGAAGCTAGAAGCCATCACCTATTATATTACTTTATCACCATTGGACACTTTTTATTGTTTTTAATGGTTGTACACAATTCACGTGACATATTATTTATTTATGTGTTTGCGCGAAATCCTACCTACAAAATTTACTTTCTGGTGAACACCCGCTGGCTCTTAGACCAGCACGCCCTGGTGAATCTTATGCTCTAGCTCCCAGTGGGATCTGTGTTGGTCTGCAGTGGACCTGCCTTCCTGAACCACCCAGAGTTCCATCCGCAGCAGTCAGCCGTAGGGTCCACTACAGTGTTGCCAACCGCCCGTAGATTTACGGGCAGCCCGTAAAAACGACCCGTTTTTCGGGGCGCCCATGAATGCCCGTTACGGGCACCGGTGCCCGTAAAAATGATGGCCGCGAGCCGGCCACGCAACTGCGCATGCGCCGTTCCGAAGCCGGCCGGGCTCGGGAAAGCTCGTACGCGCTCGGCCGGGCGGCGCATGCGCAGTAACGTAATACCGCCGCCCGGCGCCATTTTCGAAATGATCGAGTGTGGCCGCGGCGGCAAGGCAAGCTGAGCTGAGCCAGGTGACTCTGTCCACTCCTGTCATGCAGTGCATGACTTGGCTGGCTGCACACACAGGAGGTACGGAGAGCGAAGCTGTGGGGGGGATGGGATTGGGATCTAAAGGAGGACATTACTGGGACGACTGGTGCCGGGAGAAGTAATATGATGGTGAATAGAGCATATCAGTCTCTGTCCCTGGGCCCTGGCTGCATGGCATATGCAGGGGACAAAGACTGATGTGCTCTATTCACCATCATATTACTTCTCCAGTCCACATCAGATTCATCAGTGTGCTGTGTCCTCCTCCTGTACCCCTTTCCCCTCTCCACAGGTCAGGGCAGAGGTGAAAGGGGTACAGGAGGAGGACACAGCACACTGATGAATCTGATGTGGACTGGAGAAGTAATATGATGGTGGACAGGGGAGGAGGCTGCTGTGAGGATGTGTCCTGTCCGCAGTCTTTGTCCACCTCTTGTAGTATGTATTGTCCGCAGCCTCTGTCCCCCTCCTGTAGTATGTCCGCAGCCTCTGTCCCCCTCCTGTGGTATGCCCGCAACCTCTGTCCACCTCTTGTAGTATGCCTGCAACCTCTGTCCACCTCTTGTAGTATGTCCGCAGCCTCTGTCCACCTCTTGTAGTATGTCCGCAGCCTCTGTCCACCTCTTGCAGTATGTCCGCAGCCTCTGTCCACCTCTTGTAGTATGTCCGCAGCCTCTGTCCACCTCCTGTAGTATGTCCGCAGCCTCTGTCCACCTCTTGTAGTATGTCCGCAACCTCTGTCCACCTCTTGTAGTATGTCCGCAGCCTCTGTTCACCTCTTGTAGTATGTCCGCAGCCTCTGTCCACCTTCTGTAGTATGTCCGCAGCCTCTGTCCTTCTCCTGTAGTATGTCCGCAGTCTCTGACCATCTCTTGTCTCTTATCATGTCTGCAGTCTTTGAGGGGATCCTAGAAAGGATTCAAGATGGGAGCGCTGCCGGGATGGGGGTTCGGAAGAGACAGACACGTGTGGACTGTGGAGAGGAGGCTATAGAATAGCCACCAAGCTGGACCCATCTGACTGAGCCCTGCTGGGTGCACCTGAGAGGAGGTCAGTGACAGTGCCGCCAGGCCAGTCTGGGGGGGTCACTGATGTAAGGCGGAAGTAAATACAATAATGTAAGGGGGCACTGATATAAAGGTTCCCCCCCCCTATATTAGTAATCCCCCCCTTACCTTAGTGTATTCACACTGCGGAAGGTGGTCTCTGGTCACCATCCTGCAGACTCTGATGTAAGGGGGAACTCTCTGCTGGCCGGGTTATAGTAACCTGACCTTCATGTAAATTGAGAAATATGTTTTTTGACTTTTGTTTAACTTAAACACATTGCTAATAGCACTAGCTATGTGTTTATAGTTCAAATATAAATATTTGCAATGTTTAGCACTAAAAACAGTAATTTTAGGTACTTTTTTTGCAGTGTCAGTAAAAAATGTGGATCTGCCAGTAAATTTCATGGGTTTTTTTGCCAGTAAAAAAATGGGCACCGTTTGTAAATTTTGACGTTCTGCCAGTAAATTTCACTTCGGGGGGTTGGCAACACTGGACTCCACTACCTTAGCGGTGCACACTTGACTCCACTGGTGTGCACACTCACCTGTCCCATGGTCCAGCAATGCGGCCACCCGAAGCCTAGGTTCTCTCACCCACCTATCCCCGGTCCGGCATTGCAGCTAGCGGCTTCACAGCCGGGTACGCACTGCGCATGTGCAAGTCACACTGCGTGTCCTGAGTGGCAAAGCAATCTTCTGGGACCTGTGACATGTTCCAGAAAATTGCAAGGAGGAAGGGGAAGAGGAGGAGTCGCCTAGGTGGTGCAGGCGGAAGTGGGAGCTGGGTCAAAACTAGATACCCGTTCTCCCCCGCCCTCCTAAAAATGACATGCCAAATGTGCCATGTAAGGGGGTGAGGAGTCCTTAAAGAGGAAGTTCCACTTTTGGGTGGAACTCTGCTTTAAATGCATGGCAGCAACCTGCAAGGCAATGTTAGCACATTATGTGAAACTTATCTTAGAACGAAGCCCTCTAGCGCTGCGCTGGTCTTCCTTCCAGGTTCACGGACTCTGGCTATGTGAGTGGCTGGAGCCGCAATGACATCACTCCTGCGCATGTGCGTGGGAGTCGCTGTTTATGGCACAGGACTCTGAAGAAACGGCACGGGTGGTCGTTCCTTCAGAGCGCATGATACAGGGAAATCACCGGCTGCATGTACAGTAAATATCTCCTAAACGGTGCATGTTTAGGAGATATTTACACTACCTATAGGTAAGCCTTTATAAAAGCTTACCTATAGGTAAAAATTATGCTTGGGAGTTTACTCCCACTTTAGCCACTTCAGCCCCCTTATTGACCAGGCCATTTTTTGCGATACGGCATTGCGTTACTTTAACTGACAATTGCGCGGTCGTGCGACGCTGTACCCTAATAAAATGAATGCCCGTTTTTCCCACAAATAGAGCTTTTTTTGGTGGTATTTGATCACCTCTGCGGTTTTTATTTTTTGCGCTATAAACAAAAAAAGACCGACAATTTTGAAAAAAAACAATATTTTTAAGTTTTTGCTATACTACATATCCAATAAAAAAATGTAAAAAACAAAACAAATGTATTCATCAGTTTAGGCCAATATGTATCCTTCTATATATTTTTGGTAAAAAAAAAAATCGCAATAAGTGTATATTGATTGGTTTGAGCAAAAGTTATAGCGTCTACAAAATAGAGGATAGATTTATGGTATTTTTATACCGTTATATGATGCGTTTTTGGTGTGTTTTCTATAGAAGTCAATGGGAGATGCATTTTAGATGTGTTTTTTTGAAACAGGACAGCAAAGATGCAACATGCAGTACTTTTTAAAATGCACAGCACACTTATGTGAAGAGTTCCAAAGGATTTAAAAGGAAATATTTTATTGCATTTTTGTTGTTTCATTTACAGCTGAGTTCATCAAACTCGCATCAGTGTGAAAGGGGCCAAAAGCTGACTAAAGCTGAATAATGCCTTTGCTATAGGCGTAGGCCATTAACCTCATGAAGCCTGACTGGAAAACTTCTAGGACATTGCTAAGTCAGGCAAAGTGTTACTGCTCACCTCCATCATCACAGGAGTTCTTTGTCTTATTCAAACACCCTCACGTGCTCTTATGTTGCGTACACACGGGCGGCCTTTTCGACCGGACTGGTCCGACAAACTTTCCAGCGGACTTTCGACTGACTTTTGACTGACTTCCGACGGACTTTCTAACGAACGGACTTGCCTCCACACGATCACACCAAAGTCCGACGGATTCGTACGTGATGACGTACACCGGACTACAACAAGGAAGTTGATAGCCAGTAGCCAATAGCTGCCCTAGCGTCAGTTTATGTCCGTCGGACTAGCATACAGACGAGCGGATCTCTGGGTCTGGCGGAGTTACGTCGTAAAGATTTGAAGCCTGTTCCAAATCTAAAGTCCGTCAGATTTGCGACTAGAAAGGTCCGCTGAAGGTCCGGTGAAGCCCACACACGTCGGCGTCCGTCAGACCAGTCCGGTCGAAAAGTCCGACCGTGTGTACGCCCCATTACTCTTCCCTGCTATAGGCCTATAGCAAGGGCATTATTCAACTTTGGTCAGAGCTGCGCAGTTTGTTTTTATCTACAGATGCCCCTGATCTGCCTAGGCAGATTTTTGGTAAAGGTGAACTAACCCTTTAACCACTTGCACACTGGGCACTTTCATCCCCTTCCTGCCCAGGCCAATTTTCAGCTTTCAGCACTATCACACTTTGAATGACAATTGCAGCATGAAATGTTTATTCTTTTTTTCACACAAATAGAGCTTTCTTTTGGTGGTATTTAATCACCACTGGGTTTTTTATCTTTTACTAAATAAACAAATAAAGACCGTAAAAAAAAAGAAAAAAAAAAAAAAGTTTGTTATAAAATTTTGCAAACAGGTAATTTGTCTCCTTCACTGATGTGCGCTGATGAGGCTGCACTGATGGGCACTGACAGGTGGCACTGATAGGCTGCATTTATGGGCACTGATAGGCTGCATTGATGGGCTCTGATAGGCTGCATTGATGGGCACTGATGAGGTGGCACTGGTGCGCACTGATAAGGAGGCACTAATGGGCACTGATGGGACTGGTAGGCGACACTAATAGGTGACACTGATGGGCACTGATAGGTGGCACTGATGAGCGACACTGATGGGCACTGATAAGTGGCACTCATGGACACTGATAGGCTGCACTGGTCGGCACTGATGGACACTGATAGGCTGCACTGATGGGGTGCACTGGTGGGCACTGATGAGGTTGAACTAAAGGACACTGATAGGTTGCACTAATGTACACTGATAGGCTTCACTGCTGGGCACTGATGGGCTGCACTGGTGGGCATTGTTGAGGTGGCACTGATGGACACTGATAGGCTGCACTGATGGACACTGATAGGCTGCACTGGTGGGCACTGATGAGGTGGCACTGAAGGACACTGATAGGCTGCACTGATGGGCTGCACTGGTGGGCACTGATGAAGTGGCACGAATGGGCACTGATGATCACTGTAGGCTGCACTGATGGACATTGATGGGCTGCGCTGGTAGGCACTGATGATGTGGCACTGACAGACACTGATAGGCTGAACTGATGGACACTGATAGGGTGCACTAGGCACTAGTGGGCACTGATGAGGTGGCACTGAAGGACACTGATAGGCTGCACTGATGGACACTGATAGACTGCACTGGTGGGCACTGATGGGCTGCACTGATGGGCTGCACTGGTGGGCGCTGATGAGGTGGCACTGATAGACACTGATAGGATGCACTGATGGACACTGATAGGGTGCACTGGTGAGCACTGATGAGGTGGCACTAAAGGACATTGAAAGGCTGCACTGGTGGGCACTGATGAGGTGGCACTATCGGACATTGATAGGCTGCACTGGTGGGCACTGAAGGACACTGATGGGCTGCACTGGTGGGCACTGATAGGCTGCACTGGTGGGCACTGAAGGACACTGATAGGCTGCACTGGTGGGCACTGATGAGGTGGCACCGGTGGACACTGATAGGCTGCACTGATGGACACTGATAGACTGCACTAATGGACACTAATGGGCTGCACTGGTGGGCACTGATGAGGTAGCAGAAATGGACACTGATAGGCTGCACTAATGGACACTGATGGGCTGCACTGGTGGGCACTGATGAGGTGGCACAAATGGACACTGATAGGCTGCTTAATTGCCACTGGTAAGGCTGCATTTCATTGGGGGTGGGGGGGGGGGGGGGGTCAGCACAAAGCGCCACCTCCCTGAAATTAGTTTTTTCAGGTTGGGATGCCTGTCTTTCACACTTGGCCTTTCTAAAAACGCAGGCACGCCCCTTTTCAGAAATGTAGCAAAATGCGCACACAGTTCCCCCTTTTTCTTAACGGCACCCCAAACGCAATGTGATTTTGAAAATCACCAAGCGCGCCAGGCTCAGTGCCTAAATCTGGTTTATGAGCTGCTTTGGCATGTTGGTGACCAATAGGTCGACCCATTCAAGTGAAGGGGCTGCCCCATGCGCGGCATGCGGACAACATGCAAGAAATAAAAATTCCTGCTACGAAAGCCCTGGTTCACACCGGGGCAGCTTTGAAATCGTGCTACCTTACTGCGGTTTCAAAGCCGCACATTAGTGCAGTTTGCACTGCCGGTTTCATTGCGCTTTGTGACTTCATTTAACAGAAGTCTCAATGAAATCGGTAAAAAGTCGTGCGGGAACCTTTTTCATAACTGCTGCGACATGAGTGGTTCTATTGCTGCCGGCAATGGGGTGCGACTTGTCGTGCAAATTGGAACTGTTCAATGACAAGACGAACCGGCGTGACTGAGGGCTAAGTGTGAAGGGGGCCAGCTCTTGATATATGTACATGACTTTATTATCCTCTAGGTGAATACACAGGCCCATATTGGAAATGGTTGGGCTCCATAGGCAGTGTACAGGTTTGTGAGGAGGGAAATGGTGTATTTATATTTATTTTTATTTTATTTATTTCAGGTACTTATATAGCACCGTCAATTTACGCAGCGCTTTACATATACATTCACATCAGTCCCTACCCTCAAGGAGCTTACAATCTAAGGTCCCTAACTCACATTCATACATACTAGGGACAATTTAGACAGGATCCAATTAACCTACCAGCATGTCTTTGGAGTGTGGGAGGAAACCGGAGTAACCGGAGGAAACCCACACAGGCACAGGGAGAACATGCAAACTCCATGCAGGTAGTGTCGTAATTGGGATTACGAACCAGTTACCCTTCTTACTGCTAGGCGAGAGTGCTATCCACTACACCACTGTAAGTTTCATTGGTATGTGTGTGGGAAGCCTTGGCCCGGTGTCTGCGGCCATTACTCTGTGCTTATACTGGGTGACATTGGTGTGGAGGGTCATTACTCTGTGCTTATTCTGGGTGACATTGGTGTGGAGGGCCATTACTCTGTGCTTATTCTGGGTGACATTGGTGTGGAGGGCCATTACTCTGTGCTTATACTGGGTGACATTGGTGGGGGGCCATTACTCTGTGCTTATACTGGGTGACATTGGTGTGGACGGTCATTACTGAGTGCTTATACTGGGTGACATTGGTGTGGAGGGTCATTACTCAGTGCTTATACTGGGTGACATTGGTGTGGAGGGTCATTACACAGTGCTTATTCTGGGTGACATTGGTGGGGGGCCATTACTCTGTGCTTATACTGGGTGATATTGGTGTGGAGGGTCAATACTCAGTGCTTATACTGGGTGACATTGGTATGGAGGGTCATTACACAGTGCTTATTCTGGGTGACATTGGTGTGGAGGGCCATTCCTCTGTGCTTATACTGGGTGACATTGGTGTGGAGGGCCATTCCTCTGTGCTTATACTGGGTGACATTGGTGTGGACGGTCATTACTGAGTGCTTATACTGGGTGACATTGGTGTGGAGGGTCATTACTCAGTGCTTTTACTGGGTGACATTGGTGTGGACGGTCATTACTGAGTGCTTATACTGGGTGACATTGGTGTGGAGGGTCATTACTCAGTGCTTATACTGGGTGACATTGGTGTGGAGGGTCATTACACAGTGCTTATTCTGGGTGACATTTGTGGGGGGCCATTACTCTGTGCTTATACTGGGTGATATTGGTGTGGAGGGTCAATACTCAGTGCTTATACTGGGTGACATTGGTATGGAGGGTCATTACACAGTGCTTATTCTGGGTGACATTGGTGTGGAGGGCCATTCCTCTGTGCTTATACTGGGTGACATTGGTGTGGAGGGCCATTCCTCTGTGCTTATACTGGGTGACATTGGTGTGGAGGGTCATTACTCAGTGCTTATACTGGGTGACATTGGTGTGGACGGTCATTACTGAGTGCTTATACTGGGTGACATTGGAGTGGAGGGTCATTACACAGTGCTTTTACTGGGTGACATTGGTGTGGAGGGTCAATACTCAGTGCTTATACTGGGTGACATTGGTATGGAGGGTCATTACACAGTGCTTATTCTGGGTGACATTGGTGTGGAGGGCCATTCCTCTGTGCTTATACTGGGTGACATTGGTGTGGAGGGCCATTCCTCAGTGCTTATACTGGGTGACATTGGTGTGGAGGGCCATTCCTCTGTGCTTATACTGGGTGACATTGGTGTGGAGGGTCATTACTCAGTGCTTATACTGGGTGACATTGGTGTGGACGGTCATTACTGAGTGCTTATACTGGGTGACATTGGAGTGGAGGGTCATTACTCTGTGCTTTTACTGGGTGGCATTGGTGTGGAGGGTCATTACACAGTGCTTTTACTGGGTGACATTGGTGTGGAGGGTCATTACACAGTGTTTATACTGGGTGACAATGGAGTGAAGTGCCATTACTCTGTGCTTATACTGGGTGACATTGGTGTGGAGGGTCATTACACAGTGCTTATACTGGGTGACATTGGTGTGGAGGGTCATTACACAGTGCTTATACTGGGTGACATTGGTGTGGAGGGTCATTACTCTGTGCTTATACTGGGTAACATTGGTGTGGAGGGTCATTACTCAGTGCTTATACTGGGTGACATTGGTGTAGAGGGTCATTGCTCGCCTCCTCGGGGTCTCTGTGACTGTGTCAGTGACCATCCCCTCCCCCCTTGTTTCAGTCACAGGTTCTCCTCCCGCCAAAGCCGAAGAGGAGGAAGGGGCGGGGTGAAGTACGACTAGGTGGGCGGGGTCGCGCATGCGCGCTAGTCTCCCGTTACCCGGGGATAGCGCTGGACGGATTCCCGTGCTGAGTCAACTCTGTTGCCGGGGAGCAGAGCCCAGCGGAAAGCAGGAGGGCAGAGCGATGCCCCGGAGGAAGGTAAGTGAGGGGAGCTGAGACGGACGAGGGTTTGCTAATGACGGTGCCAGGAGGCGTGTATACTTGGCCCTTTCCGACAGGGAGGGATGACCGTCCACCACAGGCCGGGGCCCGCGTGCGCCCGCAGCCAATCGCGTCCTATTCCGACCTTAACCTGCAGCAGTTTTGGACGCGAGGGACGCAATGTAAAGCAGGCCCGTGTGTCGGTTATCTCGTGATACATGTCTATTGGTCCGCTGGTTGGCAGGGTAGCGCGGCCATTGGTGCCGTGTGTGGCGGCGCTCTCTCTGATAGGCTGCACGTGTTGTCATTCACAGCTGGCGCCTTGCGTATGGTCGCGCTCTCATTGATAGGCAACAAGGGGTTTGGCCACGCCTCGCTTCACGGGATTGGCGGATTGGTTAGTTCAGTGGATGTTATTGGGCGGCGTCCCTGTACGTTAGCTGAATGACTCGATTTGATTGGTAGCGCGCTGCCCATGGTAATGATTACACCAATGGGATCTCAGAAAGGTGTGGCAATAACAAACGGATTGTAACAGTATCAGATATCACATGGGGCTGGTGCACAAAGAGTGCTGCACGATGTATGGGGCTACAGGGGTCTTGTGTGTGTGGCAGGTCCATGTACCAGACCCTGTATATCAGGCCTGAGACCTGCTCCTGTGTGATGCATGCCATGCACATGTCATTCAGTCAAGCAGTTTCTTCTATCTTCTGATCAGTGTTCATTGGCGCTATCAGGGATTGAGACATGGCTGCAATATTCGGCTGATCATTTGGCTATTCATCACTTCTGGAGCGATCGTGTTCAGCTTTTCAATAAAGTATCGATAGGTGGATTGATAGAGCTGGGTTGTATTGTATTGAGCGATAGTTTTCCATTGTTATAACACGTCGGGGTAAGACCGCGCTGTATTAAGATTCCTCTCAACTCAGTGGCAGTAAAGAGTTAAGAGAAGTGAGGGGTTAAAAAAAAACCTACATACTCAGGTGGATGCAGCTTTGGTCCGATGCTGCACCTCTTCCCCACCACCTCTACACTGAGAACTGAGCAATCAAAGACCATTGATCACTCAGCTCTCAGTATTCAGAGAGCTGGTGACTGTCTGCCCCCCCCCCCCCCCCCCCCCCCCCGCTTACCTGGAGAGGGTGGGCACGGGTGGCTCTTGGCATCGTGCTGAGAGGGGTGATCTAGCTGCCAGTGTTCTATCAGATTGCCACTCCCCGTCCGATAAGTGACATGCCGACCCAAAAATACTTACTGCGCATGCGCTATGTTTTCCAACATGCGTGCCAAACGCTTCATGATCTGACAGGTAGCGATATTCTGATAGAACAACCATGCAGACATCTTACAACACCCAGCTATGTCTTGAATTTCAGAGATATCTTTAGCAATAAAGTGAGCGTGTATAAATTATAGTGTATTGGCATCTGTGATTTTGTTTTGGTGTTACATTCTGAAAGAAGCTGGACGCCAGCAGTAGGAAGGTAGCAGAGGCCATGTTGGTACACCCAGACTTTCAAAATGAAACATCCAAACTGCATCACAAATGTCAACTTACATTTATTTATATATACGCTCACTTTATTGCTAAAATTAGTCTGAAATTCAAGACGTAGTAAGATGTCTGCACGGGTGTTCTATCAGAATAGCGCTAGCCGTCAGATCATGAAGTGTTCGCATAGTGCATGCAAAGTAAGTATTTTTTTGTCTCGGGTAGCGATAATCCGATAGAACACTGGTCTAGGCATCTGGGTGGGTACTGACATTAAAGTAGTTGTAAAGGCACAAGGAAAACCTTCTGTGTGCTTACCTGAGCCCCCCTCTGCTTTCAATCACAGCTAGTGAGCCGGTTGGGATGAAGGGGCCGGTCACAGAAGTGCACGCTTTGGTGTGCACTCCTGTGATCTACAGGAGAAGTAGGGCTGAAAGAGTTTTGGCCCTGTTTCTACTTTAATGTGTCGCTTATAGGCAAAACTTTTATTCATTTTGGAGAGGGTGAGGAAGGCTTATAACCCATTTCTGGGTTTTTTTTGCCATCTATGTCCCATTGCTGAGATTTCTTTTCACTTCCTGTCCCATTATCCAAAATGGGAAGTCTGAGGGAATCCCTGAATGTAACCAGAACTAGTGTCCCCATTGGAAGATTTTCCCTCTGTTCTTGTCCTGATGCAACCCAAAATTTGGATTGTACTTTCCATAACTAAGTGAATGCTGCATCTGTCCCCCCGCCGGCTCTAACACTGAGAACCGAGCAATCAAACACCGCCGATTACTCGGTTCTTATGGCTCCCTGTCAGTCACCGGCTCTCTGCCTGTCCCCTCACTGGAGCGCTGGACTATGGAGGGGGCCGGAGCGGCCGACTCAGGCTTTCAGCGGCTCGCTGAGAGGCCGAGCCCAGTGCCTGACCATATGGTCACGATCATGCCCAAGCCTCGATCGGCTCTGTGACGTTAGCTGATAGCAAGCTTCTGCCCGCTGTTTGTTGAAAATGGGTCACAGGAGTGCAAGACGAACTACACTACTCTGACGTACAGAAGTACCGCCAAACCCGCTTTTGGCGGTACATCTCGTTTAATGCGCTGCAATTTGACCCTGTTCATTTTGAATGGACTCGAATCACGCCAAAGTTGTGCATGCACCAATTTTGGAACCTCATTGCTACCAGATTGCAGGGTCCTTTTGTACCATGCAATCCAGTGCTGACAAACGCACTGCATTTGGTGTAGTTAAGATTGCACTGACACCCGCTGCAGAGCACAAGGGCAGTGCCATTTGAATACGGTGCAGGAAACATGCACAGACCATGGGTTTCCCACACTGCATTCTAGTGTGAACCTAGGCTAACGGGGGCACAGACAGCAATAAAAATTGACAGGTGTTCTAATCTCTCCACTCCATCAAAAAAAAAGACACTTTACAGAGGAACCAAAAGGCACCCCTTTCCCCGATGTTTTTCGCCAGGTTACATATTCACATGCCCAGCAAATACAGCAGTGTTCTATAGTGAGCTCCTGCACACCTGGTTGTGTGCCGCCATTTTCTTCTTTCATCAGGAGCAAGCTGTTTCTTCCTGTTTTTTTTCTTGTTCTTGCAGCCAGCCCCCTAATGTGCAAGTGGCCCATCATGGTGCAGTCAGCTGCAACCAGCAAGGGACAGTAAGCCCCCCTCCCCCCAATGCTGCACCATGGCTTGTCATCTGGGGGCCGACTGCAAGAACCAGGAAGAGACTGTTCCCCTTGTCCAAGATGGCTTCTGACAGCAAAGGTAGGAATTCGGGAAGTACAGGGATGTGATGCCCAAAAAACGATATAAAAAAAAAAAAGGTTCAGCTGTGAGAGGAGATGGTTACATAGTAGGTAAGGCTGAAAAAAGACAATAGTCCATCCAGTTCAACCTGTGTGGGTGCTTGTGTATCAGTGTCTATAATAATGGTTAGGAATGGATAACTGGAAAGAGGGTGAAGGTCTGCTTTAAAGCAGGCCTGTCCTTTTGTAAGCTGAACCCACAAGCACCACTGTTGTCTTGTAAGCTCCCTGCAGCTAATCTTTTCTCTTTACTGATGTACCAGGCCTCTGTCTGCATGGTGTGGTGTTGACCATGTTGGTAGAGAATCATGGCTTTGCTTCCTCTTGTCAGAGTTGCCCATTGATGACTGGTGGGGTAATGATCAAAAGGAAGCAGGAGAGGCACAGATCTACAGAATGAATGAAGCAGGGAGATCCTTGCACTGCAGGTCTTCAGGTACAGCTTTCACTTGAGCAAGGAGAACAGTGAGCAGCACAGTAGTGACCTCACCAAATCTCCATAGATCTCACACTTTAGATATACAAGCATAAGGCTGTAGGCACAATAGTATGTCAGGAAATGCACTGCAGTTTTTCAGGAGGTTTTCTTCCTCTTTTCTGAAATGTTCAGGCTGGTCTTGTGAAGCACAAGGTATTCCTTGTCATCAATGACGTTGGTGCTTTTCTTTGTACGGTGAGTGCTGGGTGCTGTTTTGAAGCCATGCACTTACAGGGAGTGGTTTGATCAACACTGGACCATAGAGCAGGTGAGTATTGCAGCCAATACGGCTTGAGTTCTAAAACCTGCTGGGTAGTGATTCAACAAAAAGTGGAATTCGACTTTAAGGAGGTTTAGGTAGGTATTTATGGTTGAAAAGGAATCACCATTCATTACAAGGGTGTGATACATGAGAATATACTTTGGGTCATAACACGCTGACCAGAATGTCGGGGGGGGGGGGGGGGAAGTATTTGCTGTAGGGGATAAAGCGAACCTGTTTCTTTGCCCTAAATGTTTAACCCTCCTGGCGGTATTCCTGAGTGTGACTTGGGGTTAAATCTTAGTACCATTAGCGGTAACCCCAAGCCACACTCGGGATTGCATTGCAGAATCCTGGTACAGCGTATTTACCTTGTCACCAGGATCCTGACATGTCCCCCCGCTGTGTCCTCCGCCGGATCATCCACCCGATGCTCTGTTCCCTGCGAGCGTCGCGGTGCATGGGGGCTGAGCCCGGCGGTAAATTCAAAAAGTACAAACTACATAACGCATACAGTACAGATTACATGACTGTATCAAATCATTTCACCTCCCTTTTGTCCCTAATGCTTTGTCCAGTGCCCTGCATACACTTTTATATTATATATACTGTTCTGCCTGGAAACTTGAGATTGTCCTTAGCACCCAAAAAGTGTCCCTTTACGTCAAGTGGTTTTAGACCAGCTAGAAAACAGCGATAGTAAGTTAGAACACTTGCAGAATTGAGCGATAGTGAATCGTGGGGAAATTAATTTTATTATTTTATAGTTATTTATTATAATTTATGATTTTATGTTTCACACATTCATTCCCGGGATGTCTACTAGACTCTTGTTTGGACATATTTAAGTGTGCTATTACTAAGAATTACAGGCCTACAATATAAAACTGCAAATTTCTATGCAAAACAATGTACCGCTTTGAGATTCAAAAATCTGACATAATCATACCGCCAGGGAGGCTACAGCACAGGCTTGCTTTAAAGCTGACCTGTTTGCATCTCGATGAGCTTCAAGTCAATGTCCAAAAAGTTAGCACGTGTAGTTTGCATCTCATCATACTTCAAACACATGTGCTAACAACCTAAACTTTGTTTTTGATGGAGTGGGCAAAGTTTACAACCACAGTCAGGTATTTTACTGTCTGTACCATCGTAAGGGAGGTTTGCTCTCACCTCTTAACAGCCAAAGGACCAGCAGTCCCACCGATTTTCATCAGAACAGGTGACCCTTTTGGAAGATGTTCCCTTTACGTCTGTTGTGGTGACATCTGTGAAATTTTGCTTTTTCCCTGAACTCCGTCATGATTAATGTTGTCATCGTGACAAACCGTAATATTAGATCTCGTTAATATCGATGCAGACGGCAGTCTATGATGATATTCCAAACGCTATAAAGGAATAAAAAGGTTTTGGTTGGAGAGTCCTTGATAAATTGAGAACACTGCATCAGAAGGTCTGTCCTGACCCTGGATCCCATTAATGCAGAATATTAGAACATATTGGGCAATGTAGCCTACCAGTTAACACCTATGGTTTTGGGTTCATTAAGGCTGGGTTCAAATTTGTGCGAATTTGGATGCAAGTGACCGGCTCTCAATGGAGCTGGTTCACACAGTTTTGGGGCGGCCACGGAGCTGATTCAGGCACAAATTCGGACCTAAATTGTACCTGAACAGGTGAACAGACACGCATCGGACCCCAGGCATCAACTTGCAGCCGCACATGTGTGAACCTTGCCTAAGTTTTACATTTCAGATTGTGTAATTGGCCAGATGTATGAAATATAGCTCCGTTATAGTCAGTGTGTAATTTTTTTTTTTTTTTTTTCTCACCGTACATACCTGGTTACTAATTATTTTATTGTTCCTCATAAATATTTAGGAGCCAGAAGGTGTTGCAAGGAGATAGAGATGTTGCAGGTCTGATTCATGTAAGTGGAAGTACATATTGTACAGTTTCAGGCATTTTGTTGGCATACTATAGTAAGGTTACAAGGTCAGCTTGATGTCAGAAGAAATGAAATATGACATGTCACGGGAGTCTATTGTTGAGAAATTGGTACCAGACTCGTAATATGAGCAGCAGAACTGGGGTAAATGGCTAAATAACACAATGGAAAAGAAGCCTGTGTTAGGCGACCTGTAGAGGATGCACTTTCTGGGTTTGCCTTTTGCTAGTTACAACTCTGCATAGCTAGTTTTGTGGTTTACACAAATCAGCCACGCTTTATATCCAGGCAGATGAACTATTTCTTTATGCTGGCCATAGACTGTTCAAATTTTCAGCTGATTCCATCTGAATTGGCTGAAATTTACGCATCCAGCAGTAATCACCGCAGGTAATCACTGGCTGTGCAGAGAACCACAACTAGCTGTGGCTGACTGCGACCTGACTTTACAGTGAACAGGGCTGACGACCACAGCGAGCCGCAGCAGGATTCCTCCTGCACCTATTTGCACTGCCCCTAATCGCCAGTGTGAATGTAGCCTTATGCCGCATACAAACGGTCAGAATTTCGACCCGCAAAAGACTGAAGAGTTTTTCGTCGGAAAATGCGATCGTGTGTATGCTCCATCTGTCTTTTGCTGGCGGAATTCCAGCCAGCAAAGGATTGAGAGCATGCTCTCAATTTTTCGGTCAGGAAAAGTTCCTTTCCGAAAATGTGATAGTCTGTGGCAATTCCGACACGCAAAATCCCTACGCATGCTCAAACAATTTGACGCATGCTCGAAATCATTAAACGTCATCTTCTCGGCTCGTCGTAGTGTTGTAAGTCACCGCGTTCTTGACGGTCGTAATTTCAGCAAACTTTTGCGTGAACGTGTGTATGCAAGGCAAACTTGAGCGGAATCCCGTCGGAAAAGCCGTCATATCTTTTTCCAACGAGAAAACCGATTGTGTGTACGCGGCATAAGAGACTGATGATTGGATGGTGCACTCAGTGGTACTTCTGTTTAGGGCAGTTTGCAACCAGGAATTGTTTCCTAGAACGCGGACTGCTTATGTTCTGGGCACTCGCCTCTGAATGCATTCTGCCCTAAATGTACATAATGCTAGGTGCACTGCTCAGCTGTCACTATTGTAGAGCCTGACGGGCTGCTGGCAGCGATTGAAGCCTTACTGTCGGTTCACACAGGGGCAACACGACTTGCAGGCCGACTCACAGAGGCGACCTGCACACGACTTCAGCGGTGACTTGCAAAACGACTTCTGTATAGAAGTCAATGCAAGTCGCCCCAAAAATAGCACAGGAACCTTTTTCTAAGTCGGAGCGACTTGCGTTGCTCCTATTAGAACGGTTCCGTAGTACAGAACGGGATGCGACTTGTCAGGCGGCTAGGTCGCCTGACATGTCGCCCCTGTGTGAACCGGGGCTTAGGCCCCTTTCACACAGGTGATCTGATCACATTCACTAGTCAGCTTTTCATGCGGGCCGGATCAGAAGATCCATGCATCCCTATGAACAGGTGGGTGTAAACAGCCTTGTGTCCATTTACATCCGCCTACCCCTGGGTCCAATCTTGTCCGATTTAAAAAAAAAAAAAAAAAAAAAAAAAAAAATGGAAAGGGATCCATTCTCTTCCTTTTAGGCAGATTGGCTCAAAGGGTAGTCAGGTGTAAACAGACAGCGGAGCCCGTTTACACGAAGCTGCCCATAGAGCAAAGTGGGCTCTGTTCATGTCTGCTCTGCAGAAACTGAGCGGTCTTGGATGTGTCAGCCGCCCACTCTGCTCCGATCAGCAGGGGATCTGTGAGCTGCTTCCCTGCTGATCAGAACGGAATCTGCCCCAAGTGAAAGGGACCTTAATCACCAGCTGTGCTGTACAGAGTTGCAGAATTTAAATTGCGTATTTAGCGGTTTGCATGGAGTTCTGCTTTTAAAAGATGCTTGCTTGTACTCTGAAATCCTTCCAGTATTGTTGGTGCCTTCATTGCTGCCTGACCTCTGTTTAATTTACTGACCACACAAGTAACTAATGCAGCCCACTGTAGTGATATGAACTTATTTTTGTGGCTCTACAATGAGGTCGAAGTTAACAGGAGAGGTACGTTTCCTTATAAAAGGTCTACTTTAAGACATAGAAAGTTGAGATGTTTATAGGACCTGTGGTGTGTTTTTCTTTAGCCAAGTTTACAAAGGCTTCATCTTGTAACTGCTTGTCTTAAGAGTGGTGTGTACAGCAAGTCTTTCAAAACTTTCCGCAAGAGTTAAACTGCTTTCTGGAAGCCTTTTAGCAGTCTTCAGCTACATCCTGGCAGTATCGAACATGGATCTCAGTAGGAGTGCTAGCTTTTCCTTAAAAGAGAAGTTTGCATAAAAATAAAAAAAATAATAAATGCACTTATTTTTTTACCTGCCAAAAAAAAAAAAAAAAAAAAATGCATTTACTTTTTTTTTTCTTTGTAGGAGCTTGGAAAGCATTGCACCCACGATTAGCAGATCGCTGGTGCCATGCAGGACTCCTGCAGAATGTCAGTGTAAGCTGTCTGTCTGTACAGGCAGTTGCACAATGACAGGAAGACTCGATAAACTACCACAGCGCTCAACAGCGCCCTGGTAGTTCATTGAGAACTACAGTTACAAAGGCTGTCGGTACTTGTAAGAAAAAAAGAAAGGACAAGGCCTTCCAAAGGGGTCGCAGTAACTGAACACTAAAATTTATTAAATTTTATTTAGAAAAAACACACCATAAGATCAAATATGACAAAATACCAAAAATAGCGGCCTGAGTATAACCTTCCAAAATATAAAAAAAGACAACGCCATTTAAAAAGAGGGATCGCAGCTGCACATGCATACACACAGCTCAAAGGATGGGAGCTGATTGAAGTATTGTTGATCAATATATTGCATATGCAGTGGAACTTGGGTTTGCGAGTAGGTTTGGGTTTGCGAGCAGGATTCAGGCCAAAAGCTGTGTGCAGTACCGCTTTTTGCCTGAGGTGGGGGGCGCCGGAGCTGAACAGCCCCAATCGTCGGCGTTCAGAAATCCACGGAAAAGCCCGAGGACAGTTCAGCTGATCTCAGCAAACCTCGGAAAGGCTCGTGAACGGAGTCTTTCCGAGGTTTGCCAAGGTCAACCGAAGTGTGCTCGGGCCGTTTCCAAGACTCCCTGGCGCCCCCTGCCTCTGGCCGCATGCAGTATTGCATCCCATTGAAGTCAATGCGGAACTAATTATTTTCGTTTCCATTGACTTCGATGGGAAAACTCGCTTTGATATGCGAGTACTTTGGATTACGAGCATACTCCTGGAACGGATTATGCTCGTAATCCGAGGTTCCATTGTACTATTGTCCTGCTTCCTAATTAAGCAGTGGTTTGTGGTCATCCCATGTCGGTACTTGTAGTTCGTTGGATTCACAGGGATCTGTGAATTAATGATGCGGCCGTGTGGGTGGAGTAGTGTGGGCTCCTAGTTCTGAGACATCACTGTTGCTGACTTGGACCACTGTGATTTTTTTCCCAATCATGTGATCCCTATGACTGCTGATGCTCAGGTGGGTTTGTTTACAAACAAACCCGCTGGCTCAGCTGTGATTTAGACAGGTTAGGCATACAGACATGGCTATATTTGGTCTAGGTTTCTTTGGTCACAAAAATGGTATTAAAAAAGTCACACTTTTTTCCCTCTTGTGAAAAGGGCCTGAATGCTGCTTTCTGCCCCATTCTTTTGCGAGCGCTGGCTGCCATGATGGGGAGGCGGGTCCCTAGGGTTCTGGGCTCACAAGAAATGAATTGAATATTGCTGGTAGTGAAGTACTGTGAACTGTTTGCTACTCGTCCCTCAAAGTCTTTTCTTTAGGATGCTCTGGCTGGCAGTTGCACATTGAAGTCATGTACAATGCAAAACAAATGGCCCTGCATTGTATGGGAGGACAACAATGTATCTTTCACAACGTGAAGCAGAGGGAGAAGAGCTGAGCATCGGAGCGAGGAATAATGTGAGTACTACACCTTATACTACTACCCCTAATCTTAAAGCTGAATTCCAGGTATGCCGGCTGCCCTGCTGCACACAGACCACAGGAGGTCACCTTCCCAGGCTTGGTAAGAATTGCATTCCTAATGAGTACAAGGTGTTCCCTGATTGAGTGAGGTGGAGAGGCAGGGCAGTGTCGTCACAAATCTCCACCTAGTCCAACCAGAAAATACCCTGCATTCAGAAAAATGTGAGGCATTCTGTGAATGGTGACCCTGCTGAGCTAGTGACCCCCTGCGTTAGCTATGCAGCGGGCAACCACCCAGCACGGAACTTTGATGATTGTGACAATCACTGTAGTAGTCTCTGCTACTGTTTCCACCTTTTTCCTTTGGGTAAGGCATATGCATGCTTTACATTGATTCAAGCTGGAACACTGGAACTATGCAGTAAAACCTATACCTGGAGTTCAGCTTTAAAGCGGTTGTATAGTCTTTTTTTTTTTAACTTTTACCTACAGGTAAGCCTATAATAAGGCTTACCTGTAGGTAAAAAAAAAATCTCCTAAACCTGTACGGATTAGGAGATATTCTCCTTGCTATGAGCCGCTGACTGCAGCGGCGCATGCGCACAGGGGATTCTCGGCTGAAGGCCCGGCAACTGCAGGACCTTGCCGGGAAAGAAATCTCCCGCGCGCATGTGCAGGAGCGATGACATCGCGGCTCCAGCCACTCACAGCGCTGGAACCGCGATACCTGGAAGACACGCCGAGGCAACATGTCAGCAACCTCGGCGTGGACCAGGTAAGATACAGACTCCTCGTTCTAAGGTAAGTATTTCATAATGAGCTAGTATGCGGTGCAGTAAGGGGGTGGGGGGAACTGGGTAGTTTAGCAATTCCTGGAGTTCAGCTTTAGGAGACCTGCTTGAAACTTGCTAAAACTTTTGCAAATGTTTGCTGTGCACACTGCTTCTCAGGCCAGTGTTTACAAGATGTTCTGTAGCATTGCTGAGACACAGCATTCACCATAGACAAGAGTGAGTACATTTGAATTCCTTGTTTAAAAAGATGCACAAACCATTATGCTTTGGAGTCACTGTACAAGAACCGTGTTTTGTATTGTGGTCCTCCTGATGAGGGGGTGGGTTTGTATTGCTTTGTGATTTTTCTACTCATTAACTGGATGGGGTCACATTCAGTTCATTATAAGTAATGTGACTAGCAGTGGCATTCCTAATCTCAGCGTGTTCCATAGAGGAATGCTGGAAGCAGTTCGGACGGGACAGAAGATTCCGATTTCTCTACAGACATGGAGCACACTGACAGTTCTGAAAGCGATGGAAATTCCCGGGGACCTGCGCGCATTACACGATCCACTGCAAGACTCAGCCAGAGCTCACAAGGTAACATCCTCTTTACATGACATTATTGATTGTGCAGGAAAGTAGCAATGGTTTGCTATGCTAGGTGTGTGTAGTGCAAATATAATTTAGTCATGTTATTTGCATGTTATATCTGTGTTTGAATGTTTGTTGTTCTATGTGGATATGTAGAGCCAAGTTAAGAGAAGCAGATGGGTATCTAGTGTATGAAGTTATTAGTCTTACTGCATAGGCAGCCATGTTGGGCCTAAGGGCTGGGGCAATAAAAACACAATTTAATTCAGTGGAGTGGGTGAGATGAGTTGTGTAAATAACACATGCTGCTGATCTGAGTTTTTGCATGGATGACCTTTGTCAATACTGTCAGACCCTGCTTTAAAGAATACATTTAGTTTAAGAACATGTTCCTCCTGTATTTAGGGTGGAATATGTAACATGTTCTAGCTTCTGTCTCCTCTCCTCCCGCTCCCCAGCCTGTGACATTGGGGGATCCCCCGCACCCACAGTTAGAATTTAAAAACAGCGCAGTTGTGCGGTGCTCTGCCCACATGGCTGCTTCTTTCATTCTGTGAATTATTGAACTATATCTATTGTCGGCCTCAGTGACAGGAGGCTTGTAGTTCTCACTAACCTCCGAGGGCACTGGTGAGAGCACTCGTAGTCCATTTATGTTTACTGCCTGCCCATATCAGAGGTAAGGCAGATGGTGTATGTACTGAGAGCCTGCAGGATCAAGGCATGTCGCTCAGCCAGCCATTCATAGGAATGAATACAAAGCTTCCTACGATTAAGGTGGGGAGATGGGCTGATGTCACACTCTCCAACTTATTCACAGAATACAAAGCTGCCTATGAATGGCTGAGCACCGATTTGTTCCGGGTGTGAGACGAGAGTCTGTCTTACAGCCGGAACCCAGCACTGTACTGTGTATATAGTTATGCTCATAAGTTTACATACTCTGGCAGAATTTGATTTCTTGGCCATTTTAAAGAGAATATGATTAACACAAGGTTTCTTTCACTCATGGTTAGTGTTTAGCTGAAGCCATTTATTATCAATCAACTGTGTTTACTCTTTTTAACTCATATTCACAACAGAAACTACCCAAATGACCCTGATCAAAAGTTTACCCTGGTGATTTTTGCCTGATAACATACACATAAGTTGACACAAAGGGGTTTGAATGGCTATAGAAGGTAACCATCCTCACCTGTGATCTGTTTGCTTGTAATTAGTGTGTGTGTGTATAAAAGGTCAATGAGTTTCTGGACTCCTGACAGACCCTTGCATCTTTCATCCAGTGCTGCACTGACGTTTCTGGATTCTTGTCATGGGGAAAGCAAGACCTGTCAAAGGATCTGCAGGAAAAGGTAGTTGAACTGTAGAAAAGAGGAAAGGGATATAAAAAGATATCCAAGGAATTGAGAATGCCAATCAGCAATGTTCAAACTCTAATCAAGAAGTGGAAAATGAGGGGTTCTGTTGAAACCAAACCACGGTCAGGTAGACCAACTAAAATTTCAGCCACAACTGCCAGAAAAATTGTTCAGGATGCAAAGAAAAACCCACAGATAACTTCAGGTAAGTTATACAGCAACCTACACAGCACTAGGATTTGAAAGCATGCGTTGTCTATTTTATTAGGTCATTTGAGATATTTTTTATTTTTTGCGACTAAAAGGTGTAATTGTTTAGAGAGTCAGAAGTGTATAGGCACTGACGCATGGTAATTTATGTCAAAAAATAATCCTGGTATTTACACAATTAGAACACAGGGCCACAATCTATGCCCCCAAGTGGCAGTGGGGGGATGGGGAAGGAGGAAGGGGGGTTCTCTTGTCTCAGGAATTTATATAAATTACACAGATTTAATTATTTGGCACAAAATAAAACAGGTTTTGGGGCAAAATAAATTGGAATTTAAATGTATCCACCCCCTGTGGGTTGGCACATATATGCACACACAAGGGTGGGATTATAATTTACTGGCTTGTTATATTTTTGAGTTAAAATGGTTAGGTGACAATTTGCTCATGGAATGTGAGAGGATTGGGTGATCCATTTAAAAAAAAAATGGCCTTATTTAAGACGGCCTCAACTCTTAGGACAACAGTGCTCTGAATAGATAAAGAAAGTGGCTGATATATGTCCTTGTTAGATACGGCACCTCCTCCCAAGGATTTGTTTAAAAAGCGACAGAGGGAAGGGGATTATTGCTGTGCCAAAACAACGCAATAAGAATTATTGTTAAAATAACAAATTTTATTACAATGTATTTTAAAACGCATATTACAAATATAAATTCACATCATTAAGCAAACAAAGGAGCATATAGAATATATACTAATAGCTGAGATGATATTGGCTTTTTTATAGTGGCGGGTCAAGTCTTCCCTACATGTTTCGCCAAGACATTGGCTTCTTCAGGGGAATAAGACGTGACCAAAATAATTATAGCTCTCCAAAGAAAAAAAAAAAAACAGACAATATAAATGTACAGAGATGATGTAAGGTTAGACATTGTGCGCAATACTGAATAATTGGGCGACAGGGTACTGGTAGTCTCAACTCCCCACACACACACACACACACACACACACACACACACACACACACACACACACAAACCACACCATATAGTGGGAATCAACACCCCACTGCCCCAGAGCAATCACCCAACCTACCCTGATGCCCCCACGAGCAGAGTCAGCAAAGTGTAGGTCCCAAGGAAGACAAGCCAATACTACCGTAGTGTGGCTGCAGAGGGCAAAAAGGAGATCAATAAAATCTGGAAGAGAAAAAAAAATCTTAGATGGAGACAACTCTCATAGAGCCCATGTCTGTCCCATAAATAGGGCTAAATAGCCTCTACATTCCAAGAAAACGTAAGAATAAAATTTAAGAGGGGGCCCTGAGATGACCGAAGATAGATATATAATCAATCAAAGAGAGGCATTTAGGCTGGAGTTTAGGATGGAAAGACTAAACAATAATAGATAGATGACATTAATGTAAAATTGACTCAGATTAACCCACAAAATGCCACTAGATAAAAACTATTACCTTACCCTTTAAAAAGGTGTGAAGCAATCCTGAGCTTCAAAATATTGTTCAATGAACAGAAGGTGTTGATGTAAAACAGTGCCTGGATTGAATACCAAGCACTCCCAGGATATCACAGCATATGAGAGCCTAAGGCACAAGAGTGGTAAAAAAGGGAAAGAAAAAGTGAGGTTGGAAGCATCTCAAATGAAATGAGGGTCAGCGCTGAAGAAACCCCCCCCCCCCCCCCCCCCATCCTAGACGTTACCTTCAATAGGAAAGTCCAACATAGCAGCGCCCCTTAAAGCCAGCGAAAAGAGGCTGGCAAGATCTGCCTTTATAGCCCCCCACCCGGTCGGCGTGTATCATCACCGACTGGGAGCGGACGAAATGTGGCAGAATGCCAGGTGTCATGTCGATCGCGTCACATGGCCCAAGCTTCGCGGTGTGAATGAACGTGGGTGGGACACATAGGGCCCTCCAATTAGATGGAATAGGACAGTGTCTGTACCTGTATGGGAAGAGAGGTAGATGATGATAAAGGGAGGAGATAAGGGGCGGTGGGTGGCCAGAAGGCGGACCTAATGTCAAATGACATTGGGCCCTTGGGTGTCCATACAGCCATGGGCTGTAATCGAATCACCGTCCGTAGGAGGTAACGCCCATGCGCTCAGCAATCAGAAGAGGCACAGAGCAGATGGGGAAATGAAAATAGAAGAAAGGGGGACCGGAGGAGAATGGCTGGACAGGAGATGGTCATGCAGAACTCTGTACAGTGCTCTGTTTGCAGAAGACACATTTGACAAAAGAAACAACGTCCCGCTTAGAGGGTTTTCTCGCCAGTACCACTCCGTGCATACCCCATACTCAAGAGGTACAAGTATTTTTAATACATTCCTCGGTGTCATGTGATTGCAGGTTAGGATAGATGGAGAGGGTAGATTCATATTTATACATGTTGGCAGAAATGCCACTTGTACTTGTGTGTATGTCCCTCCCCCCTTTTAGGATAGAAGTTACTGGAATTTTATAGCAGATAAACCAAGAGTTCCCGTCTTCATAATGGGTGATTTTAATATGGTGATAAATATTCAGGTTGATAAGTTCCCCTTGGGAAAAAGATCAGATCAGACCCCCATATACGCCCCTATACAAGATATTTAAAGAAACAGGTCTAAAAGACATTTGGCGGGAACACCACCCAGTGATGCACAATAATGGGAAGAGTGTTTGATATGGAGAAGTAATATGTAAATGAGCCATCGCCAGATAATTTGATTAATTGGACTGATGCACAGCAGTTATATCGAACTCTGTCCTTAGAAGGCTGAGAACAGAAGGTTTTTCTTAAAACAAGCACAGTATGAGGAGGGAGAAAGAACTGGGCATATGTTGGCCCTTTTGGCTGGGTCCCAGAGCTTTTCTACCTCCATAACGTCTATTGAAACTCCCGGTGGTGGGGTAACTAGGTCCCCATAGAAATAACAAGGGTTTTTCATTATTATTCTGATTTGTATAGAGCTAAAGTGGGGGAAGCAAACCAAGAAATAACGGTGTAGCCTCATTAAAATGATATGGCTGCCTCAACTCCTAATACATCTTGCATAACTCCCCAATATGGATCCCTGGAGTCTGGTTCAAGAAAGTGGGCCTCTTTAGGGACTTCATTTGGAGAAAAGGGAAACCCAGAATTCGCTTGAGGGTGCTGCAGCTGCCGAGGGATAAAGGGTTGGCGGTACCGCACCCCTGGAGCTATTTCCTGGCTGCTTAACTACAGCAAGGGGGGGGGGGTTGGGAAGTGTGTAACGCTATTACTAATTATAACTCACAAACATTGTTAGCCTGTACCCCACACACATCCCTGATAGGCACTAGAGGCAGGATTACTGAAGGGAGAGGATCAATGTCCTTTAGCAAAACTGTTGCTGAAGGTGTGGAGTATAACCAGATCAATCTTCCAGTACTTGGAGTATAGCGAGTTTACACCTTTACATTTGGGATAGTGCGAAGTTGTTGGAGCTTGTGGGTTTGGATAATTTTTCAAACTGGAAGCAGAGGGGGGTGGTCAGACTGTCTGTTATATACAGCGGGAGTATTGAAGACTTTCCAGGGATTAAAGGAGGAATTTGGTTTTCCAAATATACATTTTTACCAATACTTGCAGTTGAGACATGCATTGACGACACAGTTTAGGGAGGAGAGATTGGAATGGAGCAATATGCTTTTATTAGTAACCTTAGTGAATGCTACTTCCCTAAAGGGGTTAATCTTCCAGCTATAATCAAATATATGTTTGAGGGTGTTGGAAATAGACTCTCAACTGGCAAGTAGAGTAAAATGGGAGGAGTGGGTTGTTAATGGGGTGGATTTATATTTGTGGAAACTATTTTATTGCATTTTTGTAAAAGTAATGTTTGGTCATTGGAAAAAAATTTAAATAAAGTGGATTAGAACTTCGGGTGAAATACAGGACTCTCTAAAAACGTGGTGTGGCTGTTTCAAGATGCACAATAAGGAGGCACTTGAAAGATGGGCTGCATGGTCGAGTCGCCAGAAGAAAGCCATTACTACTCAAATGCCACAAAGTATCCCACTTACAATACGCCAAACAGCAGACAAGCCTCAAACCTTCTGATACAAAGTCTTTTGGAGTGATAAGACCAAAGTTTAGCTTTTTGGCAACCACCATAAACACTACATTTGGAGAGAAGTCATCAAGGCCTATGATGAAAGGTACACCATTCCTACTGTGAAACAGAGGTGGATCGCTGATGTTTTGGGGATGTGTGAGCTACAAAGGCACAAGAAATTTGGTCAAAATTGATGGCAAGATGAATGCAGTATGTTATCAAATACTGGAGGAACATTTGCATTCATCAGCCAGGAAGCTGCGCATGGGACGTACTTGGACATTCCAACATGACAATGATCCAAAGCACAAGGCCAAGTCAACCTGTCATTGGCTACAGCAGAATAAAGTGAAGGTTCTGGAGTGGCCATCTCAGTCTCCTGATCTCAATATCATTGAGCCACTCTGGGGAAATCTCAAACATGAAGTTCATGCAAGACAGCCCAAGAATTTACAGGAACTTGGCTTTTTGCCAAGAGGAATGGGCAGCTTTACCATCTGAGAAGATAAAGAGCCTCATCCACAAATACCACAAAAGATTTCAAGCTGTCATTTGATGTTAAAGGGGGCAATACACGATATTAAGAACTGGGGTATGTAAACTTTTTTGATCAGGGTCATTTGGGTATTATCTGTTATTAGGTTTCAAAGAGTAAACACAGTTGATTGATAATAAATGGCTTCAGCCAAACACTAACCATGAGTGAAAAAATGTTGTGTCATCATTCATATTCTCTGAATATGGCCAAATCATAACTTTTGCCAGGGTATGTAAACTTATGAGCACAACTGTAGCTGAGGTCTATAAGTGGTTAGAGCCAGTGCCGCACTTAGTAAAGGTAATAGTGTTTTTGGACCAGCTTGGTCCAAATTAACTATTTAAAGTGACAGAAAACCCGTAGATCCGCTTTAAAACTCAACTCCAGGTAAGCAAGGGTTACTTGCTTAGTTTTGTCAATGGGTAGGGGAATAAGGTGTAATCCTTTTAATCTTATTCCTTGCTTGTGCTGCTGGTCCCTCACACCTGTTGCCAAAATAAAGTTGCTCTAAAAGATCTGCCAAAAACAACTTCATTAAAGAGAAACCTTTCTCCTTAAATCTGAGAAACCAACACTTCTAGGAACGTCGGCCTCCTGTGTACTCCACGAGTTTAGTGGTTCCTTCTGCAAACCTCCATGTCACTACTTTATCCTGAAGGGAAAGGGAGGTTAGCGGAAGAAACCACTGAGCACAGTGCGGTGAAATTTAATTTTGGTGACCTGGTTATTTTAGGTGAACATGTGAAGGCCTAATGCAGCAGAGCTTATAACTTCATGAATACACATAATTTTCATACTGGAATACACAAAATCTCATACCTAAAGCCTGATGTATTTCCATTGTCTGTCTGACTTACAGGCTGCTATTAGTTTCATTTACTTGTAGTGACTCTGCACCAGTCTGACACTGCTTTGGAATCTAGTCCTGGTTCACACTGGTGTGACTTTGAAATGGTGCTACTTCAGCGTGATTTCAAAGCCGATTTCATATAGGTCTTATAGGGTGAAGGTTTTTTTTTTTTTTTTACCACTATGCATGAAGGTAAAAAAAAAAACTGCATCTCCCCTTCATACTTACCAGAGCCCGATCTCATTCCAGCAATGTGCGCGAGAGCAGCTGCTCTTTCTCATTGGCTCAGACATAGCAGCGGGAGCCATTGTTAATCACAGGCTCTGAGCAGGGAATTAGGCTGAGCCATGCTCTTGTCTGTCTTATGGGCATGCAGAGCAGGGTTTGGGAGCGAGCACGCACGAGTGCCACCATAGCAAGCGGCTTGCTAATGGAGGCAGGAGCGCCAATGGTGGACCCAAGAAGAGGAGGTTCGGGCTGCTCTGTGCAAAACAATTACAGAGCAGGTATGACATTTTTGTTAAAAAAAACAAACAAAAAAAACCTTTATAGTAATACTTGAAGCCACCTGACTTGACTCAGTGGGTTGAATCTTCCAGCCAATCGGAGACCGCTACAAACACACTCAATTTAGGAAGTCATTGACCAGATGCTCTTCAAATCTCATGCTAATCAAAATAGTATGTCATGTTTGCCTATTCACTATTAAAATCTGCAGTTTGTGGGGTCACCTTTTACAAAGTACTCACCTCACCCAGATCCTCCAATCTCCGCTTGGTGATGGTGCCTTTCTGACGTGTGTGTCTTTGAGTCAGCCTCTATTGGTTCTGTAACTGTGCCAAGCAAGGTGGGGAATATATTTTCAGGATGGCTGCCTACGTAGTTCTGCAGGCACGTTATTGCTTAGTTTACACACAGAGGGTTTTTAGTGAGCAAGAGATATTGCAGCCGATAGGAACGCTTTTAATTTAATTTAGTCTGCTTAAAATGAATTGCTTTCGTTTAGTTTAGCGAGTTCATGTTTGCTCTTATTTTGGTTTTGGCTGAATATGTATTAAGCTCATCTGGGGAGTTTAGCGTTGAGCTGCCGTTCATTAGAAAATTAGCAAAGCGGCTTTCTTTGCAAACCAAACTGCACGTGGACAAAGCAATTCATTTTAATTAGCGCCTATGCTTCATGCTGTTGTCTTCTTAGAAGAGCAGCTCTTTAACCCTAATTAAAAAAAGCAACCGTGTCTCTTTACTACTGAAATTCTAGCTGTTCTTCTCTTTCCTTTCGCTGGATCATCGCAATCCTTCTTTTGCTTTGGAGTGAGGAAATGCAGGGACTTTTTGCTCTGTAATGACTTTCTGGTTTTGGTACAATTCTTCAATGCCAGGATATCTGAAAGGAAATTTTTGGAGGTTTTCTTTTGATATATACTACATTAGACGACTCCTTCCTGACCTGGTATAATAATGCCAATACCTACATGATATCTTTGGTATCTGTTGTGTATATGTATATTGCCAGCACCTAAAAGATTCTCATGTAGTCATGTAATGAGTATGACTATCTGACAGTTGCAGAGTAGAGCTGACCTCATGGTTGTTCAGTTTAGAATATCTGTGGTCAGTTTACCTTAGCAGATATTTGCTGGCACTTTCCAGCGTGCCTAAACATGAAATCCATTGAGCGTACCAGTATACCTGCTGTGTAGAGACCTGGCATGTCTTAAAATGTGTCTGAGGTATTGGAAATGCCACACTGCAGCATTGTGTTTGGTCTGCAAGTAGAATAATCTTCAAAAATAATTGCAGGTGTAGATATTTTATACATTATATAATATAATTCAGCTTGGTCCAATTTAACTATGCATATACCATACCTGGCCAATCCCCCTGGATGCTGGAAATCACTGAAGTAGACACTGCTGTTCCAGTGATCTCCATTGGCTTCCAGGTCCAGTACTGAGTGGCTTGTCTGCTGCGTTCAGAACACAGGCGGTCAGCCGCTAGACACTGACGCCATTCTGATAATGCCTTGCATTTGTTAATGAATGCAAAGCGTTCTAATTGGGTGGGGTGGTGGTGTCATGTTCTCCACCTCATCCAGTCAAAATGCTCTGCATTCATTCAGAAAATGCAAAGCATTCTCTGAATGGCACCCAGGTCAGGTGGCCAGCTTCTTGTGTCCAGTAAGCAGGGCAGCTGCTCGGCACGGGACCCAGAAGCTTAAGATCACTGAGGTATCAATGTCTGTTTTCAATGGTTTCTAGCTTCCAGGGGGATCGGCCAGATATGTTGTATGCATAGTGACGTTGGACCAATGTAACCATGGCTTGACAAACCCCAGGTGCCAGGTCACAATGGCAACTAGAATTAGCGGCATGGGACCTGGGCTAAAGTGCCGCAGGTGTCTTGTCCCCATGCCTGCAATCCTAACCACTATAGCTTCCCTGCACACCCCCCACCCCGCACAGGTGCGCGGACTAAGATGCCATGCCAGCTAGTAATTAAGGCTGTGACTTTGTGGCCTGCTGGAGCGAGATGCTTACATTGGCATGGGGAACTGGTGGCCAGGGCTGTGACAAGCAGTCCCCGACAGCGCTGAGGGCTTTCCCTGCCTGCTCTTACTGGCCACCCACCTCCGACACCGCCTTCCCAAGAGGGAAGAGCTTGAAGGTGTTGCGGGCTTGATCTGGCACCCGTTGCCTAATGGTGAGTGGACAGGGAGTGTGGGGTAGCTGGTTGGAACGGCCTCCGTTCCGTTTACATCCCCACAAAGATGGAAACGGTGTTTTAATGAGAATTTGAGAATTTTTATTTTTTTATTTTCATTTTTCATTTTCTTCAGTTTTGCACTCTCCCTGTCATGCCACAACCACACAGCCAAATGCCCCTTTTACACGGGTTGTCAGATCAGGTCCGCCTGTCGCTTTTTTTAGGCAGACCCGAATGGACCCTCCAGTCCTATGGAGCGGCGGATGTCAGCGGACACAAAAACAGACGGATGATGGTCTTGGAAACGGACATAGAGGAGAGCAGGACTGTGTCGTGTTAATGCCGCATAGCAGAGCGGACACAGACCTGTCATCCGCCTGCTTGGCGGAGAGATGGCTCCTAACTTTTTTAGCTGGCTCCTACATTCCAAGCAAATTTGTCAAGCCCTGGATGTATCTATGTATATAATATCCATAGACTTGTGCTTCCCTGCCATTTACCTGTTAACTGCCCACTGATTTCTGGGTTCTGACAGTTGTATAATGGGTGCGAGGCGCGACCTAAGCAGAAGTCAAGTCACTGCCATGGTCTAGGATCCAAAGGGAGCTCGCAGGGAAGCAACAATCAATTTGAAGCCTAATGGAGGCTAGAACTGTATTTTTATTTTAGACTAGGCCTGTTAGTTTGCAGTCAATTTAGATACTGTTCTACTAAAGTAGGATTTCCAGAGATACCAATGCAGGGACACCTACAGATTAGCTATTCAGACAATCTGAATACCCCACAATTCAAGTATTTGGGTGCGTGAACTAATTCGGATTTCCTCAGATGATCAATCCATACAAACTTGGGGTCTATAATCATTTTTGGTTTTTAGTTTAGACAGCAGCTGCCAACAGAAGTTTGGCTGCCATGGGCAATGTGGGCCCGCTTCTTTACTCCAGATTTTACTGTGTACTCCCAATGTAACTTGCCAGACAATTTTAGTACTAACCATTGTTACAATACTAGATTGTGTGTCCTATTTCCCAGTTGTCTGGAAATATGTAGCTACAGGGTACTCGTTATTTTAATAGAAACTTGGCATACAGGATAATATGGTTTGTTTAGCTTGTAGATTAACACTCATTCCTCTCATACTCTGCATGGCATGCCTTTTAGCTTTGCTTGGGTTGATCTATTTTCCTCTGCTGCCCTAGTACAGTAAGGATGTGTGTAGTAAAACGAGGTTGTATGCAGTCCACCAGCTCCGTTTTTGCCTGGATGCCCACACACAGTTGAGGTTTTTACTCTTTCTGCTTCAATCCTGTCGGCTCAGTCAGTCACTGACCTTCACATTCGTTTAGATGGTTGCACCACCTAAAAGTAAAACCAAACATTAGACAACCTTTTGAAAGTCAAACCTTGGCTGCCAAAACTTCTCACCCACTGCTCAACAGATGCCGGAGTGCTGATCAATCACACCTCCGCTTGAACAGGAAGATAGATGAACGTACAGCTGATCACTCTGTTCAGCAGAGCCAGCAAATGCAACTTTGTTGGCCTCTTCCATGAAGAGATATGAAAAGAAAGGAGCAGCATAGAGAGGATTTTATGCGCCACTTCAAGAAAAAAAAAAAAACTGGCCAATTATTTACCAATTCATTTTTTTTTAAATGACATATTATTTTATGACTGTTTTTTGTGATCTTTTGGAAGTGTGATGCCATAGCAGCGGTAAATTAGGCCGGGAAAGCTTTCACACTGATATCTATCTATGATCTCTCTCTCTCTCTCTCTCTCTCTCTCTCTCTCTCTCTCTCTCTCTCTCTCTCTCTCTCTCTCTCTCTCTCTCTCTCTCTCTCTCTCTCTCTCTCTCTCTCTCTCTCTCTCTCTCTCTCTGTATGAAAGCGTTCCCGGCCTAATTATTTACCGCTGCTATGGCATCACACTTCCAAAAGATCACAAAAAACAGTCATTTTTTTGGTACACTTGTCAGTGGTAAACGTACCAAGACGCGCAGAATTAGAATAGCCCTTAACCACTTGCCGCCCGCCATATAGCAGAATGACGTCTGCAAAGTGGTTTCAATAACCTGACTGGGCGTCATATGACGTCCTCAGGATATTAAGCCGCCGCGCGCCCCTGGGGCACGCATCGCTGCGATCATTGTTGCGGTGTGTCACTCTGACACACCGCAACTCCGATCTAGGTAAAGAGTCTCTGACGAAGACTCTTTACCACGTGATCAGCCGTGTCCAATCATGGCTGATCACGATGTAAATAGGAAGAGCCGGTGATCGGCTTTTCCTCACTTGCGTCTGACAGACGCGAGTAGAGGAGAGCCGATCGGCTGCTCTCCTAACGGGGGGTCTGTGCTGATTATCAGCACATCCCCCCCCTCGGATCCCACCCAGGACCACCAGGATGCCCATCCGCACTGGACCACCAGGTATGCCCCCCCTAGACCCCCAGGGAAATACTAATATGTGCCCAGGCAGCTGTCAATCAGTGCCCACTCACAATGCCTACCACTGCCAGTGCCACCAGGGATGCCTATCAGTGCCACCCATAAGAACCCAGCTTTGCAGCCTTTCAGTGCCCACCAGTTGCACCCATGAGTGCCCATCAGTGCCACCCATCAGTGCTGCCTACCAGTGCCCATCGTCAGTGCCCGCTCATTGGTGCAACCTCATCGGTGCTGCCTTATCAGTGCCCAACAGTGAAAGAGAAAACGTACTTATTTACAAAATTTTATAACAGAAACAAAACTAAAACTTTTTATTTTTTTTTTTCAAAATTTTCGGTCTTTTTTTGTTTAGCAAAAAATAAAAACCGCAGAGGTGATTAAATACCACCAAAAGAAAGCTCTATTTGTGGGAACAAAAATGATAAAAATTTAGTTTGGCTACAGTGTTGTATAACCGCGCAATTGTCATTCAAACTGCGACAGCGCTGAAAGCTGAAAATTGGTCTGGGCAGGAAGGTGTACAAGTGCCCTGTATCGCATACGAACACATTATGTGAAATGCGCCTTGAAAACGAATACGTCCAGTGGTGTACTGTCAGGGCTTTTATCTTCACCTGGTCTTCCTTACAGTTTGGTGGACTCTAGTCCTTTGTTTGGACAGCCGCCATGACTTCTTCACTGCATGCACGCGGGAGCCGCTGCTAAGGGCTCTGAAGGAAAAGCACGGTATGTCATTTCTCCAGAGCGCATGCGCTGGTGACATCATCGATGGCTTCACAAGTAAATATCTTCTAAACATTGCACGTTCAGGAGATATTTACTGTACCTAATAGGTAAGCCTTATTATAGGCTTACCTATAGGTAAAAATCGCCCATGGGTGTTTACTCCCACTTTAACTGTAACCATTCAGGACCGTAGCCGGGACCTGCAGTTACTGATGTGCTTCTAAGAGTGCAGGCTCCAAGGGCTTGCTGTTTTAAGTTACAGACCTGGCCCAAAGTGTGCACATTATCTCCTAACTTTTTGTTGGCTGCATGCTTAAAGTGTTAACCCAAAAAAAAATGAATCCTGTTCCCTTAACGCATGTTATACTGCACAGTGCTTGTGGTGTGTCACTTGGCCCCCTGTAACACATTGAAATATCTGGCCGATTCTGCCAATTTCTACCCTCCCCTCTACGCTGACTCCAATCTATCAGGGCTGCTTACTCCGATCTGTCAGCATACGTGTCCCCATCATACGCAGCCTGCTATCTGTCTCCTGTGTCCTCTCCCCCCCCCCCCCCCTCCCCTCTCTGAGTGTCAGCTCCCCGATCCTCCCCTCCTGCTCTAAAAAACTGTTTCCATTTTCTATTCTATCTCTGATATACACTGGTAAGCTCCGCAGTGCATGTCATTTATAAAACTATGCAGTATAATAGCTTACTTCAGAGCGCCATTCAGCGCTCACGTGACTGCCCGCCGGTCTCCTCCCCTCTTAACTGACGTCAGCGGGGGTTTGCCAGCCCCTCCCCATGCAGATATCTCATCGGGAGGGGAGACTAGTGGGCAGTCAGCTGAGCACCAAACGGCGCTCTGAAGTAAGCTATTATACTGCATATTTTTATAAATGACGTGCACTGAAGAGCTTACTGTTGTGTATCAGAGGGAGCTATAGAAATTTTTCTTTTACCTTTTTTTACAAACACTTTTTAAGCTGGCCATAGACAGTTCAAATCTAGGCTGTTTCATCAGTAACCAGCCCAGATTCAAACCATGTATATGGGCAGGCTGAATGTACCCAGATTGCTTGATCAACATGGGTACAACCAGCCTGTCGGATTTTATATGCCATTTATTGCTAGCGGCTGTTATAGTTGCTAGCAATAATAGCTGTGTTGTGAAAAAAATGGCTCCACAGGAGGGATTACCCCATCAAAACTTAGGCCCCATTCACACCTGAGCGTTTTGTAGCTTGAAGCCTGAAGCTACAAAACGGTGGAGGGGGGAAAAAAAATCAATTCTCTATGGAGATGGTTTACATCTCCACTCCAAAACGCTTGAAGCCAGAAGCTCAAACGCCTGAAGCTCAAACAAGTTCTGGAACTTTTTTTTTTTTTTTTTTTTTTTAGGCAGATTACAGGCATTTTCTGCTTTTTACATTGGTGACCTTTTTGACCTGTACAAAATCGTGGTAAAATCGTGCGACTTTCTGCCTGAAAACGACACGCTCAGGTGTGAATGGGGCCTAACTGAATGGGAAATTGAGCGATTTATTTTTTTCTTTTCTGCAACCATGGGTTGCAGGAAAGAAAATCGCTCTGTCTCTATGGTAGGCCTTACTCCAGGTCTCTTAAGTAATGAAGCCCTTGTCTGCACAGCTCCTGGAAAAGTTCAATGGTGGCAGATCTATGTTGACAGGCTAAAACCTTTGTTGCTGAAAGAAACCGATGCAAAGCTTATCTTCCTTCTCAGCGTTCATAACATTCCAGTGCAGCAAACTAGTGCAAGCTAGCATACAGACCTGTTTTCAGGTCTATCTGTGCCACCTATGCCAGTTTCTTTTTCACCCTTTGCTTGCCTTTTGTTAGGAGCAGATACTACTCCATTTTCTCAGCTTAGAAGATTGGTGAAGGCATATAGACTGCGCCACTCTTTAATTCCCCCCATTATGTTTACTAATTATAGGTGATCTTTCTAAGAAAGCTGTCAAGTGGAACATGAATTCTACTAGAGTTCAGTCATGCCAACCCCCCTACTTCAGTAGGTGTCCCCAACCAAGAACAATTAAGCAGGTAAATAGTCCAGACTCATCTGATCTGCTCGCTTGTTCTAGGTTAGTGACTCAAAGTATTAAAGCTAATGAATCGGCATGAGAGTCAGTAACATTTTTAGAAGGCCCATAAATGTTCTTCATGGCAAGTTTACATTAAACATTCTAGGTGTCCTCAGTTGCTTTTGGGTGGAGTAATCTTTTCACGATCCAGAAAGTCTGTGTGTGGCAGTAGGAATTGACGAGCTCCGTTTTTTTGCAGTGTTTAGCCCAGGCATAGGCAACATTCCACCTGTAACTGTGGACAATCTAGATCTTTCAAGGGGTTCCATCACCTCTAAACAGCTTACCTGTCCCTGGGCTAAACCTGCTCTTCACTTGTTATATTAGCCTGCTAGAATCAGGAGTTTCCCTTTGCAGCTAGTTATGGTCAGGAAGCAGCAGTGGATTACAGGGCAGGTCACAATAAGGTTGGCCGTGTTGGCAAGTGAAATTGTGGTTTGTATTAAACCAGATTCCAGTCCGGTTAGCAATCTGCAATCGTTTGGTGCAGAGGAGCCGGCCTACTCCACCCGGAGGGTGACCCGCAGCCAGCAGCATCCCACCCCCATGACTCCGAAAAATACCCACTCCGACAGACCCGCTCATCGGGATCGGAAACCGAGCAAGCGGACTTTTGTGACAGAGGTACGGGGGGTGCAGCCGGGCCGAAAGCACTGCCGGAAGCGCTCTCTCTCGCTCTTGTCAAAGTAGATGCACGCTGGCTGTCTTTTATTTTTTTATTTTTATAGCTGTGGCCCAGTAGAGTAGCTTTCTTTGTGTGCTAATCTTCACGGTGTGAATTCTGACATATGCTGACCATCTTCTCTCTGTCGCAGATGCTAAAAACGCCGGGGATCATGACGAATCCCCACCTCGCACGCCTACTGGAAATGCACCGTCATCGGAGTCTGATATAGACATTTCAAGCCCCAACGCTTCTCATGATGAGAGCATTGCCAAAGACTTGTCCATGAAGGACTCTGGGAGTGACCTGTCTCATAGACCCAAGAGAAGGCGATTTCATGAGAGCTACAACTTTAATATGAAGTGTCCCACCCCCGGCTGCAACTCTTTAGGTAATTACTTATAGTTGATCTTATTCATAGATACAATCATTTAGAATTTTTTGAACATTGAGCACTGTCATGGGATGATGATATACATCCATAGGCACTATGTGGGATTTTTTACAGCTCATAAATATTATTTTTGCACTTATTCATTATTGTATAATAGATTATTTAAAAATGTGTCTCGCATTTGAAACTTTTATGGCCTGGTTCAGACTAGTGCGATTTCAGATGCCGCCTGAGTCACAAAGTATCACATGACGTGGGAAATCATTTTCATTGGTTTCCGTTCACATCAGTGCTACCCAGCATGGAGCGATTTTGGAAAAGGTTCCTGTACTACTTTAGTGCGATTTGGCCCAATACAACATACAGACTCTATCAAAGTTGCATCTACCTAATCGCACTGAAAGTCAGTGTGAACCTAACCTAAAAGTAAATGTAATTTTATTACTTTGGCTAATTTGAGAAGCCTGGGCTTTGTACTTTGGGACTCTAGTCGTGATTTTACTGACTATGGGGGCCAAGCTTCTCCTACCTGCCATTGCTCTGCACATTGAGAGTGGCTTATAACCGTATTAAAATCCTTGATTTTTATTATTTTAAATAACAAACATGTTCAACTTACCTGCTCTGTGTAGTGGTTTTGCTAGCGCTCCTGCTTGCTGTGGGGGCATCCAAGCAGGCGCGCTCCCAAGCCACAGCTGTGTGTCCCTTCCGTCTCCTGATTGGCTCACTGGCTGTGATTGGCAGCAGCGGGAGCCAGCCAAAAGCCAATGAGGAGTGTGAGTCCCTGGAGAGTCGAGGCTCTTGTGGACATTGTTGGATCGAGATGGGGCTCGGGTAAGTGCAGGGGCTGCTGTACACAGAATGTTTTTTTCCTGTCATGCATGAAGGAAGCAAATATTTATTGTATTGCAGCTTACCAATTCTTAGATGCGATGGCTGCATTCATTTTCTTTTTTAGGCTTTCTTTTCATCTGGTGATCCGGCCAGTAATTGTGTTTTTCAAAAGTGCAAGCTCTCTTGCATTTGCAGTGATGAGACAAACCATATATTACTGACGGGCGCTTACAATGATCTGTTATATTTTTTTTCATGTAAAATCTTTATCCAAAAAGGAAAAAAACTGCTGTAACTGCTTATAAAGTGTTTAAGTTTGGCTTTAATTTGTTAGTGTTTTTAAATCTGCTAGTACATATTACGCTCCCTTCCCTCAGATTGGCAATGCTGCTGTCCAAATCTGCCGCCTCCTGCGCTCCTCCATCCAAAGTAGAGGCAATCTGAGGTGTGCTACTGGCCTGATCACCAGGCCAGTAGCACAGAGGTGAAAAAAAAAACAAATGCAGCCACCACATCTAGCCGTGATCGCACCCTGATTGGCCACAGGGGGAGCCAATCAGCAGGCCCAGTGGGCCGCATTGTCTGCCGGTCACCTGCATTTGCTCCCCACAGAGTCAGAGCGGCACAATTGGGGCATCCTCGGCCCCACCCACTGCAGCTGTCAGTCTGAGAGGGGAGAAAACTACCTCTAAACCCCTATTTTTGCATATTTGAGTCCACTGTCATATGTCCCCTTGCTGGATCCAGCACAGTAGTCTGTCTCTGCCAAGATGTCCTGTTGTATTGACATCACGCCACTGTAGTCCTGAAGCTTGTCAGGAAACAGCTGCTGGACAGCCAATGGAAACCCAAAAGGGATCTTGCCATTCTGTTGTAGGAAGAGCAGAGGATCAAAACCCCAGCACCTCATGTGACTTTAGGTAGATATTGTAGCCTTTTTGGTTAATTTTTTGTTACTAGTTATAAAAGGGCATAAGGGTGGTGATTGATGGGAGCTTAAATTAATAGCAGTCACTAAATGGATCCAATAACCTTTTACTTCCTGACCAAAATAAACTGGTGGTAAATATGCACATTGATTCTAAAACCCCCTCGCGGTTTGCTTCCATGAAAGAATGAAAGGAAGTGTTTTTAGGAGTGGGCAGCAATGGTGGCTTTTGTGCTCTGTCATAACAGATCCCCTTTTAACCTCCATTTTATACCAGAGTTCTTCTGCTTCTTAATACTTTCCATTTTCCTTAGGGCACCTCACTGGGAAACACGAGAGGCATTTCTCTATCTCCGGCTGCCCATTATACCACAACCTATCTGCGGACGAATGCAAGGTAACCTGCTTGTCTTGTTCAGCACCCCATTAGTCACAGCACAGTGTGCGAGGTGAAGGGGTTCGTCTGCTTATACTTGTGCACGTTTCTCAAGAAGGCTGACCTGACCCTTCCGTGATTGCTTACATTTACAGAATTGTGATGAATTTCAGGTGAGAGCACAGAGTCGTGACAAACAGGTGGAAGAGCGGATGCTGTCCCACAGGCAGGATGACAATAACAGGCATGCCACACGCCACCAAGTGAGTGCAGTCCTAATTACATGTCAGAGGGCAGCTCTCGCAAATCTTTCAGGAATCGCTCTGCCATTAACGCTTAGTTGTGCTGTGTCTCTGACAAATCTTTAGGGCTTATTAGCATGTAAAGACTAGCTTGGCCCAAAATTGACTGTTTAATTCCTTTTAGCAGATTTCAACACCTTCTGATTTATTTTGTGTTGCAGATAAGCATGTGCTACCTGAGTGATTACATCTCTGATACTGAGAGATATAACTGCTTGTTGGCAGTATCCTCATTTGCAACACGTTTAAAAGTCAGAGCAAAATTAAAAAAAAAAAAAACTCTAGCACATTGTTGCAATACATGCACATTTTCCTGTGTATCCTTTTAAAAATACTGCAGTTACAGAAAAATACCAGTTGATATTGCAGAAGTCCAGTGTCCTGATGGTTTGACAACACAGTGCCTTTGTAGCACTGAAATCCAAGTCATGAATTGCAAAACAGTGCCACTGGCTTGAATCACAATAGCCTGCCCACACTGTGTAGGGAAAAGGCTCTTGGGAGGTGTAGTTCTGGGGTATGTTCCCCTACGTCTATAAGAGCGGAGCCGTGGCCCCTGCAAGAATTTTACAAGCCTGGTGATGTTATAGTAAGTAAAAATGGTTTATTACTATAAGAACAAGGTGAAACCTAAAAAAAAAAAAAAGCAATGCTGGGGCATGATCTAGAGGGGGGAGGGAGGTTTGGATTTCACAAATCGATGTTCTGCTAATGAGATAATGACAGTTAGTTGGTGTCAGATTTTTCTCATCCATTGAGGGACACAGGAATTCAGATACTTTGTCAAACTGTCGCCTGCAGATGGATTTGATACTGGCAAACAAATTGTAGGCCTAGGATAACCCCCTCCACTACTTTGCATGCCTCCGCTTTTTTGCCTGTGTTCTAGGAGGATGGACATCTCTGTCGGCTGCACTGGAAAAAGCTTATCCAGTTTTACTATTTCCCCCCCCCCCCCCCCCCCCCCTTTTTTTTTGGATTTCTTCTTACATTGACTGGAGCAAAAATTCCCCACTACATCACTGCTTGAGCTGGTCTCTATATAACTATTTAGATTGACCTTTTCTAATGCTGACTTGGATGTGCTGTACCCAGATCTTAACCGGACTGGAGCTAGCCTGGAAAGTTACCTTCAGGCACTGGATTCTGCTTGTGGTGCTTTTCAGGTCCAGAGCTGTGGTATTGCATTAGCACTTGTGCTGTTTCTGAAGACTCGCTGAGTAGGCCACTGAAGATGCCAATCACTCGTATGTCAGCATAGGCCATCTGCTGCTTCTGCTTTGCAAAAGCTCCACATTGAACACCGTACTCTGGTCTGTTCCACTGCCCTCTTACAATGACTCAGTCACATCTTACCCTCACCGGCCACCATCTGTCTTGTACCTTTTAGGCCTTTCATCGCATTTTGGCCTAGTTGCATCACCACCAAAAGGTGCAGAGTCTAGCTCTGACCACCTCTTGGCCTTAGAACAGGTTGGGTCACCAGTCACCCTGACCATCTGACTTAGATTTAGAGTCCCACCAATCTACATCTGAAGAGACTGTCTTTTTCCTTTTATGCGGTGAACTGGAAGAACCCTTGACGGGTCCTAGGCCCCATCTGGTATTGTGACAGAACGGTTCCGATTTGAGAGGAATTTGCTACATGGTGGACCATACTAATCATTGGCACTCACTTCAGCTATTGTCATCTTCTTTGTGCTACTGCACAGATTAATGCACCTTCCCTTCTTGCCTTGTTTTCTCTCACCCCAAGTTTGCTTGCTCTGCTCAGTGGGGTTGATTTACTAAAACTGGAGAGTGCAAAATCTGGTGCAGCTGTGCAGGGTAGCCAATTGGCTTTTAAATTCAGCTTGTTCAATTAAGCTTTGACAAAAAAACTGGAAGCCGATTTTGGTTTCTATGCAGAACTGCACAAGAGTTCGCACTCTTGATTTTAGTAAATCAACCCCACAGGGCTTCTAGTGGCTTGCCCCATCTGGGCCACCATTCTTTCTAGGGTTGTCCCGATACCACTTTTTTAGGACAGAGTACAAGTACCGATACTTTTTTTTTTTTCAAGTACTCGCCGATACCGATTACCGATACTTTTTTTTTTAATGTCACGTGACAGTGTTTTTTTTTTTTTTTTTTTTTTTTTTTTTTTTAACAGTGCTTTTTTTTGGGGGGGGGGGGGGGGGGGCTGAACGGCGTATGTGTGGGGGGGGGGGGGGGGGTTTTATTTATTTACAATTTTTATTTTACAATAATATTTTTTTTTATTCTTTATTGCAATATGTGTTTTTTTTTTTTTTTTTTTTTTTTGTTTTTTTTTTAATCAGCCCTGTTGGGCTTTGGTGAGATATCAGGGGTCTTACCAGACCTCTGATATCTCCCCCTTGAGACAGAGAAAGAGACAGAGGATAGAGATTCCCCAGTCCCCTTCTCTGCAGCCTCAGCTGCACTGAGAATGAATGGAGAGAAGGCAGTGGCTCCTCTCCATTCATAAACTGACACATCGTAATCACAGGAGATTACAATGTTTCAGTTATGTGAATAGACAGTCAGCTGACTCTGTCCATTCACAAAGGAAGGAGGAGGAGGACGGCGGAACGGAGGGGACAGCGGAGAGGCACAGCAGAACGGAGGGGACAAAAGGAGAGAGGAGCGGAGGGGGACAGCGGAGAGGCACAGAGAAGGAGAGAGGAACGGAGGGGACAGTGGAGAGGCACAGAGAAGGAGAGAGGAATGGAGGGGACAGTGGAGAGGCACAGAGAAGGAGAGAGGAACGGAGGGGACAGTGGAGAGGCACAGAGAAGGAGAGAGGAACGGAGGGGACAGCGGAGAGGCACAGAGAAAGAGAGGCACAGAGAAGGAGAGAGGAACGGAGGGGACAGTGGAGAGGCACAGAGAAGGAGAGAGGAACGGAGGGGACAGCGGAGAGGCACAGAGAAGGAGAGAGGAATGGAGGGGACAGTGGAGAGGCACAGAGAAGGAGAGAGGAACGGAGGGGACAGTGGAGAGGAACGGAGGGGACAGCGGAGAGGCACAGAGAAGGAGAGAGGAACGGAGGGGACAGCGGAGAGGCACAGAGAAGGAGAGAGGAACGGAGGGGACAGTGGAGAGGCACAGAGAAGGAGAGAGGAACGGAGGGGACAGCGGAGAGGCACAGAGAAGGAGAGAGGAATGGAGGGGGACAGCGGAGAGGCACAGAGAAGGAGAGAGGAATGGAGGGGGACAGCGGAGAGGCACAGAGAAGGAGAGAGGAATGGAGGGGGACAGCGGAGAGGCACAGAGAAGGAGAGAGGAATGGAGGGGGACAGCGGAGAGGCACAGAGAAGGAGAGAGGAACGGAGGGGGGACAGCAGAGAGGCACAGAGAAGGAGAGAGGAACGGAGGGGGGACAGCAGAGAGGCACAGAGAAGGAGAGAGGAACGGAGGGGGACAGCAGAGAGGCACAGAGAAGGAGAGAGGAACGGAGGGGGACAGCGGAGGGGGACAGAGGAACGGAGGGGGCATGGAGGAGGATGCAGTGACAGTCAGCGGTGAGCGATCACCGCTGTATGTCACTAAAGCAGCTGAAAGCCGCTGGGGGAGAATCTTGAAACTCCCCCACGCGCCGATCACAGCTGTCTTCTAGGTATCGGGGGAAGCATCGGGAGCATTTGCCCGAGTACAAGTACTTGGGCAAATGCTGGGTATCTGTGCCGATACCGATACTAGTATCGGTATCGGTAGGGACAACCCTAATTCTTTCTCTTGACAGTATATGATACTGCTCAGTTTGGGAGTTCTTCCTGTGTAGTCTGGTCCTTTTATTGGATGGTATTGTCAGTCACAGCTACGCCTGCACGGGTTCCCTTAAGGACAGTCACTTGGGATCCAATCCCTCTTAACTGGTGACCTCTGAATGTGGAGGAGTGATTCATGCACCTATATGTGCCTCAGTTACTGCTTTGCAGGTGGAGGTCATCGCTGGTGAGACCCATGCCTCCCTAAATTGCTGGCAGGCAGAACACACTATTCTCCTACTGCATGTGCCATCTGTCAGAAGCAGGGCATGACTTTGTGTGGTCTGCTTATCTGGGGTTAAATCCTCCTCCTTTGAGTCTTTGCACCTTCTTAAGAGCCTTTTTATTTCTATGGCAGACTTGGGAGCCACTTCATACTCCTTTATAGGCTATTGTGTTTTAGCTGAATTTAGTTTTTTCCTGGTTAGTGTTGCTTAGCAAGATTAGTTATCTGGCCATAAATTCTTTAGACACTTTTGCCCCTTAATCCTGGCAGTTGGGGTTCTATGGTCTATGGCATTCCCCTTTTTAAACCAGCTAGACTTTCTCACAAGGTAAGGGACCTGTTTGTTCTAGTAAATAGACACCACTTCTTGTTGACCACATTAGGCTGTGGGTCTTTCCTTCACTAAACAGAAAATTTATGATTTCAGCAGACTTTTGGTGGGCTTGGATTGACCACCTTCTCGCCATTTATGTTTGGTATGTCTTTCTGTGTAGTGTCATTTCCTCTGGTGAAGACCCTTCTGTCTAGGTCTCGAGCATCGCGTTGATTCTCTTCTCCGTTGTCAATCTTGTTGGCAGGTTCCCATGGGTCTCGGCTTCATCAAGTTTCAGATTTAGGTGTTGGTCCTTCAGATGGCTCTTAGGCTGCAGGCAGGCCCCAGTTATCTTGGATGGTATTTTTAGTGGTTGTTGCTGTCCACCCCTCTGTTTTACGGCTTTTGGACTGACTTCCTATGCATTGCTGTAAATGCTATCGGTAGCTCTTTTATACCACATGGTTTTCTTGTGAAATTTACATCAAACTTCTATTTTGGCTTAAAGTGTTACTAAACCCACAACAGTAAAATCAGTCTGTATATGCAGTGAAGCATGTTTGTTATACTCACGATGGAACCTAAGGGGTTAATCCTGCGCTTTGTGTAAAAAAGGCTGTTTGATCTTCTCTAATCCTCCCCTTTTTGCTCTCCCCAATCCATCTGATGACAGTACAGAGCCTTGGGGGGGCACTCTGCACATTCTCAGTTTGGTGTGTATTGCAAGAGGGTTGTTTTTTTGTTTTTTATTTTTTGGGAGGGTGCATGTGATCAGCACAGGGTCAATCAGCACTGTCCAGACAGAGGGTCAGGGGTACTGCAGCCTCATGGGACAGTCGGAGTAGAATATAAACTCCTCCTACAAGCTTTAACCAGACACTGATAAAAGTCATAAGACTTATAAATTGCTAAATACCTTTTCTCATCAGCAGTATATATTTACTAAAATAATTAAATTTCCATGTTGTGTACTGTGGGAGACCGGATATAGTGAATGCAGGTTCCTGGGTTTAGCAACTTTAACAATTGCAGCGATTACTAATTTCAACAAAGGTGTTCCATTTACCAGATGCATTCACCATACATGGGGGGGGGGGGGGCATTTGAAATCTGTGATGGACACCATTACAGGAAGGAGAAATTCTACAGTTGGAAAGTCTGCTCATTGGAGTATGACTAGGGCTACATTGGCAATAACATAGGATTTTTTTGTATGCACTGTAAAATCCTTTTTTTGGAGTCCATTGAGGGACACAAATTAAGATACTATTTACTAAAAATAAAACGGGTGTCCCTCAATGAACTCCAAGTAAAGGGTTTTACAGAAATGCAGAAATCCTATTTTCTTTCTTGTCCATTTAAAGACACAGGTATTCTTTTAAACCTTCGGGACATCCAAAAACAAGTCAAAATGAGAGGTGGGCAGCACTGCAAACACAGGCTTATGGGCCCAAGAAATAATAGGGATCTGGAAACTGCCTGCAGCTCAGAGAGCTGTCTGAAGTACCTTGCGCTTGTAGCTGGCGCCAAATGAGGTCAAAACATCCAACTGGTAGAACTCCGATCTAGGGTACTCCTCAACAGGAAAGGTTGGAACCATTCTTGAGATGAGCTTGAATAATGGTCTGCATTAACCACCTGGAGATGGTGGAACGAGAATTCGGTGTACTCTTACAGAGTTATGACATAAAGGGAATTGGTCATCTTTAAAGAAGCGGTGGTTGAGAGGGACTCCACACCCAGACAACAGAGTGACCTTTTTCTTTGTTCTTCGTTTAAGCTCCAGTTCACCAATGTATTCGTTAAAGGGGTTGTAAACCCTTGTGTTTTTTTCACCTTAACCACTTAAGCCCCCGGAAAATTTGGCTGCCCAAAGACCAGAGCACTTTTTGCGATGCGGCAATGCGCCACTTTAACTGACAATTGCGCGGTCGTGCGACGTGGCTTCCAAACAAAATTGACATTCTTTTTTTCCCACAAATAGAGCTTTCTTTTAGTGGTATTTGATCACCATTTCGGTTTTAATTTTTTGCGCTATAAACCAAAAATTAGCGACAATTCTGAAAAAAACACATTTTTTTTTACTTTTTGCTATAATATCCCCAAAAAATATATAACATTTTTTTCCCTCAGTTTAGGCCGATATGTATTTTTCTACATATTTTTGGTAAAAAAATTGCAATAAGCGTCTATTGATTGGTTTGCGCAAAAGTTATAGCGTCTACAAAATAGGACAGATCGGACACTTTTGGTGCCATTTTGGGACCATTCACATTTATACAGCGATCAGTGCAATTAAAAATGCATTGATTACTGTGTAAATGTGACTGGCAGTGAAGAGGTTAACCGCTAGGGGGCAGTGAAGGGGTTAAGTGTGTCCTAGGGAGTGATTCTAACTGTGGGAGGGGCATGGGTATGTGTGACACGACACTGATCACCGCTCCTGATTACAGGGAGCGGTGATCAGTGTCCTGTCACTAGGCAGAACGGGGAAATGCTTGTTTACAATAGCATTTCCCCATTCTTCCTCTGTGAGACTATTGCGGGGATCCCCGCGGACATCGAGTCCGCGGGACCCGCGATCGCACTCACGGCGAGCGCGCCCGCAATCCGCTTGTCAAAGGGCAGCGTACAGGTACGTTAATCTGCCTGTACGTGCCCTTCTGCCGACTTATATCGGCATGAGCTGGTCGGCAAGCATCCTACGCATTAAGGTGAAAAAACTTCTGACACTGGCCCCCTAGCCCCCCGTTTTACTCACCTGAGCGCGTTCATTCCCTCGGTGGAAACGCGCTCTACCTCTCTGTCTGGGGTTCTCGGCTCTTGATTGGACAGATTGATAGCAGCGCAGCCATTGGCTCCCGCTGCTGTCTATCAAATCCAATGATGCGGGGGCGGGGCCGAGTCAGGCATTCTGTCTATGCACGCAAATGCTGGACTTAGGAGCATGCCCAAAAGGTAACCCCCAGGGAGAGCGCTTCTCCCAGGGGGTTTACCGATGCGAGGAGGTACCGCGAGCACGGCTGGGGGACCCCAGAAGACTAGGTTCAGGGCCACACTGTGCAAAACAAACTGCACAGTGAAGATGAGCATTATATGTTTTAAAAAAAAAAAAAGAGGGTTAACAACCCCTTTTTAAAGTGAAAGGAAGAAACTACCCTAGGAAAAATGTTCTGAGTCTGCAACCCCACCTTGGCTCTCTTAAAGAGAAAAAAAAAATGAAAAAAGGGTTCCTTGCAGGGGAAGCTGAGTTCCACCCACAATAGGAGGCTCTGCTTGTTTGCACCCCCCCTTTCCACTGCCACATTTGGCACTTTTTGGGTACCTGGCCAGCTCAGATCGTCACAGCAAAGAAGTTTCCTTTAACTTCAGATGCCAGCACCTTAAGTTGATTCAAGAATGTGTGAGGACATCCCTGGGCAGGTAAGTGTTCTTATACTAAAGGTCAGCAGCTACAGTATTTGTAGCTGCTGACCTTTTTTTTTGGGGGGGGGGGGGGGGGGGGGCCTGTCCACATTAAGAAACTCGCCTCGTATAGGTGATGACTACAAGGAAAACTACTTTCTGGGTGAGAGTAGAGAAAGGAATGTCTAGAATGGTACCACAGGTCCTTTAAGACTGTCCCTCCACCGTTCAGTGGGGTGGAGATACGGTACTCCAAAAGCATGGTTGAGCATGACCGCACTGGAAAGCTGCAGTTGAAGAGACGAGCTTCAGCAGAGATGGTCAAGTCTTGATTTGAAAGAAATAAATTGGAGGAGGGGTGCTAGAAAAAAAACTAAGGTAGACTTAAGCATAGCAAAGCTGCAAAAAAATATGTCAATCCTCCTGGACACCAGAAAAACTGTAGCATGTTGATGGTGAAACAGGTTATCCTGGTCTGGCCTACAGTGTATTTTACCAGCGTTCAGTTCTCCTGTAGGTGGCAGTATAACCTAAGGGTTTAAAACCTTCTGTGTCCCTCAACAGGCTAGAAAGAAAAATATATTTTTAACTTCTGAAATCATTTAGGCTGATTTGAATGAAAGGTATCTAGGTTTAAACTATAGGTCATAAAAGGATGACCGTGTGTTTAAAGTGATACTAAAGTCTAATTTTTCTTTTCTTTTAAAAAGAACAAACATCTTATACTTGCCTGCTTTGTGCAGTAATTTTGCACAGAGCGGCCCAGATCCTCCTCTCGGGTCCCCCGCTGGCACTTCTGGCCCCTTCCTCCTGCTGAGTGCCCCCACAACAAGCAGCTTTTGATCGGGGCACCTGAGCTGCTGCGCTGTGACCATTCAGACACTGAGCTGCGGCTCTGCCCCACCCCCTCTCTCCTCATTGGCTCACTGACTTTGACAGCCAATGTCGCCATGCTGCTGTTTTGGCCAGCGAGGAGAGGGAGTCCCGGGCAGCCGAGACTATCGTGCAACATCACTGGATCGAAACTGGGCTCAAGTAAGTATGAGGGGGAGGCTGCTGCACACAGGTTTTTTATCTTCATGCATAGAATGCATGACCATAAAAAAAACAAAAAAAAACCTTCTGACTTTAGCACCACTTTAAATGTGCCAAGCCCCAGTGTTTTTCTGGGTGACTCTGAAGAAACCAGGGTGACAGAAGTGACGCTAATACTTGTCATTTTAAGGCTCCCACGGAACGTCAACTTCGGTACAAAGAGAAAGTCACAGAATTGAGAAAGAAGAGGAACTCAGGCCTTACCAAAGAACAGAAAGAGAAGTATATGGTAGGATTACAGATGCTGAATTCTGAAAACTGTTTTGCCTACGCTACATAAACAATGTTGCTTGTGCTCTATATTTACATTGCAGATCCTCTGCAATACTGGCTTGGACTGTATTTTTACCTTTTTAACAGTGTGATCTATTGTACCCTACATTGAGGTTGGGAAGATACAATTCACTTCAAATGTGAACAAGATTTGGCTTCAGGCCATATCCGTCTGTTATCAATATGGCTTCTCTGTTGACAGGAGCATAGACAGAACTATGGTAATACAAGAGAGCCACTCTTGGAAAACCTGACCAGTGAGTACGATCTGGAACTTTTCCGAAGGGCCCAGGCAAGAGCCTCGGAAGACTTGGTAAGCCGTCCACAACCACTATCCTGTTGTACTGAATGAATGTATGTTTGCCAGGAGTAGTGGGACTTGCTTAATAACTGTGTTTATTAAAATCGCGAAACGCACCCACCTACCTTCTAGGTGAAAAATGAGAAGCTCAATTTGTTTTTAAAATTATTGTAAATATCAGTGGTCTAAAATGATCTATTTTACATTGAAATATTGCAGTTGTTTCTGCAATACTCATTTCTTTAGTGCTGTGTCTGATGACTTTTTGCTATGCGATCCAGTGCTCCTCCTCTTAAGCCCAGCTACATCAAACCTACTGTGTTTGAGCCCATGGCTTTAAGAACATTCTCTCTGGCGGTCATCTTCAAGTAGCTTTGGAGAATGCTGCAGAAAACGTCACTAACTGCACTATACGGGCATGTTCTCTGCAGTATTCAGAACCTACCCAGCACGAGAAGTGGAAAAGACATGTCCCATGACTAAACCAGAGGGTCATGGTAAAAAGGTATGTATAAAGCAAATAAAGATTGTAGAGGAAGGGTGGTCAAGTAAGCAAAAAGTTGGCCTTGCCTTACCAGTAAGCTTTTAAAGTGTGGGGGGAGCCCCACAGAAACATTAGAACCCAGTGCTGCAAGACCAGTTGTCCGCTTGATTGACATACCTCCCTTTAGAACACACTCTGGTAAGTATCCTACATTGTCTTTTCAGGAGAAGCTGCGCTTGCAAGGCCAGATCACTGAAGGAAGCAACATGATTAAGACTATAATCTTTGGTCGATATGAGTTGGACACCTGGTACCACTCTCCGTATCCAGAGGAGTATGCACGCCTGGGACGGCTCTACATGTGTGAATTCTGTCTAAAATACATGAAGAGTCAGACTATCCTCCGAAGACACATGGTGAGCAATCATCCTTTTGTATGCCTTCGCTACTCAGGGTTTCAATGAGTTGGAAGGTAGTTTGATTGTGCCATCCTCTAATTCTCTTCCCTGCAATCTGCTGGTATTTGATAGCATGTGCATTTTCTGTAATAGACATTGCTGTGTACAGGCGTGAATGGCAAATGCAGGGTCAGTATAAATGTATAGAATAAATTCCATCCTTTATTTTTTTTAATAAGACGTTAATGCCTCGACACGCCACGGGAGTGCACCTGATGTTGCCCTCCATCTGTTTCTATACATTGCAGCTTCGCTGCAGTGAATAAAATGGGTTTTAGCGTGCCAGGCTAGTGTGATTGAGCCATCACTTTTCCTTTCCAACTGGATCCAACATATTTGTCGGGCATTATTGTCCAACTTTTTCCAGTTTTAGGAGTTTCTGTGATTGAGACAATAAAGTAATTGTGTCCGTCTTTAAATCCCATCTGGGGGCCTTTAGGACTGGAGTCGTATAATGGTGGTCTAATGCATCAGGAGTTTCAGGCTGGTAGATTACTTGGTGGTATGCAACGGTCTCCACCCACACCTGTGTTTTTTGCCCTCCTACCTGTAGTGCAGCATTCTCGCATGCACAGCCAATCCAACCTTGTCCTGCTGTGATTTGCTGTTTAGATGCCATACACAAGGTTCCACGCCACCATCTTTGTTTTCTGTGTGCAGACAGCCAGCTCCGATTAGGTACCTGTCTCTAGCCTTGATATATTCTGAGGGACAGACCTAAAAGAATCATGCATCTAATGACATCAGAGAAAAGACAGTTGGAGACCCTGTCACCACTAAAGATGAGCTTTGGTTTGGACCAAACCCGGTAGAAAAGCAGTCACTCCAGCCCACTGCTGTCCAGTCAACTGTGGCCAGGGCATTCCGCACTCCACAGCTAGATGTACTGGGCCATTTTTGGCTAGGGATGTCATGCGTATCCCCACCGCTTTGTCTACATGTAGGTGTGGGGAGGAGAACGCTCTGGCCACAGTGTGGTTGGGAGTGAGGGCTTCCTTCAGGGTAGGTCCATACCTAAATTTGGACCAAACCCTGAGCTCATCCTTTGTCACCACCCCTGCCTAACCATATAAAAGTATTAAGGCTGGTTCTGTATTTATCAGTGTAACTCCTAACTGTGCTGGATGTAGCCCTATTGTCTGACACCTCAAAACGTTTTGGAGGCTGTGCTCTCCAGAGACTCAGCTGCACCCCCATCCTGGTTCTGATGTCAGCCAAGGTCCTGGCAGTGGCCAGGGAAGCCTTGCATGATCTGCAAAGATTGTCCATGAAATGCCATTCTGGCTTTATTTTTCAGTTTGGCTCCCCACATTGCTGAAAATGGACTTTAAGTTTTTAATCATCTAGGAGGAGCAAAATTGAAAAATGAAGCAAGCCTGACTTATGGGTATGTAAATAACTTTATTTAGTATGTTTATCTGGTTATTTGGTTAGGCTGGTGACAGGGTCTCTTTACATACTGACAGCATACATCGTTTTTCAGTACAGGTTTTCTTTTAACACCGGCGACTATGAAGAACAATGTTCAGCCATCTTAGTACGCTTGCACACGGTTTTATTTTTTAGACTATTGTGAAAGGTCCGCTTATTTGACTTTCCTTGGGGTGGAAGAATCTGCTTAAGTGTGGTGGGGTTTTTTTTTTGTACAGGGATGGCAGATTATGTATATTTTCCTTTGTCACATCCGGGTTTATTGTTCTGTATAGTTTCTAATCCCCCAATGTCGCTAGTTGGAGCTAAAACCTGCTGGTCTTCTGTCGGATAAAAGCTCATTTCTAATGCTTGCTTTTCTCCTCAGGCGAAATGTGTGTGGAAACACCCTCCTGGGGACGAGATCTATCGGAAGGGATCCATCTCCGTTTTTGAAGTAGATGGAAAGAAGAACAAGGTTAGCATTACAGCTGATAGGCTTTCTGTTTTGTAGAACTCCCACTAAGCATTCCCTGTCATTAACAGAGTGGTGTACAGAAAAGCTCATTAGCGCTGAATGATTTAATGCATTGCTGTGACATTTCTACTTTCAGATTTATTGCCAAAACCTGTGCCTTCTTGCAAAGCTTTTCCTGGACCACAAAACACTGTACTATGATGTGGAACCATTCCTTTTCTATGTCATGACTGAAGCAGACAATACCGGCTGCCATCTTATAGGCTACTTCTCAAAGGTATGATCATCCTTCCATCATATGTAGATGAATTGCTTAGTGTTGTGGAATCCAGCAAACTACTGGCGGGTAAATTTGTGAAAACTAGTCGGAGCGCAGAATGGTGAAGACTCTCCCTGCCCATATGTGACAGGGCTGATTGAGCAAACGGTTGATAAGCAGCGGTGCAGTCGTGTTGGAAGTAGGAGAGTGAGTGAAAAATGTATTTTAATTGGGTTGTGCTGCAACAAATACAACAATGGGCACTAGAGAATAGAGGAGCTAGCACTCCTCCTTTTTCAGCATTTATAGTGTTCCTGGGCTACAAAGGATCACCTAACTATCAGATTGCAAATCGGTTCACTTATCACATCAACAGTAGTTTGGGTCTAGCACAGCAGATCACTTGTTGCCTTGAGCCTAGGAAGATGGGCAGTAAGCACAAAGGCATGCTCCTTGTACCATGGACTATTTACCCCTTCCCTTCTTTGCTAAGGAAATGAGCATTCAGTTTTAGCTGATTCAACCTCTGACTATAATGGCACTGGTCTCCTCGTGATTTTTTTATTTTTTTAATCCACGTACGTTTAACTGTCAAAAATACACACATTTGATAGTCTGCTATTCCAGCACCTTAAAATGTTTCAAAAGGCTGAAGACATTGGCTCCCACTGCTGTCAATCGCAGCCAGTGAGCCAATCGGGAGGCAGCGGGGCCAAGGTGCGGCTCAATGTGTCTTAGAGCAGCAGCTCAGGAGCGAGCATGCAGCAGTGCCCCAGGGCAAGTGGATTTCTCTGGGGGGCACTGCTTGAGGGTGAGGAGCCAGGAATAAGTATACCCTTGGTAACATGTTACATGTTCCACCCTCTTTTTAGGGTGGAATATGTAACCTGTTCCCACTTCTGCAGCAGCTCGCTGATCCCCTCTCTCCCCATACTACCGGTCACTTTTTTGAAAGGAGCGGGGCTTTGCCTACACGGCCATGTCATTCATTCAGAGTTCTGTGAATGGGAAGACTACAAGTCCTGACGTACTTTGTGGCTGTCGGCTTATAGTTCTCATTGAACTACCACGGCGGTGTTGAATGCACTGATAGTTCATTTAATTCTTTTGGTCAGTAAAAAACTGCCTGGCCTTACGATGTATGGGCAGACAGGTTACAGACCTGCATGGCACCAGTGATCCGCTGATCGCTGGTGCAATGCTTTTCAGGCTCCTTCAAAAACAAATGCACCATTTTACCTGTTTTTTTTTTTTTTTGTTTGTTTTTTTAAAGTGAACTTGTCCTTTTTATCCTTCAACTTCCTAAAGCTCCCATGGCAGTGTGTACCCAATATTTGCTAAAGTCTTAGATCGAAGGAATTGCTAACCTTATAAGAATTCAGGAAACAAATTCAAGCTGCGTGGATGTAAGACATTGTGTCTGATTTACTTCTGGAACGGTCTTGCTAAAAATGAACAGTAATCAATCTGCAATGAAATGGTTTTAGTTTCAGATTGATGCCTAGGCATGGTCTACACTCCAGGTACTAAAATAAATTTAGTGCACTCTTTATCCTTTTATGGTTTGCAACAAAACTCCAGTGAATTTGGGGTTGACTGACAGTCCAGTATTTGTGAAATGAGCTACAGTCATAAGCAGTGCATACCTTTTTTGCATGCTTTCTCTTCTGATTACAATCATTGTTTTACTTGGCGGTAGAATGAAATGTGACCAGATGTTTTGTTTTTTTACTTACAGGAAAAAAACTCCTTTCTGAATTACAATGTGTCCTGTATCCTGACAATGCCACAGTACATGAGACAGGGTTATGGGAAGATGCTAATAGATTTCAGTAAGTCTTTTTGTTACCATTTGCAGGCACCAACACAAGCATTGGTAGCATTGGTGAACTTCATATTATTTGCATCCATACTGCAAAGTAGGTGGTTCAATTATTTCATCAACTCAAGATTAATTTGAATGGAAGCTTTTTTTTTTTTTTATCAGTTATTGAAAGTGTCCTAAAATCTAAACTACAACATTACAAGTAATTTGGAGCTTTATTCTCTCATAGGCTAGAGTATGCCTTCTTAAGGTCATACTGTATATAGTACAGGATGTATTTTTGTATTCTAAGTAATTTGATAACTATAGAAAACGTCATACTGTATAGGTTTGGCTGCTTGTAGGGGTGGAGAAATTTCCTCTTTTGACCATCTGCCATAAGCACGTTGATTGCCTTTTATGCACAAATATATCTGCTGCTTGCTCTTTTAATCAGAGCTACAACACCTCCTTTTTGTTTGGATCTCCTCAGGTTATCTGCTTTCCAAGGTTGAGGAGAAGGTGGGCTCCCCTGAGCGTCCCCTCTCGGACCTGGGCCTTATAAGCTACCGCAGTTATTGGAAGGAAGTTCTGCTACGCTATCTGCACACCTTCCAGGGCAAAGAAATTTCCATTAAAGGTAACGATTGCTTGCACAACACTGCATGACATGGGCTGTTACTACTAAAGTTACATTAATTTTCTTCTGTGTTAATGATTGAACCTTGAAGAGGTTATACTGGGATCATCCCGGTATCTTTTCAGCCGATGATTCCTTCTCATGCAAAAGCCATCCTAGTGACTGATTAGCCGCTGGATTGCTTTTACAGGCAGTGGGAGGGGACGTCCCACCGGCGCCTCTGGGCTCTCCCCTATGATTGGAGAGACCAGAATCTGATCCAGCAGTGGTGGCTGGTGCTCAAAATTCTCTTGGGAGGGGGGGGGTGCAAAAAAACAGAAAAATTCGGGAAAAAAAAAACAAACATCAATTGCAGCCTTACTGTGCCCATCAAACGCAGCCACTGTGCCCCCCCGCCCGCTGGCTACCCGGCACTTATCCTGTCTCGGTGGGGCAGCTGGTGGCGAGTGGCGTCCTCCATGTGTCCCCTCCTGTCCCCTCCTCCTGATAGGTGTTCAATCACAGTGCCTGATGTTTTAGCTAACCAGGTGACGGGTAACAGACCCAAGCACCTGATTGGCAGAGGTGTTCAGTGTTAGGAAAGCGAATATTAATTTGCTGTTCTAACACACCTAGGTGAACTGCGAGCTCCAAGCAAAACTGATCAAAAAATTTAAAGGGACAGTGTAAAAATAAAACTGTAACAATAAAAAAATCTTTAAGCGCCGCGGAAGTGAACAGTACTGTACAGTGACATGTTGAGTATTTACTTGGCGTAACATCCTCTTATATTTTACCCAAATAATTGGGTTATATATTCTTCAAAAAAAAAAAAAATTGCATTTGAAAAATCGTTGCAGAAATACTGTGTGACATTAAAAAAATTGCAATGACAGCTAAGTGGTCAATTAAACGCGCATTGTGCAGAATGGGCCCCTGTTGTCACCATCTGCTAACCCTCCCTGGGAAATGCCATGCAGCCATCTCCACATCGCATGTACACAGGAAGTGGCTGCAGGAGATCAGCAGCACTGAGTTGCAACAAAGGATGAAAAAGGTCAAAGCAAGCATTTTATTTTAATTTTTTTTTTTTGTTAAAAGGGTTTTAGAAAATTTAAAGTGCTTGTAAAGGTAGTTTTATTTTTTATTTTTTTTTACCTTAATGCATTTTGTGCATTAAGATGAATAACCTGTGTGCAGCAGCCCCCCTAATACTTATAAGAGCCCATCTCTATCCATCGATGTTGCAGGAGACTCTCCCTCCTTATTGGCTGAGACAGCAGGGCGGCACAATTGGATCCCACTGCTGTTAAAGTCAGTGAGCCAATGGGGAGAGAGGTGGCGGGACCTAGCAGCAGCTCCATGTCTGAATGGACACACACAGCTGTGGCTCAGCTCGGGTGCCCCCATAGCAAGCTGCTTGCTGCGGGTGCACTCAGCAGGAGGGAGGGGCCAGGAGCCCCGAAGAGGGACTCGAGAGAAGGATCTGGGCTGCAAACCACTGCACAGTTATTTTTAAACACAAAAAAACAGGACTTTAGTATCACTTTTAATGTGGCTCAAGGTTTACATCTGGTTTAAAGTGGAATTAAACTCGAAAGCTAACATTTATTATATTGCAGCATTACCAATTCTTAGCTGTGATGGTGGCAGTAAGTCTGTAGTGTTCTCTTTTTTTTTTTTTTTTTTAACTCCAGCTGAATGTATCAGTGACAGGGATGAGACCAACCATTTATCACTGACGGGTTCTTACAATGATCGGCTTCTATTTACGCAAAACCTGTATCCCAAAAGGAAAAAGAACAATTTGCTGTAACTGCTTATAAAGTATTAGCTGGAGTTTGGCTTTAATTTGTTATGGTATTTATGCTAATACATTTGACACTGCCCTCCCCTCAGACTGACAATGCTGCTGTCCAAAGGTGGCACCTGTGCTCATTCACCAAGTGGGGCCACTCTAATACTGTACAGATCACCAGGTGAAAACAGAGGGGAGAAAAGCCTAAAAAGAAAACTTTTGCAGTCACCACACCTCTTTTAGCCCTGATTCACACTGGTGCGATTTTGACATGTCAAATCAGCGGCAACTGCTGGCAATGGCACCGTCCTAATCGGTGCAACGCCGCATTTGCAGTGCCGCACCAATTTTCAAAATAGTTTCTGTACTACTTTTTGCAATTTCAGGTTGCGATTTCCATTGACATCTGTGCAGAAACCTGCAAAGGTGTCTGTGAAATCGCCGCTGAAATCGGGACTGACATGCGGGAGAGAAATCGTGCGAGTTCAGCTGAACTTGGATGGCTTCATTCCCGCAGCTCAGTGTGAACCTGGGCTTTAATGTCTTAGGAAAGCTGGCCTTTGTGTTGGTTATTCTTCTGTTTTGCATAAGTTTTATCCAGTTTGTGGTGTAATTTTATCTTGGAATAAAAAAATTTGGCTAAAATCCCTGTTGTGTGTTGCAGAAATTAGCCAGGAAACAGCAGTGAATCCTGTGGACATTGTAAGCACTTTGCAGGCCTTACAGATGCTCAAATATTGGAAGGGGAAACACCTTGTACTAAAGAGGCAGGTGAGTACTGTGTGCAGATGTTCAATCTTCGCCATCCTTCTAGCCCAGGGACTCAACCTTTTTATGCTGGAGGGGCCTCTTTTTATGCTGAAGGGATTTTCAGATCTCAAGGAACTCAATGGCATACTTTGCTTGTTTGTAACCCCTTGCAGATCCTTTTCAACAACCTATCTTATTTAATACCCAGTGCAGATTTTTTTTTTTAGCACCACTCTCTGTGGCACAATTATTGCCAGTAATATACATGAAATTAAACAATTAGTAGTGGCCAGAAAAGGAATACCTGAAAACTGTAAGAACTGCTTAAATGGTGGTTTGGGGAGTCGGGGCCCCTACTCGAATTTAGAACTGGCAGAAGAGCGAGGGCACCTACTCTGATTTTTGACAGACGCTGATCTGAACTATGCAGAAACCGTGTGGTGGGACATCATCCCACCCAAATCTATCAAAATCTCATGCTAAAGCCCTATGGAACCCCAAATGGCACCCGAATTTCTGTAAAGCTTTGCATTCAACCACTTCCTGCCGTAGGTGTCCTGGCCTTGAAGAGGTTATATCGGGATCATCCCAATATCTATCTTTTCAGCTGATAATTCCCTGTCGTGTAAAACCATCCTAGCAGCTGATTAGCCGCTAGATGGCTTTTACAGGCATCGAGAGTGCCCACCCGCTGGGCACTTCTGTGTGATTTAGAGAGACCAGGATCTGATTCAGCGGTGGCAGGTTCCCACAGAGCTAGCTGTGGACTGTATGGTCTCCAGCCATCTCTATGATCCTGGGAGGCCGGAAGCGGTGTCTAGACATCACTTCTGGTTCTGGCAGATGTAAACTTTTTTTTTTTTTTTTCCTGGAAAGCAGAGATAAATTTATTTTATTTTTTTTATATCTTATGCTTTCCAGGGTAACAAGAGATTTAGGGTCCTATAGACCCCAGATGCCTCCATAAAGAGGACCCCTCATGGCCTATTTCTATCACAAGGGATGTTTACATTTCTTGTGATCGGAATAAAAGTGATCAATAAATTTAAAGGGACAGTGTAAAAAAAAAAATTCTTAAAGGCCCCCCCCCCCCCCCCCCCCCCCCAAAATTCCCTCGTGCTTGCGCTCAGAAGCGAACTCATACATAGATTACGCCTGCATATGTAAAATGTGTTTGCACTACACGTGAGGTATCGCCACAAACGTTATAGTGAGAGCAATAATTCTAGTGCTAGACTCCCTCTTTGAATCGTCACCTATGGAGATTTTCGAGTACTGTAGAGTGACATATTGGGTATCTATTTACATGTCGTAACATCTTTTATATTTTAACAGAAAATGTTGGTTCTTTTTTTTTTGTGTGCGTTTTTTTTTTTTTTTTTTTTTTTGCATTCAAATTCATTAGTGTTTTTTTCGCCAAAAAAAAGTGTTTTGAAAAATTGCTGCACAAATACTGTGTGACATAAAAAATTGCAACGGCTTCCATTTTATTCTCTAAGGTCTCTGCTAAAAAAAATTTTTCTAGATTTTCTCTAGAAGGGAATTTTTTTTTTCTTATTGAATCCGAGAGTTGATTTTTACGTGTAGGAGAGAAATGCCAGAATTGGCCTTGGCTGGAAGTGGTTAAAGAACTTCAGTCACTGCTCGTACATTATCTGTACACCTCTTCATACAATGAACAATTCATTTTTTTTTCCCGTCAATAAAACGTTGCCATTGTCCACCTCCTGAGTGTCCTTTGTGACTATGCATGGATTGGAATTATGGTTAGCACTTAGTCATTGTGGTTTATTTGGATGGTTGTGGTTTATTTGGATTGTTTATCAAACAGATCTATTGTATGATATTTAGCATATAAGAAACTCCAAGGTGTTCCGTCATTTGTTTTCTGTCCCTTGCAGGATCTAATTGATGAATGGGCAGCAAAAGAAGCAAAGAGAAGCAACAGCAATAAGATAATGGATCCTAGCTGCCTAAAATGGACACCACCTAAAGGAACATGAACAGCATGATCTGTCCCACCCAAAACCTCTGCAGTCTCCTGTCACGTCTGTGGATTTCCGGCATGGACCAACACATCTAACTACAGATGCTTTATTTCCTTTTGGATGTCCCGTGAATCTACCATCTCTTCAGCTAAAGCCACATCTTCATAGAAGTTCAATGTGACATCCTAAGCTTTCACACAACTACAAGCCCCATTCTCTGCCAACCACAGCGAGGCGTGCTGGGTTTGTAGCTCAGACTTTTGGAGTTCAGCTTTTAGTTTTATTTTTCCTATTTAAAGTGCTTTTTATTTTTCATGAATTGATCCAGATTTCAATACCTTGGGTGTAATGATCTTTTACCTTAGTTGTTATACATGGTGCGTTTTCCAGAGTTTAGGAGGACATGTCCGTTTTCTAAAATGTTTTGGCCATCAGTTGGTTTGACGCAAGACATGAAATTTAGTATGGAATCTGCCTACAGGACTTCCATTTGCTTTAGAAACTACGGTCATGTTCTGTGTCCATTTTAGGACATACCTTCTTATATATGTAGTCTTCCTTTTCATTTACCTCATCCTTTTTCTAGCAAAGCCGCCACCACCTCCCTGCTACATTTTTAACATCCTGGTATCAGAATATCTATTACTTTACCTTTTTTCCTGTGGTGTCCTAATTAGCATTGTAAGTAATGACTTGGCTGCCTGTAAACATGGGAGAAGTGCTGCCATTTTCACTTTCTGGTTGGGACTACTGGAGCGAAGGGGTTCAAAGTATTGATATCTCACATTCGCTTTGTTAGTATTGCTGGAACTTTTAATCAGCACAGGCAACTCCCATGTGATCCCCAGCAACTGGGAAGGGAGTGAGAGGTCACTGTTATCTGAGAAGTTTTAAATCTGCTCGGATTCAAATGCCCTGTCCAGTTTGAGAGCTAATCCTTGGAAAGTGGTCATTTTATGCTAAGGTACTCTTGTAGATATATTCTCAATGAGTACAGGTACACCTTCAGTCCATGCTCATTTTTTTTTGGGTCGGGAGGTATGGCGAGGATGTCTTTGCTGGGAGTTGCTTCAAAGTTAGTGATATCAAAGAACAGTACTATTTAATGCTGAGACCACAGCCCTCTGATGAGGGATTATATAATTTGTATCTTCAAAAAAAGGGGTAGCTTAAAGAAAAGCCAAAAAAAGTGAAAAATGTCCATAATTTGCTTCAAACTGATTGAACAATGTATTCCAAAGGTGATCTATTTTCTTAGAGATAGTGTAAATGGCATAAAGAGTTACCACTGCTGCTATTGTGGCACTAGTTAGGTCCATTGTCTCTTGCGATAGGAAGCAGATCTTTCTACATTAGAAGTCTTCTACCTGCCAGTACAAGCATATTTTTTTTATTTTTTTTACATTCTGCTCTCCATGTATCGGGTGTACTTAAAGTGTTACTAAACCCACAACAGTAAAATCAGTTTGTATATGCAGTAAAGCATGCTTGTTATACTTACGGTGGAACCTAAGGTGTTATTCCTCTGCATTGTGTAAAAGGGCTGTTTGATCCTGTATGCACAGATCCTCCCCTTCTTGCATTGTCTCCAAAACATGTCCGGATAAGACAGAGTAAATGGAGTCAGGCTGCACATGCTCAGTTGGGTGTGTTTTAATTTTATTGGGAGGGTACATGTGATCAGTACAGGGCCAATCGGCACTGTCCCAACAAGAGGGTTAGGAGCCCTGCATCCTGATAGGATAAGTCACAAGACTGCTATATACTTCTGAGAAGAGGGTATTTGGCAGTTTTTATTTACTAAAACTATTACATTTCCATGTTGTGTACTGTGGGAAACTAGATGTAGTGAATGGAGGCTCCTGGGTTTAGTAACACTTTTTAAGAGAGACCTCCTATATACCCCACTGATTACAAAAAATACTGGAGGACCGGAAGACATGCACTGCTTGCTCCTTGCCAATTGTGTTTTTAGGACTGTATAAGTTGTACTGGGGTTTTCAGCATCAATCAATTTGAACAATCCTCATAACTGAATCCAAAGCACCTGTCTGAAGTCCCCTGAAGCAAACACTTGGTTTTACACCTGACCCATGTAGGCATTGACTATCTTGGCCATATGCCCCTTTTTAAAACTTGGCATCCCCTGCCATCCTGCGATTTGGGGTTTCCTGGCCAGTCATGATTGTATACTGTGGTTTCTGCGCCTGTCTGCTGCATGCATGGAATTTGTTAGTTTCAAAAAATAAAATAAAAATACAGAGGAAAATTCTCTGCAGTAGAAAGAGCTCCCCCCTGCCCTGCTGGAATCCCAGGTCTCCTACCTTATACTTGTTCCAGTGCTGCAGCCTCGACCAGACTCTCTAACATTTAACACTTTCAGGAATTTAAGATCTCTGGCCCCCCTAATCCCCACCAGCTGCAGTGGTGAAACAGTGTGAACATAAGAAACGTGGGCTACTGGAGAGTATAAGAAACTTTCATCTCAAATTTTTTGGAAGCCAATTTAAAGCAAACCTATAATAAAGCATGGGGGTTGTCATTGCTGACCTCTTCTAAAAAAAAAAAAAAAAAAAAAACAAACCTTGGCTGTTATGCACTTTTTTTTTCGTAACCAAACAATTATGCAGAGTAGAAGTTTTTCATGACTTTACTGCATGCCGTCTCCAGTTCAGTGCCTCAAAGTATTGAAGCTGAAGGCAGCTAGAATTTTCTGATTAGGTCAGCTGTGAGATTTATTTCTCTTGCTACAGGTTTCCTTTTAGACCTCTTTCACACTGGGGCAGTGCGGGCGTTAACGGTAAAGTTAATGCTTCTAACCCCCTGCTAGCGGCCGAGCAAAGTGTTAAAAACGCCCTTGTTGCGGTGCTGCCAAAGCAGTTTGCAGGCGCTTCGGCAGTGCTGCCCATTCATTTTAATGGGCGGGGTGTTTTGGGAGCGGCGTATACAACGCTCCAGCACTGCCCCAAAGATGCTGCTTGCAGGACTTTATTTTTTTCCCATCCTGCAAGCGCACCGCCCCCAGTGTGAAAGCACTCAGACTTTCACACTGGGGTGGCTTGAGAGGCGCTATTTTTAGTGCTAAAACGCCTGAAAAGAGCCCCAGTGTGAAAGAGGTCTTAGTGATAGACATCTGTGCCTGAACCTAGAAATGGGGGATGATCTTTATTTGTACATGCTTGTGCAATCCCTGTCTACCTGCCCATCTGTAGTGTATGGCAATCGGAACAAGAATTCCACTGTTGTCTGGTGGGGAAGGGTTTTGCGCCACTATTTAAATACAGGCTGTCTTTTCTTTAAACTGATACGGTTACCTCTTTCTTTTTTTTTTTTACATGTTTCCTTTTAATTTTACCTTTTCAGATGCACTGCTGGTAGACTAAAATATTTCAGATGCCTGTTGATTTCAATTCTCTAGGCCCACTAAAAGCCCATTAAACAGGCTACTCCTTTTTTTTTTTTTTTTCTATTACAGCCTTGAGAAGGGCATTGAAAGCTTCATGACAGCAGCTCCCGCTTGCACACATTGAATAAACTCTTTAGTATGCAACCTTTCAAGGACATAGTGCAATCCTATGGAAACTGTAGATTTTGTAGACAGTGTTCCAAACCAGCTATTAGCATATTTTACCATTGCTCGTGTCGAGTCTAGGTTAGTCTTGCTTAATAAGATCCAGTAAAGCGTTGTGTATTGCTTGCAGTTCTATTGTCCTATACATAGATCTTTCTCTGTATGAGCTCCAGTGCCCAGATGTAAATCACACCTTTAATCTGCATACAGGACAGGCTCTATATCTTGTAGATAACACCGTCTGATTTCCATATGGTTAGCTGTGTGTGTCCGTAGACCTCCCCGAGTCCCTGTTATTTACAGTAATCCATGCATTGCGGTGGAAAAAACAATAAAGTTGTTAGCATTGATGGCAACCAGTGCATTAAAAATACATGAGCTTCAAGCCGAGTAAATGTCGAGGCAATTTAATCTCTTGCCTCCCCAGTGTATCAGCACAATGTTTTGTTAAGATTATGGTTTTTAATTAGTTTCCTTTTTAGTCAACTGTTACTGATCCATCCCATTTTAATCTTGTTTTTATTTTACTTTTTATCCCTTTTTTTAAATCTACACCACTTCCCATTTGTGTTGGTGCACATGGTTTATAGTTTTATAAAGCGTCTTCTGATGAACATGAGCAGTCTTGTTCATTAAAGCAATCCTGTGCTTTTGTCTTAGCAAGGGAAAGTAACAGATTTGCTTTAATGCCCCTCTCTGCAGTAGAACATGCTTTTTAATATACTAGCCCACTGCTCCACTCAGCCAAGAAAATACTTTACATATAGAGGAGTATATAGCTCACTCTTTGCTCTATGTACAGCACTGGTGATTGGACCATAGTAGAGATTTCTCTGCCCTGTGTAAGCTCTAAATTGAGCTTACAGAGGAATTCCATCCTCCTTCCCGATGGCTGACCGTGTGCTGTGTAGTAATCAGAACCTTACTATTATAGAGAAACCTTGCTGGTATAGAGGAGTATGTAGCTCACTCTTCATTCTCTCATGTGCAGCACTGGTGATTGGACCATAGTAGAGATTTCTCTGCCCTGTGTAAGCTCTAAATAGAGTTTAGAGGAATTCCATCCTCCTTGCTGATCGCTGACCGTGTGCTGTGTCGTAATTTAAACAGAACCTTACTAGTCTTCTAGTATGGAGGAATCTTACTAGTATGTAGCTCACTCTTCATTCTTTCATGTACAGCACTGGTGATTGGACCATAGTAGAGATTTCTTGGCCCTGTGTAATCTCTAAATAGAGCTTACAGAGGAATTCCAACCTCATTGATGGCTGACCTTGTGCTGTGTAGTAATCAGAACCTTACTAGTATAGAGGAACCTTGCTGGTATAGAGGAGTATGCAGCGAACTCCTCATTCTATTGTATACAGCACTGGTGATTGGCCCATAGTAAAGATTTCTCGTCTCTGTGTACTCTCTATAGAGCTTACAGGGAAATTCCATCTTCCTTACCGATGGCTGACCGTGTGCTGTAAAGTAATCAGAAACTTACTAGTCTGGCCTTTTGTAAAAGCAAACTCTGATTGGTAGTTATAGGTTGCTGACCATCGCACATTATATTTGGATTGGATGGTACCTTCACGTAAACCCTATCGGGAAAAACAAAATTTCTCCCTTGCAGTGCACTTGCAAGGGATAAATGCAGGTTGATGTCTGGGATACCAGAAAAGGCATGCTTTACCTACCTACCGATCACTGCTCCACCAGCAGGGTGGTGCTCTCTCCTCTTATAGACTGGCCCTCATGTATAGTAGAGGGCTATGGGCCCAGGTTTGGAAAGGGCATTTGACCTCTGGAGCATGGTACAAGAGGCTGCAGGCATTGATCTAGTAGCTTTGAGGAAACTTGTCAGGAACCGGGTAAAAAAAAAATGCTTTTTCAGGCACCCTAGGCATGAGCATGTTCAACTCTTGCTGTGCCAGTGAGAATTCTTGTTTTTTCCCCGGAGTTCAACTTTATTTTTTTTACATTGGCTTCAGCATGCTTTTTCTAACTTGACGTATTGTAAAAGTTCAGTGCACAAATGCTGTAAACACAAGATGGATTGTGAAAAGTACTGTACGTGTTTTTCTTTTGTACTGGACAGGCAGCAGTGAGCTTTGTGATCAGAGAAGAAAAGTTTGCGTTGCCCATAGCCTCCAATCGAATTCTCCCTTCGGTGGCTCCTGGTACTGTACAAGAGTGCCCGATTGCCCACACCGTTCCTTCATACATGTCGGTATCTTGAAGTTTTTTTTTGCACAGTGACTTTTTGTAGTCTCTCAGATGAATTTCTCATGATATTGTTTTTGCAAAGTGACTGTGGTCTCACATGAAATTCCCATGCTATAGTTTTTACGTAGTGACTTTTTGTAGTCTCACATGAATTTCTCAATATACAAGTGAAAAATCACTTTTTTTTTTTATTGTAAGTATTAAAAATGGCGCCTTTTTCTTTTTTTTTTTTTAGTGTTTTTTTTTTTCTCTTGTTTTTGTTTTTTTTTTGTGTGTGTTTTTTTTTTTTTTTTTTTTTTTTTTACCACTTGTGCCATGTAACTAGAATCAAAAATAGCAGCTGTATATCAGCAATGTGTTCTGTTGCAGCTCTCTAGTCCCTTGAGATACTATAGAAGTATGCAATGGTCCATCTGTCGGAAAGCCCTTGCTCATCTATGTATACAGCTTAGTTGAGTGCCAGTATCATCAGTTTACACTAGGGGGGTGTAGAATATATCAAATACATTTGTGACTAATGTTGCCGAATACGTTTTTAAGACTGATCTACTTTATGAATTTTTAAAGAACAGCAGCTCCATCTAGTAAAAATTGTGAGGTATTACGTGTGTATCTCAGCACTTGGTCTCAAGTAAAGGATTATCTTCTGGAATCCCTGCTGATTGATCTCCGTAACCTCAATATTTATGTGTACAGAGGAGAACACTATCAATGTTAATATCCTTTTTATTAAAGGATCCCGAAAAGACAGGTAATTTATACAAAAAAATAAAAGTTTCTTGTGTGAATTACAAAAACTTTGCTGTATATAAGGTTTTAATTTGTGGGGACAGGCAGTTGACTCGTGTATAGTAAGGACACAGTGAAAGTACATTAGATGAATTATTTCTATGAATTTTTGACAAAGGAGTCAACTTGTATTTTTAATGTTGGTGGCCCTTATTTTCTTAACCTGACAGAATGCCTTTACAATATCAATGTATTTTTTATGTTGCTCTTTCGTCCATATTGTGTTGGTGTGGTAAATTACTGCTGTTACCCATGCTGTACTTTGCCTTGCATTCCAGCCAGCAAACACAAACCCTTTAGTTCAATTCAATATATTTATGTGATGCCGGTATTAGGATTGTGCCGCAGCAAACTGTTCACACTTCAAAAGTAAATGGACTCTCCCCAGACAAGGACTTCTCAACGTGGCCCTGTGATTTACAACGTGGCCAGGAGACTGCACCCTTCATCCCTTTATCTGCTACAAGCGGGAACAGTCCTGTTAGAGCAAAGATCTTACATGTGCAGCTTTGCAGATTATTTGCACTGGATAAACATATTTTATTTATGTTTTCTGCTGTAGGCTGTTATGTGACTCACTTTATGTTAATATCAGAACAGTATCTTGCCTACTCAATAAAGCATGTACTCTTCTTTCAATGGAATTGTTTGTGGACTTCCCTATTATGTGAATGCAATTATCTTAAAAGGAATGTGATGGTGTTCATATTTTATTATTTTTCTCCTGTGGGACTAAAAGCAGTAATGTGGGTAATAAAATATGCATTTTTTTAAATTTTTGCAGACGAGCCTGCAAAGCATTAAAACCACGATCAGTGGAGTAAGTGTCATATCAGGCTCTTGCAGATTTTTTTTTTTTCCCTCCAGCTTTGTCTAAAAGAGGTATGGACTTTCAGTTGGAGAGCTGTAGGAGGTGTCAATGGACTAAGGCTGGGTTCACACTATTGTGTATTGGCTATGGGTTTCACCGCATCCAATTTGCATGACAGGAGAGTGTGCCAGTCTCTCAACTGAGCCGGTTCACACAGCTCCGGGGCCGCCACGGAGGGGATTGCACAGGGATCCTGTGCATCTTTGGCTCCAGTTTCAGGTCCGAATTCAGGCAAAAATTCCGGCCCGATTCACCCCTGAAACGGAGAACAGGGACGCACCAGACCCCTGCTGTGAACTGCATCCAAAGACGATGTGAACCCAGCCTCAAAGTGGGGTAATCACCGTACTTTTGTTCCATTTGAGAACCAAGTCTGTCTGTCTGCCTGCCTAGGTGGAAGATGGGACTTGTAGTTTGCAGATCCTCTGTGCATGATTGATACAGCTGTGTGGGCAGATCTACTCAGAGCCTTGCCAATATCAAATCCTGACTGCTGCAGGGGAAGGTAACCCATGCACACTGTCGGGAAGGAGGCTGTTTTGGAATGGAGCCCACTTGACACCAGGTTGCATGTTGACCATTTTCTGACTACTCTATAGCTGAAAGACGGCTACAGCGCAGGCATCTATTGATGTCTTCCCAGATCCCAATCAGTGGCCCATTGACCATGCGATCAGCTGTGTTCAATCATTGCTAATCCCATGTAAACCAGTGGCAAGCATCGGCATTTCCTTTCCTCAGCGCTGTTGCTGTGTGAGGAAAGGAGGAAAGCCGATAATCGGCTATCCTGTGACAGCACACATTTATATACCGATAATTGGTGCCGCTCCATCAGTGCAGCCTCATCGGCGCACATCAGCAAAGAAAAATTACTTGTTTTGTAAATTTGACAAATTTTTGGTGGAAAGAATGCCCCTTACAATGGATAGAATTTCTCCCTTCGCCTTTCAGGACAGCACCTTGGAGAGAGCGTAGCTCCACCTCTTAGACAGGAAACACTGCGTGACAACGCCCCTTTAAAAAGCAGCTGCTTCCACCATGCCGTCAGTTTTAGTGTTTCCTCCGCCAAGGTGGAAGCACTGCTTGGGGAACCAGAGGGGCTGCGCTCTCTCCAAGGAGAGGGTTTTGGCAGGACCTCCACGTTTGGGTACTCAGACCAGCCCAGCTCCTTCCCGCACGTGAGGAGGGTGCTCCGGTGTCCCTTCCTTCTCCGGCTCACAGGAGTAATGGTCTGCCGGAAGTTTTCCACCCGGGGTGTTCGGGGGGCCGCGGTTGTGCTCAGTAACAGTGTCCATGCCAGGCCTCTGCATGGTGGCGCTGAATCCCGGACAGCAGGTGATGTCTGTTCCGGTGGGGCGTAGCAGCGATTGGTTCCTGCTGCTGGAACGCAGGAGGAAGGGGCGGGTCCTCTGGCCGGGACTTCCTTTTGTTTGGCACATGGAGCCTAGTACACAGTGCAGCAGCTGTGGATTGCACTATGGAGACAGCGGAATCGTTGGCAGCAATGGCGGATGCAGGCGCCCAGGTTCCCGGCCAGGCCCAGGTAGGAGAGGTGCGGTGGCACTTTTCCTTTTTATATCACTGGGTGTTTTATCTTTGTGGTTATTCAAAACCTGCTGCTGTCTGCTATGGGGTAACCGTTTCCATTAGCAGTTCAGCAAAGGAGTGAGACTCTGGGCACTTAGGGTGTTGGCTGGAGGTACTACTTTCTCTGAAGCCTTAGTTCTAAAGGACCTGGCTTTTTCTTGTTTCTCTGTTTCTGAAAGCTACTGCCAAATCAGAGAGAACAGGGAGAAAGTGCCCCTCATGCAAAAATCCTTTAAGGGACTCTTGGCCCAAACCACTGTGCAAATCCTGCATTGTGGATTTAGTAAAAGAAGAATCCTCACAAGAGTGCAAAGAGCTCTCATCTTCTGTGAGGAAGGAATTAGCAGAGGCCCTAGGGACAGTGCGTTCCCTTGTAAAGCACGGCCAGAGTTCCAGCCAAGAGCAGAGTTCACTCCAGTTTCTCTCAGTCCACTTCCAGACAGGTGGAAAGTGAGTCAGAGGAGGAAAGGGAAAGCATTCCACCCTCAACCATTGATTCTGAGGAGGTGGAAGAAGAGTCAAGATCATCTAGATATAAGCTGTCACTTGAGGAGGTGGATGAATTACTCAAGGCAATTTATACTACCCTGGAGATCCAGGAAGAAAAAGCTCAGCTGTCCGTGCATGACGAGATGTACCTGGGGCTGGAGGAAATTAAACACAGGGAGTTCCCTGTGCATAAAGTGTTAACAGACACTATTAAAAAGGAATGGAAGATAGACGCTGCCTTTTCTCAAGTATCTAGGAAGACTGATTTAGCTTTTGAGGACATTGGTATTCTCAAAGATGCTATGGATAAGAGGGCAGATGGGCTACTGAAGAGAGCCTGGGACTCTTCTCTAGCTAATCCTAAGCCAGCAATGGCGGCTACGGTTGTGGCTAGGAATCTGGAGTGTTGGTTGGAGCAACTTAAACATGTTGTGGCAGGTACCTCCAGAAAAGACTTATTGGAGTCCTTCCCTACCCTGCTTAAGGCAGTAAAATATATGGCAGATGCCTCGGCAGAATCTATCAGGATGTCAGCCAGGTCCTCTGCGCTTGTTAACTCAGCAAGAAGAGCACTCTGGCTAAAGACCTGGTCAGGGGATTCAGCTTCTAAAGTAAAACTGCGGAATTCCCTTTTCAGGAGACCTGATGTTTGGGCCAGAACTAGAGACTGTCATTGACAGGACAGCAGACAAGAACAAAGAGTCCTTTTGTTCTGGGGTTAATCAAAAAGGGTTATCAATTGGAATTCTCACAAAGCCCCCCAAGTCTGTTTTACATCACAAACCTGCCAAAGGATCGGGAAAAGGCTCTGGCCATGAAGTCTCTGTTACAGGAACTGATGCAACAGAAGGTCATTTCCCAGGTTCCGAAAGATCAAGAGGGGAAGGGGTTTTACTCCCACATTTTTCTGGTCAAAAAGCCATCAGGAAAGTTCCGCCTGATTCTCAATTTAAAGGTTCTGAATCGATCCATAAAATATAAAAAATTCAGGATGGATACGATTTTCTCAGTAAGGAACTTGCTAACCCCCAAATGTCATATGGCTTCCATCGATTTGAGGGATGCCTATCTCCATATACCAATAGCGCCCCCATCACAAAGGTTCCTGCGTCTTGCAGTCAATCTGGGGGGGGAGATTTGGCACCTGCAGTTTCGGGCTCTGCCTTTCCTCTTCTCCCAGGGTATTCACAAAAGTGATGGCGGAATCTTTGGAGCCCCTGAGACTGAAGGGGATTTCAATAGTACCCTATTTGGACGACCTGCTACTGTCTGTAGGTTGACCTCTACTTGACCCCTTGAGTCTGCAGACAGTTCAAACACATCTAAGAGGTTTGGGATGGCTTCTCAATCTTCAGAAGTCAAACTTAATTCCATCTCAAAGGGTAAGGTTTCTGGGGTACGAAATAGACTCGATAGAACAGAGAATTTTTCTACCCCAGGAGAAAATAGAGAAGATGCAGTTGACCCTGATAACACTTCAATCCAACGCAGAGATCTCTGTAAGACAAGCCATGTACACTCTGGGACTGTTGACAGCAGCAATTCCTTTGGTACAGTGGGCCAGGTTGCATGCCCGTCCTCTGCAATCGGATATCCTGATGAATTGGGTCATACCAGGAACCTCTGGAGAAGAAATTCAACTTGGGGGCAAGAGCAAAAAGGTCATTCTGGTGGTGGAGGAACCTAGGAAACATTCCAAAAGGGCTTCCTTGGGTCTTTCCGGTAACCAGAAGGCTGACTACAGATGCCAGCGCATGGGGATGGGGAGCTCATCTGGAAGAAAAAACGATTCAGGGAGTTTGGACCAAACCAGAAGATCTTCAAATTGGAGAGAGTTAAAGGCTGTTCACTTAAGCCTCCTCTCCCTCCGGGAATTTCTAGTGAATCAACATGTCCAAATATTGTCGGACAATATGACGACGACATTATATTTAACAAAGCAAGGGGGCACAAAAAGCAAAACCCTAATGGGTCTAGCGCATCAGATCCTAAGATGGGCAGAGAACAATGTGGCCTCTCTATCAGCAGTCCATCTGAAGGGGACGGAAAACACCTTAGCAGATCTCCTCAGCAGGAAAGAAATAAGGGAAGCAGAGTGGTCTCTCAATCAGAAATTATTCGAAACGATTTCCAAGAGTTGGGGTTATCCCCAAGTGGACCTCTTTGCAAAACAGGAAAATGCAAAAATACCAGTCTTCTCTCTTCAGAGACCGAATCAAGCTCTGAGTAGATGCGTTAGCTCACAAATGGGACTTCCATCTGTTCTACGCTTTTCCCCCGTTCCAACTGATACCAAAGGTGTTAGCCAAATTCAGATTGGAGTCCATGGAGCTAATATTAATAGCTCCTTATTGGCCAAAAAGACCCTGGTTTTCAACCTTGATGAACCTCCTCAGTGAAACCTGCTTGGAGATTACCAATCAGGACAGACCTGTTGACTCAGGGCCAAATTCTCCATCCAGATCCAGCTTACCTCAAACTAACAGCTTGGTTTCTGAAGAACAAATCTTAAGACGGAAGGGTTTATCAGAGAAGCTTATTTCTACCCTTCTTGCCAGTAGAAAAAAAAAAGTGACGAGAGACATTTACTTTAAAGTCTGGAAGATCTATAATTCTTGGTGTTCCAGTAAAAACTTTGATTTTCGTACCACTTTTTTGGAATTTCTTCAAGAGGGATTGGAGAAGGGGTTAGCAGCAAGTACGCTCAAGACGCAGGTAGCTGCTTTATCAGTTTTTTTGGAAAGAACCCTGTCAGGGGAACCTTTTAATAATCAGATTTTTTAGGGCAATGGCAAAAGTAAAGCCTAGACCTGTTAGTTTTCCCAAATGGGATTTATCTTTAGTTCTTCAGGGACTAACTATGGCACCGTTTGAACCCATAGAAGAAGCATCATTACGTTTGACGTTAAAGACTATTTTACTGGTAGCAGTAACTTCCGCACGTAGAATTAGTGAGTTACAAGCCCTTTCAATTAAGGAGCCCTTTATGAGATGTCTACAGGATAGGGTAGTCTTAAAGTGGTGTTCCGGCCAAAATTATACTTTTTAAATAAAAATACCCCTATAATACACAAGCTTAATGTTTTCTAGTAAAGTTAGTCTGTAAACTAAGGTCTGCTTTGTTAGTTTATAGCAGTAGTTTGTTATTTTATAAACTTACAGCAGGCTGTGGCCATCTTAAGTGTGGGCATCTGAAGCCAGACTGTATTTCTTCCTGGATCTCATCCTTGCAGATCTCGCACATGCTCAGTTCAGCACAAGCAGTGTAATAGGTTTCCATAGCAACGGCAGTGTCAGGAAGTTGCCGCCCCCTCCCAGAAGGCATTGCAAACAGGAAATGATGCGATGGGCCGCGGCCATGGAGGTGGAAGTGAAAAATAAATACAGCAGATATACAGTAGGTGCTGATAAAAAAAAAATATCCAATTCGTTTACAGTGCACAGTTTAGTGAGGGATGCTGAAGAGTTGTAAAAGTGGGTGGAACTCCACTTTAAGGGGTTAAACCTGTGCCTATGTGTAAAGTGTGCTGCTTTTACTACTAGCTCTCTCAACTGACAGATTGCACACAGCCAGTCAGGAGGTCCCGGCCGTGAATTGTCTGAGACTTGCTGACAGGCTCCCACTGTGTCGCTTTGCCTACAGAGGCCGTTCACTCGCAGTACATTGCAGGTGGATGCAAAGTGGTTAAAAACAAAAAAAACAAACTGCTAACCTTTTACAAAGTTGCAGGTTCCAGGGTTGTCATCTTTATCAAGTCGCTGACCTTGAACAAGCATGCAGTCCATTAGGTCTAAAAATTCTCAACTCCCATTTGTATCCATGACAGTCATGGTAGGATCAGGACAACACCCCTGCAGTGTGCCCCTATATTCCATTCCCACCCCCCCCCCCAAAGTTAACTTTAAAAAAGTTGCAGATTACCACTTTATAGATTGCCTACAGTTTTGTAACCACTAGATGGCATTATCACACCCCCAAGTCATCTGGGAATCATACTAGACTCGAGCAACCACCAGATTACGCCTTTTATCAGTGCTGTTTGTGGTGAGGTTTTATCGCCCCAGCATGTGATAACATCGCTAATCTTTAGACACTAGAAACATAGGATCACTCATTTAAAAGCCAAAAAAGGTTTTTTGTTTTTTTGTTTTTTTGTTTTTTTAAAAGTGGTATTAAGATTTTTCTCCCAGTAAGAGGCTTGCTTTCATACCCTAAATAAGCATGCCTTTTTTTATTGAAAAGGGTGCATTTTCAGCACGTTTTAGAAAGCACAGAGCTGCACATTTGAGGATTTATTTCAGATGGCACTACCCCACCCCCCCAAAATTTAACTAGCAAGGCCTGGAAAATATAAAAATCTCTT